>JAYESA010000010.1:105272907-105670400 GCA_036927795.1 Iris macrosiphon | reverse complement strand
TTCATTAAAAGACATGTAATTAAATTTGCACGATTCATAAAAGACATACTCTCTAATTAAATTTGTATGATTTCATAAAAAGACATAGTTGTAATAGAAGTTTGCATTGTTTCATATAGTTAAGATTATAATTAAATTTGCATGATTTATAAAAAGACATCATGTAATTAAATTTGTAGTTTCATAACTTTACTACAAATCTATCATATTAAAATAAACTATCTACTTCACTATCACTCTTTCGATAATCACCATAAATGATCCGATTGTCACTATGGAAAATCGGATACGGATTCCATACCCACACCCATGTCCTACTCCCGGTGGACACACGGGTACTTCTCCTAAAGTGGAGAGTCCGGGTAACATAGATTCCAAGGTATATTTGGAAATATGAGCTTTTTTGGGTGGAATGTTGTTGCATTTTTAATTCTATGCAACCTTATCTATTTATGCACAACGTCAATTACTTTTCTACTCGCATATAATCAATGTTCTAAAAATTGGCATAGGGGGCTGCTTAGGCACTAGCCGGACCGCCGGCCCAACCGAAAACTCCATGTTCGGCGGGTTTGTGCACCTGTTCTGGGCATGTTCGGCGCCTAGGCATGCCTGTTAGGCCTTGTTGCGACTGTACGGAGTTTGAGTTTTTTTTTTATATTTTTGAGTTTTCTTTTGATGCTTAATTGTATTGTGGATATGTTGTTTGGATTTTAAGATTAAGAATATTGAAATTTCAAATTTGTAATATGGATTTCAAATTTTAAATTTTAAATTGTAAAAAAAATTACAAATTTTATTATGGATTTAGAACTTGTTTGGATTTCAAATTTCAAATTTGTATTATGGATTTCAAAGTTTAAATTTCAAAAAAAAAAATTCAATTTCACGCCTAGGCGACCCTTCAGAGGTATTATAGGAATAGTGAAAAGACAATTCATCCCCCTTTTCTTTACCTTTTTCGGTTGCACTTAACCACTCTGGCATTCCTAGGTGTATTCCTTCTTTCATCGTAAGATGATAAGTAGGAGTGGTGAAACTGTACTAGCGTTAACCTGGTTCGTTTCTCTTTTTTATTTCCTAGACTACCTAGACGCTTCATGTCTCTCGCCGCAATCGAATCTGCATAATAAATTTTAGAACACAGAATATAATCTTATGGATCTTCAACCTGGCAGCTAGTAGCTGTTACCTGCAATAACTTCCCACTACATATTGTTTTAGGTGATGTGGGTGTTGGTGGATAATTCATAAAGGGGATCCAGACTCATTTTTCATAATTTGCAGCATGCTTTTACGTGGTGAGGTTCTAAGTATCCTTTGATTCTGTTATTGATCAAAACACAGGATTTTCTCCAGACTGTAGTACCTACTCCTGCTTGTAGACGGCTATTGCAACCAGAATAATGAAGATGCAGTAGTAAGGATCCCCGACGAGCTCACGAAAAAAGGTTTTTTTGTGGACCAATCTATTTACAGGGCACTGGTCGAAGGTTATGCAAGCGTGGTTTGGTTGATTCTGCACAGAAAATATTCATTCATATGCAAGGAAAGGGATTATCAGGTGATGCTCTCTATACAGCAATCTAGTCTATGGTACTTGAGTTCCGGAAAACCAGTTCAGGCCTACGAGATGTTAAATGACATGGTTAACAAGAGATTGGTGATAACTGCTAAGATATATAGCTGTCTTTGTGCCTCTTATTCTGATGAAAGTGGCATGCTGGAGATGCTCTGGGATCACGCGTCTGAGAAAGGCCTAATCGCCAAGAATGTTTACAGATTGATGCAAAAAGCCAGGTCAAACACCTAAAGCAGTTGCACAAATATGTGATTCCAGCTTCAGAAGAAAATGTTATGGATTTATTTGATATGGTCTGTTGCCTCAGGAAGGGCATGTTTTAATTTTCGAACTACCGAATTAAGTAGGTATATAACCAATTTCTTTTTACTTTTCCCATTAAAGAATATCTTATCTGATTTCCTACCCTTTAATTTGTCTCCACCTGCAGATACTGGTGTGTCATTGAGTCATCAAGTTTGCTTTGATTGCTATTTATTATGGGTGATCTTTTGCTCCATATTTCAATTATTATGGGTGATCTTTTGCTCCATATTTCAATAATCATGGAAGCTTGCTGCAGACCAACACTTCTACTTACTAACTGGATAAACGGCACATTCAGCATTCAGGTAACTGTATAACCAGTAAAGAATATCATTTACAAACTTAATATGTGATAGTATTTGGAAAGACACATCTATACGTATGAAATTTAATGGTTTATATGTGCCACAAATGCATTTCATAGGTTAGATTTTCAAAGATTGCCTTTCACTCGATGGAAGTTCAATTTGTAGGGTATACGATTACTGCAAGAAAGGATCATGCAGCACTTAAGCACATAATGCTTTCGCTCCCACTTACTGTACACACTATGTAACTATGCTGTAAATTTGAATTGGCTGGTTTTTTTTTATCTCAATGTATTATGGAATGCAATTAGTTCCCACTGGTCCATCCATATTCATATAACTCCTGAGATTTTATACAATACAACTTCCTGACCAAACAAAAAGGCAGGAATCTGAATTTAATCTTAAGATTGATCTTAATAAGAAACTTATTTGGGAATACATGGAAGAAGTTGAAGTCTATACAAAATGCCTTCGAAAAGAATTACCACAACGGATATCATGGAAGATCAAGTTCGAGAATACAACTTCCTAGATATCAAGTAACTGTCAAGAACCCCAAATAGAAAATCCTATTAAGAATTTCTTGGAACATAAATGACAAAGAAAGTCAAAGTAGTTTCAAAATGCTTTCTAATGAAGGTACTTCCCTGAATATCAAGGAATGATCTCAAGGTCTGAATTCCACCTCGACTACAAGCCAAGGAATGATGATGGATTGTCGGGAGAAGGGTGTGAGTGAAAAATTGAGGGTTGATAAGGAGGATATTCCCAAGGAAAGAAGAGGATAGCAAGAGAAGAGTTCGACTCTTTTGACAAGCACTAACCATCCTGAAAAGATCTTCCTATGTTCTGTTCTCCCTCCACATAACCAACCTATTTGTTGGAAGGCCATAAACATGTCACGAGTCACAACATGGGCATGGTGACACTGACATGGAATCGATATAGGTGTGTGATGTGTCCCAATGTACTTTTGATTGTCTGTCATGGCCAATATGTGCCCAACATGATGGGAAAGAGATGATACCGATTGTCGATCCATCTTCATAGATCACATATACCTTGTTATTTAGACCTAATCCTGGCTACATCTCCTGTCACTCACAATCCAAATAGGGAAGTTCTAGTAGCAGTCAAATAGCATCACAATCATCCAGCTAAACGACGAGACTTGTCCTAATGGCCAAACTAGTCTCAACTAAAAGTATCACCGGATCCTAGCCTCTGGGTCCACTTTAGTAGGTCAAGTTGTATAATCTTGAGACGAAGGGCTCATAAATTCCGTCCAATGGACCCTTTTGTTAGTGGCTATTTCTCATAGCAGATGCCGTCTCTATCATACCATCTTACATCTTCCTTTTATTGTACCATCTTTCCTCTTTGTCTAGGTTCTTTTCAGTCTAGGGGAACTTGGAGGTTGCTCCTTGTTTGCATGAGTTTAATTGATTAGCCAGAAGGTAGATCAATCAAACTCCAACTGGCCATCTAGGTTTTATGACATGGGCCTTTCATGTCCATATCCACCTTGGCTTGGAATGTGGCATCAACATAAATGGTTGACATCAGGTTGAAATCAGGCCATAAATCTTGGTCAATTTTTGTGTGGAGCTTTCTTAGTCCGTAGCCAACCCTATTTTTGATGAGAGAAGGCTTGGACGATGATGACGACGATGAAGATGCTATCTGTATGTGATGAGGTTTCTGAACTTCGGTTAGAGCTCTGTGAACTTGTGAAGATCTAGAATGCATCAATACAGTATATTAGTTTTCACGATAGATGTAGTGCCAATTATTTTCTGAGCACGCCGTACGCACTTAAATCCACAGAGTTAGCCTGCTGGGAAAAGTCCGAGCCAGATTTTACTGAAAGGTCGGCACTTGGATCCACTTCTCACAATCCGTAACTGTAAAACTCTTACCTAAGAAGAAGCCAACAACTAACATATGCCTCTGATGGTAAAAAGTTTCAATGTTCTGAGAACCCGACCGGTCAACTTATATGCAATACAGAAATATAATGAATACTTAATCAGTAGATATGTAAAAACTTATACCAGTTTACGATTTCATATTAACTCGAATTAAAATCTACTCTTAGATTATCTGTTTTATTGAGAAAAAGAGTCATTCATCTTAAATATTCTCTTAGATTGATTTTATATGACAATAGAAACAGTCTAGACGGATTTGTTGCTAGTATTTGAGTATCCTCTAATTTAGCAATCAAAAGTTTGGTTTCAGATGTCAACACTAAAGGATTTCATCAGTACCACTCTCCATCTTTATACTTCTCATAGTCTGAAGGGCAGGCACTCAGCTAACTTGGAGAAAACATGTCTTCATTTTGCAATTCTGTGGTCCATATCTAAGAGTCAAATGTTTATTCCTTTTATTGATTTTATTTGGGGGTAAGTAACTGTATTGCATATATAACCTGGACAAGTTATAATAGCTGGGTGGAATACATGTATCAAACAAAACCTTTGTATGAATTGAAAAACCCAACTAGAGACGACACATCCACATTTGTCCCGTATCAGCAGGCAGTAAGAATATTTCTCACGGGGAGACATCCTTATAAATCCTCCTGACGTTTTTTTTAACTTTTGATCTCGTGTTTATCAATACTCTGAAAGATCTTACTATTACTTATGCTTCTAGATACGCCAGTTAGTTGAAGTCAAGGAGATTCTGGCCTCAACTGTGACTTGATTCTTTGTTCTCTCACATATCATCCAGTTATTTCATCAAAACAAGCACATGTATTTCTCAAAGCCCCAGGTCAGTCCATATATGACCCCAAATATGCTCTGTAAGTGAAATGTAACTAGATATGGTTGTGTTAGTCATTCATATTTTTTTACAGAGAACGCATCTTTGCTTGCTAGTGCTCAATAGTTCTTCTGTTAGCAATCCCTTAATAATTACTTAATAAGTGTAGCAGGAAAATATTGGATCCGACAGAGAAGCCCAGACCTTCCAACACCTCCACCTTCATGCAAGCAACAACAGCAACTACAGCAACAAAGGCTTTATCCTCATGACGCGAGAGTCGAAGGGATTCTTTCAAGCCGACCTGGTGGTGTACATGTGCAAGTGCATCGCATCTAGGACTCGCTTACGGTTGCATCGTCTGTTCGTAGGCAAGTATGATACTTTTACCCAGTACAATTGTGAGTTTGGGAAGAACTTCGTTTTGGAGATGCTAGTTTGTATTTAGTTATCTTACTTTTAAGTATTTATTTCCTGCAGTGGATTTGTCTTCACCGTGCTGTCTATTCTTGTTGAACTTGATATCAAGTAGTTTTACTTTTCAACATTATATTCAGTTTGTTGTTTAGTTTCATCATTGTTGTTTATGTGGATGAGATCTAGTTGTCTACATGTTATTTATTATTGTAGACTATGGAATGTAGTTCATACTAGACAAAGGAGTACACTTCGACGGGTTAATTAGATTGGAATGCCCTTCGAAGACATTGTCATTACTGGAGATGATCATTCTGGTATTGCCAAGGTCAAGGCTCATATACGTGCTCCTTTTCATAACAAAGACCATGGGTCATATTCACGAAACTGGGTTGACTGCAAAATGACCCGCATCGCAGAAGATTTATCTTAGATTGGATCCAAATTCCAATTGGAAATTACGAAGAATAAGAAAAAAGATCTGACTGAACCTATTAGCTGGCCTAGTCACGCAAGGGTCCTACGTAGCTTAGGATTGAGACGTGATAACCGATGACTACATGTGTTCGAGCTTGTTATGACATGCATGAGTTAGTGTGACTTGATATGGATGAGTATACATATTCATGTATCCGAGCCAATATTGAGATACTCATTTTCCAGAATCGGTATTTCTATACTAATGCACATGTATATTTTGTAATTAATTGATTTTCTCGTATTGTGGTATTCAACTCGGATATAAAATTTTCTCGATTTGTGTGATTTTCTATCATGAGGGTTTTGGGTATCTCGTGTGGTGAGTTCTTGATCATTGATACTGTATCGTGTCGATGTTGCTAGATTTCTATGTTAATGGATTTCATAAATTCATTGGTTTTGTTGGATTTTTTTCGTTTTTCGTACATTAAGGATCGTACGAGAGAATCTTCTGAGATACTCATCGTTTTCAAATTATTAAAGACTTATGCAACTAATAATGAGTTAATGGTTTTCTGAGTCAACGAGCTAACCTACAGACCATTCAAGACATATAGAGACCCTTGATAATGCCAAGAACCCGACCTAGGACTCACATTTAGAAAGACATGCTAAAAAGAGATTTAAATTCCTAAACTAGCCTGACATGGATTGCTTCCAGTATACCTCTCGAGCAAGAAACAAGCAGTAGCGGTAGTAGCAATGTGTTTGTTGATCGAGACCACTGGATCTTGATCCAACAGCCAACTCGATTTGCATGGGTTATATATAACCCTTAAACATTCATTCATATGTTATTGCTCTCTCTCTCTCTCTCTCTCTCTATATATATATATATATTTTCTCTCCCATTCTTTCTCCCTCACTCCCACCTACTCTTATCCCCCTCCACTTTAGCATGGGTGAACGACATGGGATGTCGAATCATCCGTCTGTAGACAAGTACACTTTGCACTCGTGGGATGTTGTGTTTATTTTCTCGTTGGATTTTCATGTCGTATTTTCATTTTTGACATATTTATCTCGATGTTTTCGTATTAAGTGTGTTGTTGTAAATAGTCCTCGTTAGTACGAGGCTATTGTGCTTGTTGGAATTCAATTCGGTCGAGATTCAGTTGAGTTCTCGTTGCATTTATTATTTTTGATTTTTTTATCGTGATCTCGTTTTGACACGTTGCATATGCATACAACTCGTCTCACACGTAGCAAGTGTGTTGGGTCCTAATCTTGTAATGCACCACTCCAAGCGGAGGCATTGTGTTGGTTGGTTGGCTTGAATAAGTTGGTCGGATTTGATTTGTGCGAGAAATTGTAAGGTTTGAGCGATGATGTGAACTTGCTTAATTGTGTCAGATTGGATGACTTTTTGAGCAATGCTCACTTGCATAGTTTTATCAACTAAGACGATCGTGCTTCACATCAAATAATATCGTTAATGAATCGTTTGATATCTGCATAATTGGGACATAAATACAATTCGATAAATGTTGACTGGTGTTGGTTCTTCTTGTCTTTATCTTCATGTTTAGTAAAAAGAACTCCTTTTGTTTTCTATGTAATGAAATCGATAATGCCTTAATAAAGAGATAAATGTAAAAGAAATCTTGTATATTGTCATTTCTTGAAATGTTGGATTTATAACTGTTGTGAACTGTTGTACGAGGATGACACATTAGACCCTCGATGAGTGTTTGCAGTAATGATGTATTTGGAGCTTTCACAAGAAAGCGTTATGCAAATGGTTGAGGTACTATTGAATTGCGAGTAGTATTTTTGGACCGATTTGTAATGTCTTGCTTCGTGTGGTGTATTATGCTAGTTTGTTGGCTTGAATGGTCTAGTTCAACTTGGATTCATGCAGAGGACATTCAGAGTCTTTATGATTGGAACAAAATACAATTTGTCAAATGGTGGATGGTTTTAATTCTTCTTTCCTTTACCTTCACACTTAAATTAAAATTTTTTTTTCTTAGTATTTGTTTCTATATTCTATAAGATTGTTTATGCTAAGTAAAAGAGCCAAGATAAAAGTGAGTTATATTATTGATGTTGTCTTGATATGTAGAAACATAAAATATTGTTCTGTTTTTATAGATATGTGAAATGTTGTATTGTTGAAAGTAATGGAATTATGGAGAAATGTTTGAGACCGTTGAGTCGCCAAGGTATAAATTCCTCAATTGGGAAGCGGTGTGGATGTAGTACGATACTACATAAGTGTTGTGTTGTGATATGAGGAATAGTCGAAATTGTTTGGGACCAATAAGTCACCAATCGGAACAATACATAATTGCATGTATGATCTGATGTACAAGTAGATATTTATATTGCTTTATTTTAGTTTTTGTACCATGTATATATTTTATAGTTAAATTGTTCTTGCACTTGCATGGTCATAGACAACTTGTGCATAAGGCTTGGGTTTCCTCGAACAGGGTCTGGGGCACCAAGTCCGATTCGACCTATTATCTATCACTCAATCCATAAGAAAACAAATATAAGAATAAACAATATGTATCCTGGTGTGCACTCCATACAATACTTGTCCGAACAGACTCGAAATGAACAATATGAGTATAACAATTCTAGGCTATAACAGTAGATAAATAAGCAATAAGAAAGTACGAAAGATATGATACAAGTACCTAGTCACAATACATGCATACCGAGATAATACTTATCAACAGCTCCAGAAGGACTCAACGATAATCGACACTTCAAATCTGGCAGGAAACAAGGTCCTCAGGGGACATAGCAAGATACAAAATATACAAGCTATGTAAACTGAAATAACTCATAATGATGCATGGGTGATTCTAATATACTAAACGTGCAATTTAGAGAACAACTTTTGTACACATGAGTGAGATTCAGGCTAACTCGATAAGTTCACGTAGTTCAAGGCTAGTAGTGTGCATATACTGTCAACAATCATCTGTATCCGTCCGTAACGATCCAAGAACGTCAGAGGGCATATGCATAACTCATAAAATCCCATAGTTCCTCCTAGAAACTATGGTATACCAGTGTGACTGTCCCATATGCATAGTGGTTGTCCTTCCCCATAATCCTTTTTGACCAAGTCATATACATAATATGTCCAGTTTTGTAATTGCTTGAGTCTCTAATACCTTAATCATAGTAGTTATGTTTCTAACCATCACACGTCCTATATGTATCGGTGATCAGTCAGATACCATAATTTGTGTCCTATCATGAATATCATATCGTGTCTGGTGTGTATCAAGGTTATGGATATATGAGAATATCCCACAAGAATATGGTACTCTGCTAGCAACTAAGTCAATATGTATAAAGCAACATGAATCCAGTAACTCGACGAACACCGTCGGTTGCACCCAAGTCTAGGATGCACAATTTACATATATACAAGTAATCATGATCATGTAACATAAACTAAATCATAAGCATAAATATGAAATACAATAATAAAACAACAAGGTATACTTGCCTGGGGTATTTGTCCACTGCTACTAAGACTGCAAGCCCAAAGTCTGATAATCCTAGTCCCGAACTACTGATGCTATAGCCCGCAAAACAAACTACCAGAGCCGAACAAACAACCAAGTATCACTATTTCACATGTATCCAAGCATGTCCTTATTAGGTTTATTAGGAAAAGAAATGTGCCTTATTTATACATACACTATATAAGTTCCTTGTAAGAGTTTACTCTGGAAAATAATTACTTTTATAGTTTATAGTCTTGAAAATCCTATTGTATATATCTTGTATAACTCTTTAAAAGTAATATATAAATAAGTGTTCTCATATATATAAATATTCCTTTTGGGACGAGATGTATATAACTCGAAATATGACCCAATATTCATAACATCTTTATATATATATATATATATATATGTGTGTGTGTGTGTGTGTGTGTGTGTGTGTGTGTTAGTTATGAATGTTGGGTCAAATTTCAAGTAATTAATGCAAATTTAATATGGTACATAAATAAAATTGTTATGTGGTTATATGGAAATGAGGGTAGGGTTTATCATGTATTAAATAGTAATAATTATGGAGAGAAATGATTTGGCATGTAACTAAGTTTGTAATGAATTCAAATGGTGGTTGTAGAATAAAGGAGGGTGGAGATGGATTGTTTCATATCAGTTGTTGCTTAGTTGTTATCATTGAAGGTAATGATGATCGAAAAAAATAGTAAGTAGCAAATGGATGCATAATTAGAAGATTTATAAATGGTAGGCTTCTAGCATTCTTAATAGTTTAATATGGTGGTGAACCTATAAAATAATGGAGAGGGTTAACATGGAAAGTATTGACGGTGAAGAGACTAAAGAATATTTTTGAATGGTTGTAGGAAAATATATGGAATATGATAGCTATGAATAAGTTATTTGACAGTTTAAAATGTGTGCATGAGGATGAAAATAAGATTAAGGATATGATAAGGATAATTTTTAAATAAATTATAAGTGTAAGTCAAGGAGGATGTCACGCCTAGTCCCAAAATACGTAGGACTATGAATACGTAAGAATGCCAGCCGGTATGTATACGAAGGTTACTCTAATATATGGAACCTTCAAATACAATCGTACGCTATAATATGAACTAAAGCTCACAAGTGGTATAGAAATATCATAAGTCACATGCAACTAAAAATATATCAAAATAGATCAAGTCAACAAATAAAGAAATAAACTAAATCAAATAGATCAAAATGATCAAGTCTGAATAATCCAAAATGATAGTCGGGTGGAGACAAATCCACTATCAAACGACTATATCAAAACTAAAATAATAATAGAGTCTGACCTCCAACTAAAAATTATAGCAATTTCAAGAAGAAACGTATCAACTAAAAGATCCATCACTAAGAGATAATCAGAGATGCTCAGAAGGTAAGACCTCCTCGATAGAAAATGAAGAATCAGGTCCCGGTCTGTAATCCTGTGGATAGTCCTGATCATCTACACCTAGGGAGAAATCCGGATCCAGGTCCTTAGAAGGACGTAACAAGATACAATACAAGTAAACTTAATATAAACATATGTACTGGGTAAAATAACCAACCAACGTGAATGCACTTAAGGATAACTTTTGCATGAATGCATTGTCTGGCTGAAAAATAGAATCGACATAGACTACTCCGAGACTAGAGGTCTAAATGTACATAATCTATCCAATCATATGTACAGACCGCAAAGCATCTCCTGGACACCAGAGGCCATTTTTTCTTATATAAATACCATGGTCGTCACCCCGCATCTCCATCGGAGCGTACGGTCACAAAAAAGTGCAAAGTAGCCCAAACGACTGTCCAGATCGTATCCATGACACGTCCAGTTCCTCACCACAAAGTCCAACGAATAATCCTAAATAATAAATATGACTAGGTTAACACACGTCCCTTACGTATCGGGAGCAACCCGAATACGATGGTCCATGTCCACTCAAGCGTATCACACATCTGTGTATGTACAAAGTACGTACCAAAGTCATAAAGACGTGTCATGACCCGCACCCGGATATTCGGGCACGAGTGTGTGGGTATGTCCAGCCTATGCCACAGAAACGACGGTAGAACGCTGTCTGGGTAATTTCTAACTATCTAACATCTCGACAATATAATATGGTACCTGCCAATCACCTCAACTCCAAACGGAGGAACAATATGGTATCTCACAATAACTAAACTCAATCACAAAGCAAACTAAGAAAGAATAAGCACGAATGGAATAACGAAGGAAAGAATAAGATATAATCCATAATCTGAAATAATATACAACCCAAAGAATCTCAACAATAGAATCTAATGCAAGTCCAACACAAATGAACTAGACCTCATCGGGCTCTGCAACTAAGTCTTCCTGGTCTACCAAAGGATCCTCTAAAGATACACCGTCATGTGGTCCGTAGAATGTGGGACACTACTCTATAAGTCAATCATCTAGAAAAAATATATCCAGTCAGGATTGGAGCGAAGTACATACCTCTGAAAATAGTTTCAATAACATAATCGAGCATATAAAACAGATAATAGAAGTGAAATACAAGATCACTAACATATGAATGAATGAACAATAGATATACAGGTAATGTACGAGAATATAGATCAACCATACGAATATCTGTAATATGATGAAGTAACTGCAATCTAAACTAATGTGCCTCAGAATACAAGTTCATTATGTGATCGGTTTGGGTGAACATGATCAGGTAAGACGGTTACAAGTGAGGTATGTAACCAGAATGTACACGATGTAACAATGGGGCTTTGATCACATAATCAACTCCTACTCTCCCACCCCCAACTAATACCGATGGATCCAATCACGACACGCTACGAACACAAAATATAACCACTGAATACGAACAGTGGGTGTACACGAATATCATAACCACCGAACACGAGCGGTGGGTGTACACGAATAAGCACACTAAATACGAGCAGTATATGAACACGAAATATAATCAATACCCAATATACACGATGAGATACATGTACACGAGTATCCGCTGAACACGTTAGGGGATAACATCTTCTGACGGGATCTATGTAGTACCAGTCCGTGAAATTACTGTGTCGGGATCAAGTATACAATTCTAGAACATGCATATATACAATATTATGAATTAAAAACTATCAGAGAAATGTAGTCGCCTGAAGTCCTGAGCAAGGTGTGTCTTTCGATGTCCAAGCTGATGTCACACAGACCTATATATGGTATGTTGCATCACTACAAGGTTCAAGCATGAAAATCAGTTAAGTTGATGCAATTCTAGGTCAATAAGCCATTTCTTGGTCACACCAATGAAATCTAGGTTAAGAGAGTCTAACAATAGGTCACTAAGTCGATACATTATGAAACTAAGCTATACTAGCTAAGCTATGACACTACAAGACACTCAAAAAGCCGTATCCTAAGATACGCAAGTTTAATTATATGAAAGTAGTCTTTCAGATATATATATACAAGTCAATAGTCATAACACTATAACAATACAAATGAAATAGGATACCCTGGCCTTGCACCAATGCGTATCACACCTATCTCGATACCCAAGCTCAATACCTTGGGTATCGACCCAATACTTTGGTATTACCTTGGTATCCCGAGGTAATCCAAAACTCATACTAGCTAATAAACATATAACCCCTAATACACTATATGCTAAACACATACCAAATACTTAAATAGATATCAAAATAATTATAGAACTATCCATAATATAATACCTACATATTTACATATAGCTAATAAAGCTAACTATTAACATA
The DNA here is from genome assembly GCA_036927795.1 of Iris macrosiphon. Lineage (NCBI taxonomy): Eukaryota > Viridiplantae > Streptophyta > Magnoliopsida > Asparagales > Iridaceae > Iris > Iris macrosiphon. The sequence continues at coordinate 105,657,261 of JAYESA010000010.1, read as the reverse complement.
CATTACCTATTAGCATATATATACTAGATTAACTGTATTAATATATCTACTACTAACATATATCACCAATACATCAACTAAACTAATTAAACCAATACCTTAAATACTAACTAACCATCTTCTAATACCTTGAATACTCAATAATCTGAAACCTCTACTGAAACTGATACCCATATCATAACTAAACCAAAATACCCAACCCAACTGAACCGAAACTCACTGAAACATTAACAGTGAAGACATAGGTATTGCACAGTGAAAACAACATTGTGCAGATACTCCTACCATTCCTGTGCAAGCCTGAGCCTCCTCCATGCTGAAACTGCTCCACTGAGCACCTTCGTTATGCACTGTGAAGGCTGCACATTCTTCAACATTTGCTGCACACTTGCCTGAGTCTCTTTTCGTGCACAGTGCAGCACTGTGCTCTCCCCGAGCACTGCCTCAAGGCTGCTAAATGCTACTTGTGCTGCTGGGCATGTTCCCGCTATTGCAAGGGATTTCAGAGCTTGAACTGATATTGCACTCGAGACTGCAGGGACTGCTGCTGCACCTGCTGTGCAGTGGCTTGCTGCCTCCTCCCCTTTGCTGAACTGTGCTGAACCAGTTGATGTAGGGGACTGCACAGGCACTTCTCCTCTCTTGCTGAACTGTGCTGAACCCGTTGCTGTAGGGGACTGCACAGGCACTTCTCCTCTCTTGCTGAACTGTGCTGAACCAGTTGCTGTGGGGGACTGCACAGACACTTCTCCTCTCTTGCTGAACTGTGCTGAACCAGTTGCTGTGGGGGACTGCACAGGCATTTCTCCTCTCTTGCTGAACTGTGCTGAACCAGTTGTTGTGTTGTGGCTCTACTCTGTGTATTACATGGCTGCTACTGCTAGCTCCTCTGCTTGCTGAGTACTGATGCTCCTCTCTTTAGTCACTGCCACTCGATAGCTCAGTTGATACTGTGCTCTCACTCCCAACACAGACACAACACATAGCACACTAAGCTCACACAACTCACAAACACATACACATATATAACTCACACACTCACATACCTATATACATACCTCTCTAGTATATGTATAACAATAGCTATACATCTATATATATATACTCCTCACTCTATGCATATCTCTCTCTCTCTCTCTCTCTCTCTCTCTCTCTATATATATATATATATATATATATATATATATATATATATATATGTACTTGTATATATTCATGTGTGTGTTTGATTATATGTGTATGAGTATATATATATATATATATATATATATATTCATGTGTGTGTTTGATTATATGTGTATATATATATATATATATATATATATATATATATATATATACACACACATATAGACACACACATATACACTTACTATATACACTATTATATACATATTTATATTACATAAATAGCATATAGATATATAAATACACATGTAGGAATGTGGGCAAAAAGCCAAAAACATGGAGTGCACTGCACCCGTATCACACTCACTCTATGATACGTTTAAGATACGGCTCCAACACACAACCAAACGCATCCCGGAGGACACGAGCAAGTCTAATACACTAAATATGAACAATATGTATATTAATTAGATTAACTACGTGTCCGTGTCACAATGTGATATGCACAAGGCCCCATGTCGGAGAAAAACTCCCAAAATTAACCTGTTTCGTCAAATTGATGAGATACGGCCTACACGTATCCAATTGTGGACACGAAACTAGTCACAAACAAGCAATCATAGGTCATATTGATCTATTAGACTAAATGACAAACACCACATGTGCCAATATCAGAATTTCTCCAAAATTGGCACCAAAATGCACATAACTTCCACCGTAGGTCTCCGATGAACCTAAAACCAATTTCTATGGGTAGCCTATGCATGTGGGTTGGTTTCTCATGGTTAAATATCAGATTTAGAGCCTACTAGAAGGGGGGAAACTGAAATGTACCTATTGGAAGATGGATTTCCAATAAAAAATCTCCAAAATAAAAATAGCTCATCTTTCTAGATCTTGGCCTCCTCCTTCTAGATCCTTGCTTCCTTCTTGTAGATCCTTGTTGTAGTAGCCTCAATTGATGAATAGGAAAGGAATTTGGGTGGAAATTTGGTGAGGAATGGTGAGGGAAAGAAGAAATTGGAAAGGGGAAAAAATATAGTTCTAAATGGAATGAACAAAATGAAATGAGAGACACTCTCTCTCCTCCTCTAATGGCTGGTCATAAACCCCTCTCCCAAGTAATATAAAATATCCAAAACACCCCTTGGGGCCTCTCATGAAGAATTAATTAGGGAGGGAATGTTCTAGTCTAATGGTTTCACTAATTAACCCATCCTCCTAATCCATGGGCCTAATTCATGGGCTCAATCTAAACTCATATGAAATGTTAGTTCATACATCTAATAAAATATGTTAGGTCCACTACACAATTACAATAATAAATACTACAACTAACAATCAATAAATAATACAACAATTAATTAATACACATGCACAATATTTAAATACAATACATCCTAAAATTAAAATACCCATGTCAATTACCAAACTATCCTCAAATAAAAATGTGAGGGTGCCAAGATACGAGGATACCTCACAAATATAGGGGGGTCACATAACTCTAGGTCAATATACATAATAAACAAAATAAAGACTACGCAATCCGCCATTGCACTCAAGTCTATCTTGGACGCACAGTTTTATAGAAAATAACTAAGTAAATAAGTAACATAAATGTAACATATTGTAGAAAATATAAATAAACATTAATCATGGTAAGGTATACTTGTCTGGTGGAGATTTGGTGTAGAGGCGAGCTATAAGGCACATACAACAAACCAGAGAATATGGAGTCAGAACAAATGTCTCTGGATGCTGAAATCAACATTACCAATATTTCCGAAATAAGCGAGATAGTCAGAAAATACTACCCATTCATCCAATTTGGACACGGGGACAAAAACGATCATTTTGATCAAAGCGGGGTCCACATGTTGTCCACTTTATATCGAAAAATGTGTCAAAGCTAAATGTCTCTAAATATGATAAATTATAGGTCAAAAAATTTTAAACGACCAAACGAACTCAACGGTATGTCCAGTTTTGGATTTCGGTGAGCCGATCACAAAATCGCTCGTCAAGTAAAATCGTGGGGCCTGCGAAACGGTAATTTGTCGACTGTCTCAGGATCAAACGAAAGTCGGGTCACAGGACAAGTCAAACACTGCATGGCGCAAGTTTCGTTGTGATCCGATGAGCGTGTACAAAGTAATTGGATATTTTGTAAAAGTGTCGATACGAAAACTTTCGACGGATGCAGATCAAATTCGTCGCTCACACGCGACCAATTCTAATTTTGCCAAATCTCACACGTTGGGAAATACCGTACCCGGCTTTCGGCGTAATCGGTACACGACGAGGTGGTCCAGTTTATCGAGACCAACTCCGTATGGGGTTTTTTCAATACTTTAGAAAACAAATTTTCATGATTTTTAACAAGGATTTTAATATAGAATTAATAATCAAATATGTACAAAAATTATGTCATTGTGAAGATGTTCAAGTTATCTACAAGTCTGTTGAATTAGTTTCCAAAAACACCCATTATCTTGGTAATTAATTGCCTTCCAAATCAAGATTTTAATTTAAGAAAACTGTCATCTTATATCATCATATACATTGATATTTTTGAGATATTCATAGTCTTTTTCCCGTTGATTCTAGCAGAGTTAATTTTTTTATGGTTATAGGATCATGAACTAGTTTATGTATGCTTTATATAGAAGTTAATGAAGCAAACTTTGGTTGAGTAAACATAGAGAAAAGAAACGACGAAGGGGGTTACCTCAATTGCTGCACGTTGGAATAGAGTCCACCTCTGTTCAGTCGACTCATGGCGGCTCAGGGAGGCTCGGCTGCATCGGGGTCTGTAGAAGCATAAAAAATCTTTATCCATGCGCCAACAGTAATCAAAATCCTTGTGCCGTAGTGATCAAGACCCATTTGTCAAAGTGATCCAGAGCTATGCGTCATCCGCAACATAAGTAGGGTTCCCATGTGCCAGCAGTGCCATGCGACACTACTACCCCAGTGTTCCCATGTGCCAGCAGTGTCATGCGTCACTACTACCCCAGTATTACTATGTGCTCGCAGTGCCATGCGCCACTACTATCCCATTGATCTCCATGCGCCGGACGGACGTATTCCCAAGGTGCAATCAAAATCTTCATATGATACGTATCACGAGTATTATGGGCATCAACAACCCTAAATCTCGAATTACCACGTGGCAGCCTATTGCAACATGCGCCACTATACGGTAGCATGAGATGCGCGCGTGCATGCATTCTCAAGGATATAAATAATGGGTGTTTCCCACGTGGAGAGAAGAGAGAGGAGAAGAAGACAGAAGCAAGGGTCACCTGTTGAGTCGTATAATCCAGCTCCCTGAAGCTTTGTCACCCTCCTTGGTCCCAGATTGTCAACGAAGTAAAGGAGCAACTGTAGTGCTCGATCTCCACCGTCACACTTGCCCAGATTCTTATTTTTATTGTACTTAGGCTCTACGCATTACAGATTCTTTTGTACTATTTTGTCTATTCCCAATCAATAAAAAGTTCGTTCAACTTTATCCCGAGCGTTGATTTGGGAATGTCGACAAAAATGGCGACTCTGCTGGAGAAAAGCTCCTCCTCCAATGAGAAGCTAGTGACGCAATATGACGTGACCAAGTTGGGTTTGACTCATACGATGTTGGTCGTTCTCTTCGACCAACGGGCATTCAAAGATATGTTGGACAAGCCGAGCTCTCCAATGAGGCCCGTACGACCTCGCAAGGCTCGCGAGACTCGGGTCGCCAAGGCCACAACGCCTCGCCCGAGGTCGGTGCTCGTTGTATTACCAACCCTCGCCACATATGCACATGAGGTTGACGTATATACCGTTGACATAACGAGTTCTTCAAGGAGGCCTGTACGACCTCGCAAGATTTGGGTCGTCAAAGCGGCTGCTCCGAATCCGAAACCTGTCGCAGAAGCATGGCCAACCTCTGTCACAAACGTGCATGAGGTTGGCGCGCATCCCTTCACCATATCCAAAGCCTATCTTGAGGAGAACGATGTTTAGACTCAAGTGATGTGCCCACAACGTGACCTACACAAGAGAAGACACGTCGTGCCAGAACATAGGTGCAAAAAGTCCTCTACAAGCAAAGCTCGCTTCAACAATGACTCATATGGTCCTGACCCGAATTCCCTATACTATGCACCTAAGAGCGTTGTTTCAAGGAAACTAAAACCCACCCTAGCCATGCGTGCTCGAGGGGCAGCGCAACCAGCTCTCCAAAAGCATGTGCCGCTGGTTGTCACACGCGCTGCTGATGAGAGACTATACAAGACTGACCTAGGAACTCATGCACATGAAGTGGGTGGTCGACCCATAAAGCCTTCCCAAACCCACTTGGATAACGTAGTTGCACTTAAGCCAAGTCGGGGAGCAAACACTGTGAGGACCGACCCATGCGTCCAGATTGGCTGCGAGCATGAAATGGGTTCGTCTCATATCAAGCCTTCCACTAATGATCCAGTTGCAGTTTCTACGAAAGAACTGGGTCAGGGAGCAAACCTTCTACTTTCACCTTCATGCGCAAGGGTTGTCCAAGAACATAAAATGGGTATGAAAGTGAAGCTTCCATCGTCTGATTTACGCAACGTGATTAGCCACAACTGTAAGACGAGATAAGCAACCTTTGCACATGACTTGTCCCCTCGTAGACACACTTGTGCCAATGTCATCATCAATTGTTGCTGTACTAGAGCACCGGTTCCTCCAACCAGATAGTTGGAATTCCAGCAATTGCAACCCGACGACATTCCAGGAAACAGTTGCACGACAAGGAGGAACTGCCCGTAGCTTCATGTTGCTCAACATGGAGGTATCCCCCTATGAAGAAAATCTTGAAGAAAAGCTCACCTAACCTAAGGGTTCCGGTTAGCGCATCACAAAGCCATCAGCGGGTAGAAAACAGGCACTTATAGTGGGGGTATTTCAGGGCACGCGCTCGAAGACAAGAACTGGTGCTAGCCATGCCCTCCCAACTCAGGTTGCAATTGAAGTTAGAGGTAAAAATCCCTCAGTGTTCCACGTCAATCAATCCTTCCGATAGGAAAGTGAATCTCTGCGAACGGGTGACAGCTTAATAGGGGATAGCCGTACTTTCCAGGTTGAGCCCCTAATTGAGACTATGGGTAGCAATCCTGCGAATAGTGAAAACGATACAACAATGCACGTTTTACCTAAGGACAATAAAACTCAGACATCGGAGACGGAAAGTGAGGCGTCCACCCCTTCCCATGTAATTCCAGTGTACATAGAAGGAGATGAGCATAGCACATGGTCCAATAACCAGCAACGCCTTGAGGTACTCGAAGCCATGATGTAGATGCTGAGCACCTCAATGCAGACTTTGACTCACACAGTGTTGAAACTCAAAGAAAACTTAGTCCTGACACAGCCACGGACCCCGGGGCGAACAAACCTGGACCAGGGGACCAACAAAAAATTTGACATGCCTGATCCGGTTCCTCATGTCGCAAGCAGCCAGACTGTACCTCGATCATCTACCGCTCTTCTTCCAGACGATATACATAAGACTCTTATGGACTTGCGTGCCCGTGTTGATACTCGAGATAATCAAGACAGGGTCTAGAAGTTCGGGATCCGGCAACCCTATCCTCCCGAATCGGATAATGTGGTATACCATCCCAATATAAGCCACTCTATCTGACTCCATTTGACAGGAAGACATCACCCCGTCAATACATGAGATACTTCCATTCCACAATGGGCCATTTATCTCTGGATGATGCCTTACTCACCAACTTGTTCATCGGAGCACTATTCAGAGTCACTTTCAAGTGGTTCTATAGTCTCCCAGATAAATGTATTTCGTCCTTCGAGGACCTGAATTTCATCTTCCACGCTTGGTTCTATAAGGGAGGAATGGATATGACTATGTCCTCCCTAATGGACATCACCCAAAGGGATAGAGAACCGACACGAGATTACATTGAACGTTTTTGACAGGCGGTATCGAAGTTTCCTCCCAATATCCCCGAATCTATGCTGACGGACACGTGTCGAAAGTACCTCTTACCACCAGGGAGGCTCTGGACGACATTTAGCCTATTCAGTATCTGGACGACATTTATCATAAGTGCCACTGCTGCAGAAAAAAGCGTGAAAGATGTCCGATTATTGGGATTCTAAGCCCCCAGCATTAAGGACAAAGTAAAGTGTCCTTTCACCACCAACAACAATCGTGACAGTAAAGGAAAGCAAGCCCTAACGGTCAATGTGTCCAAAAGTCTGACCTCACCCGCCACAGGGACAATGGAGCCATCGAAGCGGAAGGAGAATTATTCCTTTGACGACGACGATGTCATAAAAATCTTTGAAGTATTGATGAAGGGAAACAAGCTCTGGCTACCATACGTCAAATGCCCCGATGAAGCAGACAATGTTGATAATCCCAGTATTACCACTACCATCGATATGTTCATCACTCCACGTGAGATTATTACATATTAAAAAGGTACATACAATGGTTAATCGACTCCAAAGATCTCACTTTGGACTTTGAAGACAAGACAGTCACTGCAAACATGGTGTCCCTCCAAGTCGGCACCTTCCCGACAAGAGAGGCCCAAGACGGTGTCGTCCCTTTACCCAGGACAACAATGAAAGTCATTAACCTCCCTCCAGCCCAAGCAGACGGGTTATTTTCCCTCACTACTCCAAGAGGCAAAGTCATGTGGGTTCACCCAGACCTCGTCTCGGACATGACCCAACCAGCAACAACTCTTGCTTCCAAGTCTGTCGACATCGCCAAATCAATGTTCGAAGGGCAAACTTGAACGAACTTCTTTTTTTATTGATTGAGAATTGACAAATAGTAAAAAAGAATCTCTAATGCCTAGAGTTTAAGTACAATAAAAATATAAGGATCTGGACAAGTGTGACGGTGGAGATCGAGCACTGCAGCGACAACTTTACTCCGTTGACGATCCGGGACCAAGGAGGTTGACGAGGCTTCGGGGAGGTGAAGTATACGACTCAAAGAGTGTCCCTTGCGGCGCTTATATTTTCTTCTCTTCTCCTCTCTCTATGGTCGTCCTCTTTCATGTGTGGGAGATGCCTACTATTTTTAGTTTTAAGGAAGCCTTATGCCCATGCACGCGCACATCTCATGCTGCCGGGTAGTGGCGCATGTTGCAATAGGCGACCACGTGGCCATTCGAGATCTGGGGTTGTTGATGCCCATAATAATCGTTACAAGTGTGATAACAATTTTGATTGCACCTGGAGAATATGTCCGCCCGGCGCATGGAGCTTACTGAGATAGTAGTGGCGCATGTCATTGCTAGCATATGGGTACACCGGAGAAGTAGTGGCGCATGGCACTGCTGGCACATGAGATAGCATTATTGGCACATGGGAACACAAGAATGGAGTAGTAGTGGCACATGATGTCACGACCTACACCCGATGTAAGGATGCAAGTCGGAAACAACGTCCAGCCTACGCCGCAGAATCGGCGGTAGAACGCTGTCTGGGTAATCTATCAAACAATGTAATGAGCCACCAACAATAACAATATACTTAATCACATATCTAAGATAGAAACGAGCACGAATATGATAAAGAATCAAAATAGTCACATATAACTCATGAGTCTAAAATAATACATCAATGAGTCTGAAAGAATGCTAATAAATAAGCTGGAGACAAATCCAGTACAAGAAATACTAAGAAGGTACTAATCCCGGGTCATCTGTCTCAGTCGGGATAAGTCCCTCCCGAGCTAGGGTCTCTGACTTTAAACCCACAATATCCTGGGGTCCATAATGTGTAGGGTACCACTCCTCAGTATCATCTGGAAAAAATATATCCAGTCAGGATAGGAGCAGAGTACATATCTAACAGCAGTTCTAATCAATGATAAAAACTATGTAACAGTAAATAGACGTGAATATACAAGATGCACAATAGATACGAGAGATATACAATAAGGAAATACTGGAATGAATACAATGATGAATAATATGTCAATGAACAAGAATACTAATGACTAAGTGTGTGAGTACTAGCTTTAACATGTGATCGGTTTGGGAACATGATACAATATATATGGCCTGGCTAATCATACGTGCGGTGTATGATTAACACTATTCAATAACAATACTTGATACAATGAGGGTATGATCACATATCTACACTAAAGTACTCCCCACCCTCGACTGGTATAATAGATCCAACCACGGTATGCTATGGCACAAGATTTCCCAAGAAGATAGCGACTCTTTCCGAGAATTAGTGCCTGTACATGTATAAGATAATCAATAATACAATACTTGCACAAGATACACCATATACCAAGGAATAATATCTCATGACGAGATCCGGATATACCAATCCGTGTAACCATAGTGTCAAGAGAACATGGATATCTACACTAGATACAATGAACATAGAGGATATCATAAATGAGAAACTATCAGAAAATATACTCACCTGAAGTCCAATGAACAGTCTCACAGATGTTTGATACGGTGCCTCGAAGACCTAGATATAAAATACAACATCAATATAAGGTTCTGGAAAGAAAATAAGTTAAACTAGTCAACTTCTAGGTCAACAGTCAATTCTAAGTCAAAAGTCAAACTCGGTCAACTCTAAGTCAACTATAGTCAAACTATGGTCAACTATGGTCAAACTATGGTCAACTACCTATTTCTAGGTTGCATAAGTCTAATACAAAGATATTGGGTTCAAATACTAAAGTCTAGGTCACAAAACTATATCTTAGGATACTAGGATACCGTATCTTTGGATACGAAAATCAATAGGTAAATCATCACATATATATGTCAAACAATATTAATTATATAAAATTCTAATTACAAACATTAAATAGATACCTTGGTTTTGAACCAACTTGGTATCACAACACTAAACCATAAATTTGATACCCAAACCCAATACCTTGGGTATCCCCAATTACCTTGGTACTTACCTTGGTATCTCAAGGTAATACCCAATACCTTGCTTATACTAACTACCCGTATTTATAATATATGCTACACTAATTATTATACATATAATATATTAAAATACTAATAGCAATTAGGAACATATTTACATATATATATTAATTACCATATATATATATATATATATATATATATATATATATATAAACTGTCAAACTGTCACTAAAAGTCCTTGTCTGCCGTCACTGAAGCTATTGATACTGTCGATACTTTGCTGTTTTTAGCGACAAACTTTTGCTGCCGTCGCTATAGCCTCTGATACGACTGCTGATACTGCTGTTATAGTGACAGATTCCTGCTGTAGTCGCTGATGCTGAGTTGCTGCTGTCGCTGATGCCCTTACTGTTGTTGCCTGTGCTGCTGCTGTTACAATTCCTGCTGTCGCCAAAGCTGCTGCAGCTGTTGTTTACTATTGCTGCCGCTGCTGTTTGGCGACGCTGCCGCTGTCGCTATAGCTCCTGCTCTCCTCTATCTCTAATATATATATATATATATATATATATATATAACACATAATAATATATATACTAAATATATGCATATAATTACTATTAATAAATATACATACACACATACATATATATGTACATAATATCTACATATTAATATACACATACATAGTAACATATTTATAACAGCACACATACGTATACGTATATATAAACACATACACAATATGAACACATATAACATACAAGTATATATATATATATATATATATATATATATATATATATAACAACAAATAAATATATCTACTATAATATATATACATATACTACAATCTATAAATATATCTACATGTAGAAGAATAGCTACATAACAAATATATACATATAGTATATACATAGATACATAGATCTAAGACACAATATTACATAAATATATACACACAACAATATATATATATATATATATATATATATATATATATATATATATATATATATATATAATCATACCTCTCCATGAATAAGAATACAAGAGAAAAGCTTCTATTATCATCATTATCATCAAGAACTACTTCATTTAACAGCCAAACTGACATCTGCTCTTACCTTACGCAGCTTGGCAAGCCTTATTAACTTCTGCACATGCTGCCGCAGACAACTTTGGCGATCAGTTTCTGCAAGGAACAACATGGATCAGTTTTTAAAAAAATACCTATTAGATGCTTAGTAATATTTCTGAAGATTGATTTAGTTCGTGTTACCATGTATATGATGATACACCAGTGTATTGCATTTCCATGTTTAGCACTACTTTCATGGAACTTGCATTTGTCTTTATAACTTGCTCTGTATGATTCACAGCATAGAACATCAGCTTTGCATATTTGGATTGACTAGACTGACATATAATATATACATAATTATCTTCAAGTTGCTAACATTTTACACTCTTCTTCTTCTCGTAGGCAATACTCAAGTTTGGAAGTGGCATCAGAATACTTCAGATCTGGTGCAGACAAGGTTTCAATTGGAAGTGATGCTGTTTTTGCCGCTGAGGAATATTTGACTACTGGAGTACGCTATCCTTGTTTTAAGCCTTCAATTTAAGCTATAGGTTCCTTGCTAATCGCACCTTGCCTACTACTATTTAGGTAAAGACAGGACTGAGCAGCATAGAGCAGATCTCTCGAGTTTATGGGAATCAGGTTATATATACATCCTGCTCAATTTCTTAGCTTTACCAGTCATCTTTCTCGTCATGTGACATGGAAGACCATTTCATACTCTTCCGTGCTACCATTCTCAATTGCCATAATGGGACCATCATTAAGGTTTTATTTATTGTGCCCTACATTTCTTTTATAATCAGGTACTTTTGAGCTAATATTGAACTTCAGTTACTAGTGGTCATTATTCAGTATGAACATATCATCCTGATTTACCTTCATTTGGCTTTTCCTCTGTATTACGCATATGCTTAGGTGCCTTTACACAACTTATATCTATTCACCCTTCTTAATTATATGGAATTCCACCCACGTGAGTTACCTTTCTTTCAGCTCAATCTAAGATTCTAACCAAGGTTCGCAGTATCGATTCTGGAATCGGTATCGAACCCTTCCTATGAGTATCGGCAATTTCGGATCGAGTATCGGATTTTTTGGTATCAGAAAAAAAAAATTAATTATAAATTATTAAAATTTTAGAAAAAAAATGTTTTATATATTTAGTCATAATTTTATGTATTTTGTGTGTTGTTTCTTACTAGTTTTGAAATTAAATGAAATATAGTCATCCTTGCCGATTGGTTTACCCTGTGATACCTAAGTTTTCTTCGTTTACATGCTTTTACAACCTTACTATGTTTTTACACAGTTGCTGATTGTTTTTTTTCGTTCATTTTTTTTTTTGCCAAATTGACTAGAAAAGAGACCCCCAATCCCTATCGGTCGGTATCGGATCACGACATGCCAAATCATATCAGATTGGTTTCGGCCGATACTGCAAACTATGATTCTAACTTCCTCTAATTTTCTAAGGACCTAAACATTGTCATTTTTAAAATTTTGCTACCACTGAAAAATTATGTTGCTATTGATTATTATCAATAAAAGTTAGACATGCAAAGTAAGATACTGAAGAAAACTAAGATATTTCCTTAGCCATGTTTGCTTGGTGAAGTAGTAATTAGAAGTCCAGGATACATGAAAATTTTGAAAGAGACTAGAAGCTGGCTGCTTACATAATTTGCATCCAACAAAATTTATTGTGTGGATAGGAAGTGTGATCGAAAGAAACGAAGACCTTCTTGAGGAGAAAAAGCTGGATGATGGTAGACTTGTGAAATGCTTTAGGAAATTACTGACTTTCAGAGTTGGGTGCATTTGAGGAGATGTAAGGAACCATTGCACTATTATGTACAATGACATTCTCTGCTGCAGCTGAGAGGTTTTATAATTCTTTTTTGACATTAATTTGTTTACATGGTCAAAAAACTCTTTAACATGTCAAACCAATAGATTTTCTTAATAGTGTATAGGATAATCTTCTATATTATTTCGTCTCAACATAACATGTGAGACTGCATATGGATGTGGAAGGAAAGAGAGTGTAGGAAAGAGAGAGTGGTGGCTGAAGTGATGATGATACTGTATGTTATTACATAAACTAGCATTTATAGTTTTGTGTTTTTTTAAAATAATGTTTCCTATGTCACAGAGGCATTTGTTGGCCTTCCTCTAGGAAGGATGAATTCTCCCAGAGTAGTGTTGCATATCCAATATAAACTAGGAAATGCCTAAAATGAGTTCTATAATATCTGTTGTCATGTCCATTTTGTGTCATGATGGTTCTGTGCCCATGCAATATCTAGGACTTTTTCGTTAGACAAGATGTCACAAAGATGAATACTTGGAAACACTTGCATATATTTACTTGATGAACATGAAATGCATGCTTATATATGATAATATTTCAAACTACTCAGATAATTGATTGAGTGGCTCAGTTTCTTTCTTAGTGGAGAGGCATGCATCTAGTTATCAATTATACATAATCTATATAGGAATGCTATGAAGAATAACATGCTTCTTCTATAAATGGTTATAGATCTTCCTTTTGGATGGTTCTAGTTCAAGCATTTCTTTTTCTTTTTTTGTTGATTCTAGTTTGACTCAGTTTTTGATCCTCCATTTCAGTCTTCCCACTTCCAACTATCTATTTCTCAAATCAAATTTGTGTTGGTGTTGCAAAATAATTAAAATATAACTATTTGGCTTACTAGATATCTTGTTTTATATACATTCTATGGTTTGATAAAATATGGCAGGCATATCTTCATATGTACCTATGTTTCATGCACTATATGGAAACTGTCAAAGAGAGATGGATTTAGTGTAATAATATCCCTTTTTTTTTTACTCCTTACATGTTAACCAAAATGTTCATACATAAAACTTAAGTGTAATAATATTCAGGTTTTTGTTAGTTCATGAATATTACCGAAATGTTGTATAGAAATTTCTTATCATGGGAACTTATAAATTACTCTTTCTACATACTCAGGCAGTAGTTGTGAGTATTGATCCTCGAAGAGTGTATCTCAAGAGTCCTAACGATGTGAAATTCAAGGCTGTGAAAGTAACTACTCCAGGTGCTTACTTCTTCGTGATAAGTAGCTCATCTAACTGTCACTCTTAGATATTATTCTTCATTATGCTTGCATCTTTCTCGTGCTAAAAATCAGGTCCCCTAGGAGAAGAGTACGCGTGGTACCAATGCACGGTAAGCTTCGTCCTTGCATGCTCTCTTTTGTTCGTTGGGCTCAATGTTACCAGATATCTTATACGCTATTTGGCTGGAAATTTCTTAGCTTTTAGCCTTATTAGCAACTAATCGTGCCCTAAATAATGGATCAAATGTGTGAAAGTTTTATGCTTACTACAAACCTATCTTGATTGAGTTGATTACCCATGCTTGATATTCACTTGTCATCCTAAGACAAAGTAATAAAGAAACTGCAGGAGGGAGAAATGGGGAAGAACAAGATGCGAGGTTTTTCCTTTTATTTTCACCATCTCCAATGGGAATTTACAATGATTCAGAAGATAAGTTACAACTTGACCTTTTCTTGGGGTTTTCCTCTTCCATCCTCTTTCATGACCAAGAAAGAGAAAATTATACAGCTCAGATTTTGTTCTTCACTTCAATTGGAACCAAACACAGCCTTAAGACCATTTGTTCAAGGCCAAAAAGGCTTATACTTTTGATTCCTTTACATCATGGCATTTATGTATATGTTCCATGATTTTCTAGATATGTTCATATGCTTACTCATAGCGATATATGTCGAGATCATCGATAACCATTGATTTATTATTTAAAGTGCAAATGGATGCGAAAGAAGTTTCTTGATCCCTTTGAGAAATACAATTTTATTTTGTTTTCCCCCTGCCTATCTGCATGCTTAATTACAAGTATACTCTTTCGCTTATTGTGCAAAATAAGTATAGTGTTAATTATGAAGTAATTACCACATAGGTAAACCAGAAGCAACACAGTTGATTGTTATGAACTATGGCCTCACTACCTGTTGATTTTCTGCGCTATCAACATTTACAATTGTAGTGAGAGGGAGGAAAGGTCAATTACGCTCTTTCATCGAGCTTGCATTAGGATTGGAGGGAGAATGCTTCTACCATTGATATTAATAACCCAAGGTCTGGATAAATTAAACCTGACCTGAATTATCATTGGTTGGGGACTTTGACCACCCATCATGAACTTGGACCACCCAGTATAAACCTATTCGATGGAAGTGTTGGTTTCAATCTTGGGTTAGGTTAGTCCATAGTCTTTCCTTGTGATCGGTTTCTGTTTAATTTACTGAAATTGGAAGCTAGATGTACTTCGTTTCTTCTTTCACTGGATAAGAACGTATTCGAGCTGAAGAAAAGGCTTGGTCTAAGTTATGACACAGCCGAGTATCTCACCCTTTATCCCAAAGTTTTGTGGTTGGCTTGAGGTATCCCATGAAGTTTTAAATCTGGTTTGGTTGCAGACTTTTCACCATGGTTGCCTAGAACGTGGTGAATGCTCTAGAACGTGGATAGAAAACAGGGATGCAGTACAGGGTACATTGATAATAGGCTTCTGCCGAGCGTTATTAAGAACATAATTCGTTCAGGAACGAGGAACGTTTCAAGGAACCAATTTGTGATATAAATTATATAATTGTATATCTAAGATCTAAAATTAATCAAGTAACATCATAAGAAATTCAAAACTAAAAAGGGATTCGTAAGTTCCGAACTATCATAGCAAATAGTCTTTTCATAAAGAAGTAGCCTAGTCTTAAAACTTCTAATGAAAATAAATACAAGACTTTCATCTTCTTACCTTGAAAAGTTTGGGTGGAAATCCAACTGGATGTTGTGTTTGTTTGTCAGAAGGTGGCTTTCACGTTCCAATTCGCCAGTGTTCTGCATTCGAGAATGTGGATTCCCGGATTACATACCACTACTTACACAGCGAATTCGGGTTATCCTGTTTTACACCTCTACTAAGATTGAAGCTGGCAGGGACCTCTTGGTCTTTTCCTTTTGGGAAGAAAGCATAATAAGAGAGAAACATAATAACAAATATATGCCTTGATGCATTTTGGAAGCAGCTGTATGGTTGACCTTGATCACTTTATAAATGCCCCTGTTAGAGCTTGTTTATCAGCAAACTAGAGAATATGGTTCTTCCGTCTGTTGATATGGGGTAGGAAACTGGAAGAAAATGGACATGGAGGGTGCATGAATATGGGAGGTCAAGCTTAATTAGAGATTTTGTAATCCCTCTTTGTCATGGATTTCCTTAATTAACTTCTACAACAATCATCAAAACCCTCTCCAAAGAAATTACTAACTTGGTCCCCCTCATCAGCTAAATTTTCTGTGAAATGGATGCTCTGTTGGTATCATTATGCGATTCCAGTGGTGAATCAAAGTTTGGGTTCATATTAAAATCTGAAACCCTTGATTCGGGCCAAGGCCAAAAAAGATTTGCTCGATTTGGGCCCAAGTAGTTGGGCCTGTTGAGTCTAATTAGTTGTCTGAAAATATCTCAATACATAAAATAACGAACTTGTGCACTGCGTGTTTCCGGCATAACTTGAACTTACCACCCACCTTTTATCATGCTGTACTTGACATTTAAGCAACCATTTACCTTTGATATTGTTAGCTATACTTTAAATTCTATTCAGGACAATATCAGAAAATGTACTTTTTGCTGAATTTGGCTCCAGATCCATCTTGAGCATCCTTGTAAAAACCAACATTAAGACAAGCTGGTCTTTGACCTCTGAAAGTTGAATGACCTGGATATACTTGCGGTGCTAATACCTAAGCAGCCAAACATCATAATGGCCTTCTCGTTTTCTTTTTGCAGACTTTGAACGCATAATGTATATGTCATTGAATTTAGCTTTATATAGGCCATCGCTTGGTGTGATGGTAGGACTTGTTACTGCATCCTGGAGGATGCAGGTTTGAGTCATAGAAACAACCTCTCTATATATAGGTGGGGGTAAGGATATATACATCTTGACCGTCCCCAGATCCTCTGCATAAGTGGACAACCTCGTGGCACTGTGATTCCTTTTTCTATATTAAATTTAGCTCTATAAAGGAAGCATTTCTATCTATCATCTACACGATTTGAATTACTTTGTTTCTTAAACATACAGGTAAGTGGCGGACGTGAGGGGCGACCTATTGGAGCTTATGAGCTTGCAAAAGCTGTTGAACAACTTGGAGCTGGAGAGATATTACTCAACTGTATTGATTGTGATGGTATTATGATTCAAATACTTTATTTTTAAATGTGCTTAAAATGAGTTGAGTCCGGATTTTTGTTTTTGTTTTAAGTACCTTGCCATCATAGTGTCACTTTTATTGGTGATCATAACCAGTTCATTTAAGAGCAGTGGTGGCCCTGGCCCAGGACCCAAAGACTAAAAAAAGGCACCAACATGGATGTATCTAAAGTAGAACCAATATGTACCATGGGTCACCCTTAAAACAAAATAGTTGTGTAGTGGTTATATATATATATATATATATATATATATATATATATATATATATATATATATATATATATATATATATATATATATGATGTAGACTCCATTATTTTATTTTGAAGAACTCATGAAATCAATGAACTCTAATTTTGAGGTTCAACTGAACACTTTTGTGCATGCATGAAACCTCCTTCAAAATCTCCTTTAATTCTTGTTAATGTATTTATATAGATGTTATTAATAGGGAATATATTCAGTTTTTATAAAATCTCAGATTTATTAATTTGTATTAAATTAGAGTTTTGAGCATGTTTTATGTATAGTATTGACCTAGTCTTGATGTATGCATATTGGAAACCCATGGATCTTGTTAGGTCTTAATCATAGATAGAAAATCCTATTATTTTTTTATGAATTATTATTTTTCCACATTATATATTCTAAATTTATATTAAAATTATATTATTTTGATGATTATATTGGCACAACACCCATGTACCACCCCTTTGTATGCTTACTAGAAAGTTTGGTTGTCAACCCTAATAGGATCAACTTGTAGATGGTAAAAATCTAATTATTATTTTTATATAGATAAAAGAAATAATATTTATTGTATTTATTACTGATTTTACTATATCTATTCAGATTTTATTCTTATTTAGAAAAAAAATTAGAATTTTAGGTGTTATAGGTAGCAAGTTGACCTAGTTTTGACAAAACATGACCCTGTCAAGGTTAGACTTAAACCTCGACCAAGAACCCATGTTTTCTACGTCTAAAATTATATTATGTTATTTTAATTCTGATTTTTAAGTATTTATTTCAGATTTACTTAGTTGTCAAAAATTGGTTTTATTGACTTGTCGGTAGCCTGTTATGACCTAGTTTGGTTTCTACTTGGCTCTGGACTCGTAGAATTTATAGGAGATGACCCTATCACTAAAAATCTTATTTTCTAGTAAAATTCCAGAATTATTATTTTTGATAATTATTGTCTTCAAAAAGAAATTTTGGTAATGTTTAACGACTATTAATATTTTGGGACTAGTTGCTTGCATGCACAACCAAAGTAGAATTAATAACTAGATAATAACATAACTTAAACTAGAAAATAAGAGTCTAATTAGTGTCATAATTAATTAATAGGTTTTCGATATATTCCTATGGATAGCTTCGGACCAGACTTGTTGTGCTCGCAACTTGGCTTGGAAGGCAAGTACACCTTGCTTGATTGTATTGTTCAGTTTACATATGCCTAGTTTTATTTGCTAGTTATGTGCACACATCTTAGAGTAGCAGACTTACCCAGTATATTGTGAATGTATGGGGTATCTTCTGACCTAACACTTGTTCATCACGTACACTGAGTGAGAGAGTGCATGGACTAGCGGGTCGACCGTACATCGATACGTGAGTTCGAGTCTTGTGTTAGTAGTTGGTGGTTGGGCTAGTTTTCTAGATTTTGATTAACGTCGTTGCATTATGTCTGCACTACGTATACGGTTTAAATAGTACATTGGAAGAGGACAATCTACTAGTGAGTGTATGGGATTTCTGTTTCTTACTGTATATATGGTGTAAATCGTGTAACCCCGAGTTCCATTGAACGCCTGGTGGGATGACTGTTCTTTTTTTCTCCCCCCTCATGCGCCACTAGAGATTTCTCTAGTGCATATCATTTAGATGGTTAGTTACCCTATTTATTTTTTACTATTTTACTTTCATTCATGTTGATTTCTTGTGTACTTGTTGTGTCCCTCTGAGGATCTGGCATATTTTCCAGATCCTGACGAGCATTTGTACCTGACAGACTACGGAGTTGGAGATTTTGCTGACGAGGACCTTGAGGTAGAGCCATGGGAGTTTCCTTGAGCTTCTTGGATGATAGTTGCATAGTATTTTGGGTCTATTTCTTTATTTCTTAGTTATCCTTTCAGTAGTCTTATGTACTCATTTCTTTTTGTGGATTGTTCTCCACTAGATATTCTTTTATAGTGGATTCTGAGACTTATCTATTTCATTCAGTTTCCTATTCTGTTGTATTTTGTGGATGAGACTAGATTTTACCTGCTTGTGATATTGTGACTTAGATATGTTTTATAGCATATTACGATTAGTTAGTTCCATTAAATTGGGTTCCTATACTTGTTCGTATAGCTGACATGTATACGTATACCCGGTCCTACGTATTTTGGGACTGGGGCATGACATATTTTTAGTGGTGGCCTATGTATGTCTCGAGTTAGCCGTTTCGGTTACGTAACTATACCGAGCGGGCCTGCACTTAGGATTAGAGTTTTAGGTCTCATCCACACTTGACTATAACTCATCTTACTTCCAACCGTCTCATTGAAATGCTTGCATCCTGCTTGATACATGTACTCTTCATAATCTTTAGTTCACCTTTTGTAGAGATGAATTTGCATAGCAGACGTGCTGCCACCGGGGGCAACATGACTCCAAGGGTCAATAGCCAATCACTAGGAGAGGCCTCAACGACTCATTGACTTTTTTGGCCATCGTGAAGGATGCATTGTAAGATCAGTTCCTCCATCTAAAGCAGGGAAATAAGACGGTCGATGAGTACGATTCAGTGTTCATCTGCCTCAGTAGATATGGCACCAGCCTGATACCCAATGACTTGGAGAAAGCTAACAGGTTTTATCGCAGGCTGACTCAGGAGCTTCAGCACTATACCAGCTCACCGTCCCGTATCTTTTATGCCGAGTTATTGATAGAGGCCAGGATTCAGGAGGTCATCAGCAAGGGAAAAGGGAATCAATAGAGAATTCAGCAAGGACCAACAAAGATGCAACAAGGAGGGCCTATCAAATGACCATTGGGACAACAGCAACAATAAAGGATGAGACCCTACCAGCTTAGAGAACCTCCGACTTGTCACTTCTATGGCAAGAAGGGACATGTGCAAAAGGAGTGCAAGAAGAAACTAGGAACTTGCATGGTTTGCGGATCAGGAAAACATCAGGCTCGGGAGTATCCGCAACGTGGAGCCATTGTTCCAGTAGGAGTTCAGAAGCCAGCAGTATCGGCACCAGGAGCAACAAACTAAGGAGGAGGATTACCTCGTTTACCAGCACAAGGAGGCCAGTAGAGAGGACCTCCCTTGGCACCGTAGGCAGTACTGTTCGATAGGGCCAGACAACAGGCAAGAGCTCAGAGGCAAGGATATGTATTTTCTCTGACTCAAGAAGGAGAAGAGACTGAAGGAGAGGCTATTACAAGTATTATTCTAGTTGGATCATTACCTGCTACTGTTTTATTTGATTTTGGAGCCACTCTTTTATTCATATCATCTAGATTTGTAGCAATGCATAGAATAGCTACTTCCCCCTTACCTAAGAGTTGGAGGATTCTTACCAGGGGAGGAATAGTGCCTGTAACTAGTACCTGTAGGACTTATTCAGTTATTGTTTGTGGTCGGAAAATGAGAGCTCGACTTTTGGTATTTCCAATGCCAAATTTTGACGTAGTATTGGGAATGGATTGGCTTAGCCAATATCATTCAATGTTAGATTGTCATAGAGGTTGTGCTACCTTTAAGCCACCAGGCTAGGCAAAGCTTGAGTTCATGAGAGAAACTACGGAGAAGGGAGTAGGCCAGTATGGTGGAACTTGCATGGCAATAGAAGTTGCACTACCACCAATTATTGAGGAGTTTATAGATGTCTTTCCAGATGAGTTGCCGGGTCTGACACCCGACAGAGAAGTCGAGTTCACTATTGAGTTGGTGTCAGGAGCAACTCCGATATCTTCTAATATGTATCGGTTGGCAAAGAAGGATTTAGATGAGCTGAAGATGCAGTTACAAGAGTTGCAGGACAAGGGATTCATTAGGCCAAGTGCATCGGACCCCAGTTTTGTTCGTGCCAAAAAAAGATGGAACAGTCCACATGTGCATCGACTACTGAGCCCTTAATGCAGTGACCATCAAGAATAAGTACCCTCTGCCACGGATCGATAACTTGGTTCGACCAGCTGATAGGAGCATAGGCTCTAAGATCGAGATGCCATCAAGTGAAGGTAAGGCGTAAAGTTATTCAGAAGACAACTTTCAAGACTAGCTATGGTCACTACGAGTTCTTGGTAATGCCTTTTAGTTTGAAAAATGTGTCTACCGTGTTTATTAATTTAATGAACCAAGTATTCCATCAATAGTTGAACAAGTTTGTGGTTGTGTTCATCGACGATATTTTGGTGTATTCGAAGAGACATGAGGAGCACGAGGAACATTTGAGGAAGGTGCTAGAAACAATATTGAGATATCAGAAAAGCTGAACAAGTGCAAATTTCTCCTAGATCATGTCTCTTTTCTTGGGAATGTTATCTGGGAGAAGGCATATCAGTAGATCCAGCTAAGATATCAGCAGTGGAGACGTGACCGACCCCAACCGATGTCTCAGAGGTATGAAGTTTTCTAGGACTTACCGGATATTACCGGAGGTTCGTGGAGAATTTTGTGAGGATCGTAGAGCCTATGACAAGGTTGACCCGCAAGGACCAGGAGTTTGATTGGACAGAGGAGTGTCATACGGCGTTTGATGAGTTGAAGAAGCGCTTGACTACAAAGCCGATATTGACCATACCTACTGGACTGGGAGGATTTGTTATTTATAGCGATGCTTCCGAAAATGAATTATGTTGTGTCTTGATGCAGCATGGGAAGGTGGTAGCATATGGTTCTCGGCTGTTGAGAATCTATGAGAAGAACTATCCCACTCATGACTTGGAGCTTGCAGCAGTAATATTTGCTTTGAAGCTTTGGATGCACTATTTTTACGGAGAGACTGTGGATATTTATACAGATCATAAGAGCCTAAAGTATGTCTATACTCAGAAGGATCTGAACTTGAGACAAAGACGATAGCTCAAGTTGATGAAAGAATTTGATATTGAACTACAATACCATCCAGGCTTGGCTAATTGTTACGCCCCAATACCGTAATACGGAGACGAACATGGCCAGCTATCCCGTAAAAGATACTATACGTCGTACGACGATCATGACTGTATAAGGCAAGGGGTGCATACTGCAATCAAGTTTCCTATGGTCAAGAACTTCTATGTCTCAATCATTCAAACAAGAAACAGTAAGTATAGAGCATATATGATAAGCAATAAGGCATCCCAAACGCTTTCTCAAAATATTCTGGATTTCAGCTGTGCAAAAAAGAAGAAGCTGGAAGAGTAACAAAAGTACATGATAGTGATTCAGCTGCAGTCTAATTTAATACAATTATATAAGGAAAACTAATGTCTATATGAGCCGGCTAACAGGTGTCGGTGGCTAAACGCCAAAAAGAAATAAATGTGCATGATGAACAAGGAAGAAGAAAATCCACCCGCTATCACCTGCGACCATAGTCCCGGTGCGCGCCATGAGTTTGGGGAAAGAATGCTGGATCCTCAGGTGCTGGCTCGAAACCTGGCCATGCAAAACCAGTGGGGTTGGACCCCAAATAGCAAGTACCATAATGGAAGCACGAAATAGAGAAACAAAATCCAAGGAAAACATATAATATTACAATAGTTTCAGTGTCGTAAGTTAGGTCCATGGCATATCCTAGCACGCAGGCCCAACCCTACAACCAAACAAGGACAATGGTTGAACCCTCACACTGTGATAGTCCATTTCCCTAGGCTACTAGTTGAATAGATACAATCACAACCAAGTCCATTTCTTATATCGTCTCATTTATATGGCTTGTTAATTTATGGAGTCTGAGGTTATCTCAGAATAATGCATAATAAGTATCCTCAGATCACGCCACTACCGAACATGAACTAACCGAACCAATATAATAAAACAGGCACTTGCAGGATCCACCAGTCCCCCTAGGGCCACTGCGATAAAAATACAGTATTAGCAGTTCCAGTGTTCCTATATTAAAACAATGGCTCAGCATAATAATAATAATCAGATACTGCACTCCACTAAGGCAGATGATATACAGTATCTGTGGTGGCCAGTCTACAGCGCACTTAGAATGAATCTCAGTGGGAAGGTTCGTTGGCATGATCTCGGGATACCGTTTTCTCCAATGTTACTGCCACTTTTAGTTACCAAATTAGCCCTATGTTGTGTTTGAAATCTCAAGGCGTGGTCACATGAGAATTTTTCTTAAGATGTCATTCAAAGTACTGGCACGCTCGATACGAATCCATGAAAGTAAAATCTGGATTCACTCGAGCGTGTATGCAACATTTAGACAATTAATATCCTAGCCACGCTTTGGTAGTTGACTTGCTTATTATGTCCGTGGTGGGAAAACAATGTATATTTATAATATTACGCATTCAGGAATTTGGAAGCATTATCGATGCACAACCCAAATATAATTACTTAACACATGACAGGATGTGTCGCTCCTCGGCGCACATTAAATCATGAATAATAATCAGACAATAGTGGTATCAGCACGGATATAGTATCCGAGTCCAATTACTAATTATATGTTGGGTCACATGAATCAAGAAGACATTCAGTCGAAACAAGCAAGGTCACATGGATCTCTTGGCCGTAAGGAAAGTCAGGTCGCATGAAGTCAGGCCGCATAAAAAGTCAGGCCGCATGGAGTCAGGCTTCATGAAAAGTCAGGCCACATGGACCACTTGGCCATATGCCCAGGGTTAAGTCTACTCCTTGGGACAAGTGTTGAAGTGACAGTCAAATAATTAAAGTGTCAGTGATGTGACATAAAGTGACTGATGTGACTGAGGTGACAAGCTATAAAGTGTGTCAGAAAGAAAAGTCAAAACTTATAGAAATAAGTGCCAATGGTTCAGAGCCATGCGTCCAAAAAAATAGTGGCTGCATGCTCTCTAGGCCGCATAGGTGGCGGTGCCGCATGGGGTTCAATACCGCATGGAGTTCTCCAGGACTTAGCAAAATTCTCATTCGTTTAGTGAGTGAAAGCACACGGTATTCAAGAACACTTTTGTAAGCAATAGTCATGCGTCCAAGAAGATGGACGTATGCTGTCAGTATGCGACAAGAGTTTGGGCAGCATAACCGTTTCGGGCCGTATGGCACTCTCGGCCGCATATGCTCACTGGCCGTATGGGAATTTTGTTTTCTCCAACAGAAGGTTCGGCCATGGCAAAAAAACTCCATAAAATTCTCATTTTAAGTCCAAATCGGATGAACCAAAAGCCAAAATGCTCTAAATTGAAAGCTCTATTATGAAGTAAAAACTGGTTTTCAAAGACACAAGTTTTAATAGATCAAAACAAAAAAAACTCATGAAACCTAAGTTTAGAAATATAGATCTACACTAATCCATCTATCCAAACAGAAAACTCCAAGAACTAAAAGTCCTTAAAACACATAATAATCATAATGGAACAATAATATTGAGGTTTTCTGTATTTCTCATGCAAGGTGTACTTGCCTAAGAAATGGGGAGAGAAAGCTAAAGAAAGAGGAAGAAATTAAGAAGTGAGGAGAGAGAAATAAAATATTAGGTTATATATGGTAGGGTTTGAGGGTTGAACCAAAGGTTCTTATGAGTTAAACCAACCCACAAAATAAATCATAAACCAGGTTAAACCAAATAATGGGTCTAGTCTCCATGCACATGCAACCATGCTAAAATATAAATACATTCCAAATATGTATATCAGGAACGGGGAGTGACATCTTTATCCACCTTAGAAAAAATTTGTCCTCGGAATTTGAATTCCAACAATAGATAGAGAAGTCAGGACAAGCACGATATAAATCTACTAGCAACTACATATGCAAGCAATATCATCACAACATAAAGGTGATCACTTGATCACAGAATCCGAGATATGAAGGCGTAAGAAAGAATATACCTTCTGAATCGAATATGTGCGGGTACCAGGATCGAATATCGTTCTTGTGCTCCCACTTCGATTTTCTTAGAGGGTGATGGCCCCAAGCAACCCGGACAAGAGAAATAGTCCGATTATTGAGTACCTTCTCCCTTCGGTCAAATATGGATACGGGTTGCTCCTCGTAAGATAAGTCGGTACCAACGACTAATTTAGGGTGATCGAGGATATGAATTAGATTCGGAACATACCTACGTAACTGAGACACATGAAATACATCGTGTACCTCATGTAGCAAAGACGGAAGAGTAAGACGATAAGAAACATCACCTACCCGCTCGAGAATATCCAACGGAGCTACGTATCCCAGACTAAGCTTCCCGCGAACCCCAAATCTAATGACTCCACAAGTGGAAAAAATTCGCAAAAATACATGGTCGCCGATACGAAACTCTAAAGGTCTACGATGTTGATCGGCCCAATGACGATGCCTATCTTGTGCAACCCGAAGTTGCTCTCTGATCTACTTGACAACCTTTACTATCTGCGTGATCATTTCAGGGCCTAACATCTTCCGCTCACCAATGTCATCCCAAGCCAATGGTGACCTACACTTTCTGCCGTATAGTGCTTCGAAAGGTGCCATATGGATACTGTCCTGATAACTGTTGTTGTACGAGAATTCCACCAAGTGAAGGTGATTCTCCCAAAATCTACCAAGGTCTAAGGTACAGGCTCGTAGCATATCCTCCAGGGTCTGGATGGTTCTCTCTGATTGTCCGTCTGTTTGGGGGTGGTAAGTTGTGCTGAATCTTAACTTGGTGCCCAAGCTCTAGTGTAAACTTTTCAAAAATAAGAAGTGAACCTTGTTTCTCGATCTGATATGATACTTATTGTTACATCGTATTGTCTCACTATCTATCACATATACATTTCAGCCAATTGTTCTATAGACTGTCCTACTCGAAAAGGAAGAAAGTGAGCTACTTTTGTAAGACGATCTACTATCACCCAAACTACATCTCGAACACTTGGTGATCTAGGTAAACCAGTCACAAAGTCCATTGTAATGTGTCTCCACTTCTACTCTGGAATAAGAAGTGGTTGCAATAATCCTGCCGGTCTCTGTTATTTTGCCTTTACTTGCTGACATATCAGACATCGTGATACGAAGCGTGCTATTTCCCTCTTTATTCCGTTCTACCAAAAGTGTTGCTTGATATCATGGTACATCGTTATGCCTCCCGGATGAATGGAATACTGGAAACTGTGTGCTTTAGTCATAACTTCTTGCCGAATATCCTTGCTTGGTACGCATAGATGATTTCCAAACATTAGTGTTCTATCCGTATGTATTGTCAACTCATTTTGAAGGCCTGGCTCATATTCTTCTCGTAGCTTTTGAATCTTTGGGTCCTCTGCCTGAGATAGCTTGATTCTATCTACCAAAGTTGATTGAATATGTAGGCTAGCCTGAACTTCTGTACTATATAGAAGTACTATCTCGATACCCATCTTTCTTAAGTCTTCTAGAATGTGCTTCTGAGTAGTCAACATAAATCCACTACCTCTTCTGCTAAGTGCATCAGCTACTATATTAACCTTACCTGGATGGTACTGAAGTTCCATGTCATAATCTTTCAATAACTCTAGCCACATTCTCTACCTCATGTTCAGGTCCTTTTGCGTGAACAATACTTCAGACTCTTATGATCCGTGAATATTTCTACTCGATCACCATATAAATAGTGCCTCCATAACTTAAGTGCAAACACTACTTCTGCTAACTCCAAATCGTGAGTTGGATAGTTTTTCTCGTGATCTTTGAGCCGCCAAGAAGCATACGCTATCACTCTTCCTTGTTGCATCAAAACACATCCAATTCCTTTGCCATATACGTCAAGTATACTATGAATCCTCCGGAGCCTGCTGGAAGAGTTAGGATTGGTGCAGTGATTAACTTCTTCTTTATCTCTTCAAAGGCTGTCTGATATTCCGTCAACCACACAAATTTAATTTCCTTACGCGTCAACTGAGTTAATGGTGCTGAGATATTAGCAAAATCTGTCACAAATCTGCTGTAGTATCCTACTAAGCCCAGGAAACTATGCACTTCAGCTACTATTTTTGGAACTGGCCAGTTCTCTTCTACCTCTACCTTCTTGAGATAAACTGACACTCCTGCTCCAGAAATAATGTGTTCAAGAAAGGATATGCGATCCAGCCATAAATTATACTTACTAAGCTTCCCATATAACTGGTGCTCCCTCAAAGTTTGCAGAACTATCCTGAGATGTTCTTCATGCTCCTCCTCATTACAAGAATATACCTGGATGTCATCAATAAATACTACCACAAATCTCTCTAAGTAAGGCATGAAAATACGGTTCATCAAGTCCATGAATACCGCTGTAGCATTAGTCAGTCTGAATGGCATGACTCAGAATTTGTAATGCCCACATCGTGACGTAAATGTTGTCTTCGGTATATACTGCTCCCAGACTCTCACCTGATGATATCCTGATCGTAAATCTATCTTGGAGAAGACTCTTTGTCACCCCCACATTTCAGATTAGGGGTATTTTCGTCTTTTCGTAATTAATTTGTAAATGATTTGCATAATAATTAATTATATTTAAATTGTTGTAATTTTATTTTATTGTTGTACTTTACCGTTGTTTCGATAATTAGAGCACTACACTAGCCATTATCTTCCAAAAGATTTCATGCCCTTGTCTTAGACGTGCCAGACTTTTATTCTGATCCTTGTGTGACTCATAATTATGTCTTGTTGTGCTTCATTTTAGGCGCACAATATTCGTCGCAAACGACTATATTTAATTCTATATAAATCAAACTTTGTACCTTTGTGTGTTCCAATCGAAATTGGAGAACACAATCTCGACCCTTTTTGAGCAACCCAAATTAGGGTAATATTCTTTTCTGAGTCTACTTCATTCATAACACTTGTGTTCCACTTAATTTCAGCCCCTTGTACTTCTAATTAATTTTAGAACACATATTGCATTTAGTTTAATTAAAATTAAATCATAAACCTCACCTTATGCAATTTTCCAATTGTTGGGCACTTTTATGCAAAAGTGCATTAATGTGTCTACCCCGTTGGACACAACACGCAAATAAACCCATTTCCCCCTTCATGTATATTTTTCCATAATTTTCGAGAGTGTGCAATACAACATCAACCTCCTTGAAGCATGGCCCTCAAAACCTTGAACCAATGCATCATAGCCATTCATTTTAAATCCATTTAAATCCTAGCCATTGAAATACCCATGGGAAGGTCCAATCCCAAGAGGGTTTTGACCAAGCCTAATTCTAGGTCAACCTAAACTCTATACCTATATATAAATAGTATTCTTTTACTTTTACTTTTCTCTTTTCTCAAAACCATACACATCTGATTTCCTTTGTTCCTTCCCTGTTCACCCATCTTCCCCGACTTACTTTACCGTCGGACAGCCCCTCGCCTGAACTCATAGCCGCCGCTCCCTTCCACGTACACCACCAGCACCCCAACGCATACTTCACCGCCTCCACACGAACAAACTCCCCGCTGCATCAGGAGCTCGACGTCATCTCGCTGCCCCGACCCGCTATGCTGCACGACGCCGGAGCAACTCGCCATCTCTGCCTGAACGACCCCTCCCCTCGTCGATTTCCCCGATGACTCGACGAACCACAGTTGAAGCCGAGCACCACTACACGACGCTGCACCAAGCCGCTGTCAGCGCCTGCGCTCGACCGGACCGACGACGGACCGCTGCATAGAGTCGACGATCACCTGCACAGTGTCGGAGGCTCGCCAGAACTCGCCTGAGACTCGACCGGAGACCGCTGTTGAACCGTCGTACTGTAGCGTCCCGCTTCGCGTCGACGCTATGTACAAGTGAGATGGCCTTGCTTGCTCCAACGGAAGTCTTCTCGGAGAGTTCCCGACCGATTAATCAAGGTGAGTGGGCAGAACTGCATTCTCTGATTCTTGCACGACTTAATAATGAATCTGAGTTTTAAATGCTTATTTGCTTAAGAAGAAATGTTTTCATAAGAAAATGATAGAACCGACTCAGCATGCTAACAAGAGAACTCACATAGCTTGTCACTGAAACGAATATGCTGCCTAGCTAAGAGAATATGTATGCTTGTCCGAAATGAAATTGAACCCTTGCTATGCTAAGAAGATAGAACTGCATGTTTTACTTGATGTGATAATAGACCCGTGCCATGCTAGTCTCAACTAAAAGATCGTTTATATGTTTGCTTGTCATCGTGTTTATATGGCTTGTCTTGAATGCTTGTTTCGATGTGAGAGTAAATGCTTGTCATGTTGTGTGCTATTGTGATAGAGACAAGAGACATGTGGGTGCTTGCGGTGGATGGGGGACAAACGATATGTGGGAGACCGATAATGCGCCCTGAGCTCGGGGCGTGGATATTGGAAGGGAGGATGGTGATGCGATGGGGTGAGACTAATAGTGCGCCCTGAGGATCGGTCCTTCGGGATCTTGGGGGGCGTGGCTATTAGAGGGAGGCGGTGCTTCTGTTGAGAAGAGTCGAGTCTGCATTAGAGAAGTGTATGGAGATAAGCTGCATTCAGGTCGTTAGGGAGCATGCTAGGGTAGCCTCCTTGCATACCTAACTGTTTGATGCAGAGACGGACAGGAAACTAAAGAACGGTAAAACATATATGTTTATGCAATTGTTGCTAACTTGTATGTCTGCTGCAGGGATAACTGTTTGGCCATGGGTAAGAAATATCAGTTTATACATAAGCCTGCTTATTCATTTTGTCGGCAACGTAGAGACCACCTGTTAGCGTTTCATGCATTGCATTCGGTCGGACAATGGCTATTAGTGCAGAGCTGAACCTTGGCTACGGCTGCTTCGGCAGTAATGTGCAACCATGAGTCACAGCTGCTAATAGCATCAGATAAAGGAGTCATTGGTTAGCTGGATTACCGCTACCGATCCTGAGTTACTCGGGGACCGACCTCTGATTGATAGTTAACTTGTGTGCTTGAATGATAGTCCCTAAACGCTGCCTGTCCCTAGAATCCGTGCATATAGTTCACCGAACACGCTGCGCACAGCCGAACAGGATTCCTCGTGCTTGAATTGGTTGCCTCGATTGATTGGTTGTTTGATTATGTTTTCAAAGAATGTTTCCAAACAATGTAATATGACTCTGCTAGGACTGCATGTAAAGAACCTAAGTAAAACTAGCAAGATTACTACTAATGCAATGTTTTGCCACATGATTACTTAGTGTGGGTTTCAGGGGATGTAGCTTCTGTTCAGTTGTTTTATCTCACCAGTACTTGTATAAAGTGCTGACCCCCCAACAGTTTGCTTGTTCTCAGGTGCTCGTTCGTCTGAGGAAGCGATAGCCGTGCCTCATCCCAAGGAGCCGGAAATCTGGAGTCGATGCCTGGAGCCGCATCGAGTTGTGCCTGCTTTGAGCTGCTTTTGTATAAAGGGACATAATGTATGGAACGGTGTTATTGTAATCGTGAGAAGAGTGCTTGAGCGAATTGTAATCTCGGCCACGTGCCGCTTGTAACACTTTCGATTATCAATAAAAGAGACTATTTTTCATATGCCATTGAGTTCTTCACTTTTCTGCAATGTTATGTGCCGCTGCTTCAGTATAGAATAGCTTACTTGCCCTTGTATCAAAGCTTTGGCCTTGTGCAAGCGCACTTTAGGCTTGCACGGCATCACGTCCCGAGGAGAACGATTGTCCTGCGGGAGAGCTGTAACGTGGTGATTCACGTTCAGCGGGGACGATCGAGCTCGCGGGAGATTGGGGCGTGACATAATGGTATCAGAGCGACTCGATTCTTTGCCTATTCCGTTGCTTCCAACTCTGAGATGTGCCTGATGTGAGATGCAATGAACGTTCCATACAATGAGTCCATAAATATTCTCAAAGTTGTCGGCAAAAGTTTTCTGGATTTATTTTCATTGCTTGAGATGTGATTTGTAGATTTCAGGATTGCTAGAGTTTTGATTTGTGATGGTGAGGGATGAGGACTATCGCTGCTTTGTGATTTCGTGAGTTTCTCCTTGAGTTTCGAGGACGAAACTCTTTATTGGTGGGTAAGTATGTAGCGTCCCGCTTCGCGTCGACGCTATGTACAAGTGAGATGGCCTTGCTTGCTCCAACGGAAGTCTTCTCGGAGAGTTTCCGACCGATTAATCAAGGTGAGTGGGCAGAACTGCATTCTCTGATTCTTACACGACTTAATAATGAATCTGAGTTTTAAATGCTTATTTGCTTAAGAAGAAATGTTTTCATAAGAAAATGATAGAACCGACTCAGCATGCTAACAAGAGAACTCACATAGCTTGTCACTGAAACGAATATGCTGCCTAGCTAAGAGAATATGTATGCTTGTCCGAAATGAAATAGAACCCTTGCTATGCTAAGAAGATAGAACTGCATATTTTACTTGATGTGATAATAGACCCGTGCCATGCTAGTCTCAACTAAAAGATCGTTTATATGTTTGCTTGTCATCGTGTTTATATGGCTTGTCTTGAATGCTTGTTTCGATGTGAGAGTAAATGCTTGTCATGTTGTGTGCTATTGTGATAGAGACAAGAGACATGTGGGTGCTTGCGGTGGATGGGGGACAAACGATATGTGGGAGACCGATAACGCGCCCTGAGCTCGGGGCGTGGATATTGGAAGGGAGGATGGTGATGCGATGGGGTGAGACTAATAGTGCGCCCTGAGGATCGGTCCTTCGGGATCTTGGGGGGCGTGGCTATTAGAGGGAGGCGGTGCTTCTGTTGAGAAGAGTCGAGTCTGCATTAGAGAAGTGTATGGAGATAAGCTGCATTCAGGTCGTTAGGGAGCATGCTAGGGTAGCCTCCTTGCATACCTAACTGTTTGATGTAGAGACGGACAGGAAACTAAAGAACGGTAAAACATATATGTTTATGCAATTGTTGCTAACTTGTAAGTCTGCTGCAGGGATAACTGTTCGGCCATGGGTAAGAAATATCAGTTTATACATAAGCCTGCTTATTCATTTTGTCGGCATCGTAGAGACCACCTGTTAGCGTTTCATGCATTGCATTCGGTCGGACAATGGCTATTAGTGCAGAGCTGAACCTTGGCTACGGCTGCTTCGGCAGTAATTTGCAACCATGAGTCACAGCTGCTAATAGCATGAGATAAAGGAGTCATTGGTTAGCTGGATTACCGCTACCGATCCTGAGTTACTCGGGGACCGACCTCTGATTGATAGTTAACTTGTGTGCTTGAATGATAGTCCCTAAACGCTGCCTGTCCCTAGAATCCGTGCATATAGTTCACCGAACACGCTGCGCACAGCCGAACAGGATTCCTCGTGCTTGAATTGGTTGCCTCGATTGATTGGTTGTTTGATTATGTTTTCAAAGAATGTTTCCAAACAATGTAATATGACTCTGCTAGGACTGCATGTAAAGAACCTAAGTAAAACTAGCAAGATTACTACTAATGCAATATTTTGCCACATGATTACTTAGTGTGGGTTTCAGGGGATGTAGCTTCTGTTCAGTTGTTTTATCTCACCAGTACTTGTATAAAGTGCTGACCCCCCAACAGTTTGCTTGTTCTCAGGTGCTCGTTCGTCTGAGGAAGCGATAGCCGTGCCTCATCCCAAGGAGCCGGAAATCTGGAGTCGATGCCTGGAGCCGCATCGAGTTGTGCCTGCTTTGAGCTGCTTTTGTATAAAGGGACGTAATGTATGGAACGGTGTTATTGTAATCGTGAGAAGAGTGCTTGAGCGAATTGTAATCTCGGCCACGTGCCGCTTGTAACACTTTCGATTATCAATAAAAGAGACTATTTTTCATATGCCATTGAGTTCTTCACTTTTTTGCAATGTTATGTGCCGCTGCTTCAGTATAGAATAGCTTACTTGCCCTTGTATCAAAGCTTTGGCCTTGTGCAAGCGCACTTTAGGCTTGCACGACATCACGTCCCGAGGAGAACGATTGTCCTGCGGGAGAGCTGTAACGTGGTGATTCACGTTCAGCGGGGACGATCGAGCTCGCGGGAGATTGGGGCGTGACACGCACCGCCGGAGTCGACCCGCTCGACTGAAACGAGCAATACCTTCGCGATGACCTCGACACGCACGTCTCTTCCCACGTACCCAGGTTCGAGTCCCCTCTCGCGTGCATGTACACGAACACGCATACGCGTAGTTTTCATTGTATTCATACGTATTCATACATATTCGTAGTTGGTATTGGTATGTGTATTAGTATATATTAAATATTACTATTGGTATATGCATATATATAGTATATTTCTCAATTAGTATATATACATATGTATAAGTATTGTATATGACTCTCTAGTACATGTTTAATATATATACATGTAGTATAAATTTTATTAAGTATATATACATATATCTATTATATTGTAATTAATGAGTATTAATGTATATGCTAGATAATAATATGTATGATATGTCTATGTACTAGATGACCCGAGTGTAACCACGGATACCCCGTAGTTACATCGACCTGTGACCACGTAACATGTTAGCAGACTGCCATATGTACACCGACGTACTGGCAAGACCGTATCATTGACTGTCTGTTATGCACAGCAACTACAGACATGACACCCCTAGCGTAGTCTCTGAGATCATTGTGTTTTGATTGTGTGTGTTAGTGTAATGTCTGATGCAATATTATTATATAATATGTCTATAGGACTGTGGGATCATTCAGACGATACTTTGAAACCAGGACATTGGTATTGCCAGCTAAGGACCACAGGCGAGTACGTTCTCTGACAGTTTCCATTATGTTGATTATCTCTATAATTCTAGTTGTATAGCGTACATGACTTTGATACTGTTGTTTACACGAGTTGGCATCATCGAGACCTGTCACAAGGAGTCGTGATTTGGAATCCATCGTGCTAGCTGTGGAAAACGGGGAAATATTAGTAGCTTATGTGATCATACCCAAACTTTACATGAATCATAGCTCACCCACACCTCACGTCGGTGCAGCCTGACCATTACATGCCTCATAGCCTGTTATGTATGATTAGCCTGACTATTGCTTGCATCATAGCTATCCGGATGGTTAGCCTGGCCTTACATGAATTATAGCTAGTCATACATAACAAGCCTGATCAGTCCTAAGCCGATCACATGATATGCTAATGTTTCACACACTTAGATATATGTTCTTGACATGTATCTCTAGTATATTGATCTAGCATATCTACATGTTCTAGTTATTGTTCAAGCATTTACTTATATTCCAGTTTATTGTTCTAGCATGCACTTGTATTTCTATTTCATTGCTAGATGTACATTGATGATGATATGTTCCAGTATTTCTTTATTCCAGTATTTCATTATGTCCAGTTTTCTTATTGCCAGTATTCATATCTGTCTTGTATTTCTTTACACTGTGTTATAGTTTTTGTCAATATATGTGGAACTGCTGTTAGTGCTTGTACTTCGTTCCAATCCTGACTGGATATTTTTTCCAAAGGATCTTGAGGATTTCTGTACTATACACTATGGACCGGATATAGATGCAGACTACACACCAGAGATCTTAGAGGAGATTGTTCTTTTAGAGGAGACATTACCTGCAGCTATCTAGGCAGTATTTATCTTATGCATTGAGACTTATTTGAGATTTATTTGAGTTATGTTTAGACTTATTCTTAGTTTATGTTGAGACATGTGGAGACTTTGTGTTAGATAGCTAGACTGTGATTTATCTATATTTTGAGACATGGTGTTTGACTATGTCATTCTTCTTATTTGTTATCGTGCCTTTATACTTCTATAGTTGTTGTGATTGAGTTTACATTATGAGATATTGTGAGATGTATATTGTCCTCCTTATGGAGATTGATATCATTGACATGTATTTAGTGATGTTAGTATTTATTGTGACCTAGACAGCGTTCTACTGCCGATGCTGCAGCGTAGGCTGGACGTACCCAAGACTCATACCCCTATACTGGGTGCGGGTCGTGACACTCTTGCTCTACTTAATTGGTCAAATGAATTATCAATCCTTTGTAATGGGTACTTGTTCTTCACCGTCACCGCATTAAGCCGCCTGTAATCCATACACAACTGCGTCGATCCATTCTTCTTCTTCACCAATATCGCTGGTGCTCCCCACGGTGATGTACTTGTCCGAATAAACTTCTTCGCCTTCAGTTTTTTCACGTGCCGATATAACTGATCAAGCTCTGATGGTGATATTGGGTACACATTCTGGAATATTGGTTCTGCTCCTGGCATCAACTCTATACAGAACTCTACTGCTCTAATTGGGGGTAATCCGGGAAGATCATCGAAAAAGACGTCTATGAACTCTTCAACTATCTTGGACAGCAGGTTTGCTTTCCTTACTATTGTTGTAACTCTCCCCTTATGCTGGTCTCTTGCTATTCTTCTAAGGACAAACTCTTCTAGACCAGAAATTATAAACAACACTCTACCTTCCCGACAGTCTATCATTGCATGGCTGTCTCTCAACCAGTCCATGCCTAAGATAATGTCAAAGTTACCCATAGGAAACTCAATCAACTTTGCAGGTAATAAATATCCACATACTATGATTGGACATACTAGGCACACCCTACTAACTTCTACGATCCTATTGCCAGTGAGTATATTCACCCTTGCTGGTAATGCCTCAAATTTTAATCCAATACATGTCGCATATTGTGCAGATATAAATGAGTGCGAAGCTCCAGAATCAAAAAAGTTATGGCAAGAAAGGTTGTAATAAAAATGTTACCTGCCACTACGTCGCCTGACGCCATTTCTTCCTCCAAAGACAAGGTGAGTGCCTGCCCTTGGCCTTGTTGAGCTCCCTGTTGCTGTCTTCCTTGCTGTCGTAGTTGCGGCCCCCGCTGATTCTATTGTTGTTGCCTATAAAGCTGGGCCTGCATCAACAACGGACGTTGAGCCAAAGGCCGTGTTGTTACTGCTGGTCCTCCTTGTTGTACTGTCCTTGGAGCTGGCAATGCAGGAATCTGTTGTACTGGCCCTCCTGGCCTCTACATCAATAGGCACGTAGAAATCTTGTGATAAGGGCTCCCACATATCAAACATAGTCTGTTAGTTACCCGACAAACATCTCGGGTATGACCTCCCTTGCATAGTAGGTACAACCTGTCGGTGCTTCCTGTCGTTGTTGTTGTTGTTGCTGCTGCCTCGGCTGCTATTGGCGAGTTGGTACTGTCACTGTTGAAACTGCCGTCCTCTGCGATGCTGAATCATGTATACGAACACCAGGTGATGGTATTAACATTCGGGGTACTGGTCTTCCCTTATTGCTCTGTCCATGAGGCCTCTTCCGATCCACTCTTCTTGATGCCATCCTTTAAGAAGTAAGCTCGACCCTCTTGGTTGCTATCAATACTGCCTCGAAGGTCTGATAGTCGTGCACCTCTACCATATACAAGATCTCCAAGTGAAGTCCCTGCTGGAACCTCATTGCTCTCTCTAACTTTGTTGCTACCATGGTTGGAGCAAATCTGCTAAGTCGACAAAACTTTGCCACATATCCGTCTACTATCTTTCTTGCTTGCTTGAGGTTAATGAACCTTTATTGCAACTCACACTGAGCCACAATACCAAAGTACTTTACCCTGAACCGGGTCCTAAAATTCTTTCATGAAATATGATGCCTCAGTCCTACCTCTATCGTAGCCCACCAATCTCTTGCAAGATCTTGGAGTTGTAGGCGAACTAAGTCAACTTGTTCCTCGGCCGAAACTTTAGCCGCTGTCAAAATAGTTTTAATATCCTGGAACCAATCATCTGCCGTGATTGCGTCCTCCATGCCATCGAAGTATCTGGGGTTCAGTCTACAAAACTGATAGATGCCCCAGAGTCTCTTCTCTCACCTCGTCCTAGGGTCGTTTGCAACCCTTGGTTCAATAGGACATTCTGTTCCTACTGCTGGAGCTGTTGTTGCTGATGCTGCTGTTGTTGCACCACCATCTGGTGTTATTGGGCAACTAACAATCCACGAATAATCTCTAGCAAGGACGGGGTATCTAGTACTGCCGACACTACGGGAGGTACGGGAATACCTGGATCCTGCTGCTCTGTCCCATTCATCATAGGCTCAACTCAGAACCTTGGCTGGAGTTCTATAGGATTTTGTTCCACTTGCAACTCTGTCTCTCCTGTTGTTGCAACATCGGGGGAAGGAGAAGCCGTAAAGAAGAGCACAAGAAACAATAAGCACAGGACGAGAAGGAACAAGGAAGCAACCAAATCTGGGATAATCTAAGCTGAGTATTGAAGATGACGAATTTAGAATTTCAAGAAGGATCATGTTTGATTGAGACTCCTATGACCATATACCCTACAAGTCTAAAGAATAGACCTGCATGGGCCACCACTAAAACCTTGTCATGCTCAAATACCGGAATACGGAGACGAACATGGCCAACTACCCCGTACAAGGTACTAAACCTCGTACGACGATCATAATTGTATAAGACAAGGGGTGCATGCTACAATCAAGTCTCCTATGGTCAAGAACTTCTATGTCTCAATCATTCAAATAAGAATAAGTAAGCATGGAGCATATATGATAAGCAATAAGGCGTCCCAAATGCTTTCTCAATATGTTCTAGAGTCCAGCTATACAAAAATAAGAAGGTGGAAGAGTAACAAAAGTACATAATAGAGATTCAGCTGCAGTCTAATTTAATACAATCATATAAGATAAACTAATGTCCAGATGAGCTGGCTAACATGTGCCTGTGGCTAAACGCCAAAAAGAAGTAAATATGCAAGACGAGCAGGGAAGGAGAAAATCCACTCGCTATCCCCTGCGACGATAGTCCTGGTATGCGCCATGAGTTTGGGGAAAGAACACTGGATCCTCAGGTGCTGGCTCGAAACTTGGCTATTCAAAACTAGTGGGATTAGACCCAAAATAGCAAGTACCACAAAGGAAGCATGAAATCGAGAAACAAAAATCCAAGAAAATTATATAATATTATAATAGTTTCAGTGTCGTAACTTAGGTCCATGGCATATCCTAGTACGAAGGCCCAACCCTACAACCAAACAAGGACTAGGGTTGAACCCTTACACTATAATAGTCCATTTTCCTAGGTTACTAGCTGAATAGATACAATCACAACCAAGTCTATTTCTTATATCGGCGAATCATTTGTACGGCTTGCTATTTTATGGAGTGGAGTTTGAGGTTATCTCAGAATAATGCATAATAAGTATTCCCAGATCACGCTAGTGCCGAACATGAGCTAAACGAACCATTATAATAAAATAGGCACTTGCAGGATCCACCAGTACCCCGTAGGGCCACTACGCTAAAAATACGGTATTAACTGTTCCAATGTTCCTATATTAAAATAGTGGCTCGGCATAATAATAATAGTTAGATACTGCACTCCACTAAGGCAGATGATATACAGTATTTGTGGTGACCATCCCACAACGTACTTAGAATGAATCTATGTGGGAAGGTTCGTTGGCATAATCTCGGGATACCATTCCCTTTAATGTTACTACCACTTTTAGTTACCAAATTAGCCCTAGGTTGTGTTTGAAATATCAAGGCATGGTCACATAAGAATTTTCCTTAAGATGTCGTACAAAGTACGGACACGCTAGATACGAATCCATGGAAGTCAAACCTGGATTCACCCGAGCGTATATGCAACATTCAGATAATTAATATCCTAGCCACGGTTTGGTAGTTGACTCGCTTATTATGCCCGTGCTGGAGAAATAATGTATATTTATAATATTATGTGTTCAGGGATTTGGAGGCATTCTCGATGCACAAGCCAAATATAATCACTTAACACGTGACAAGATGTGTCGCTCCTCGGTGCACATAAATCGTGAAAAATAATTAGGCAATAGTGGTATCAATACAGATATATTATTCGAGTCCAATTACCAATTATATGTTGGGTCACATGAATCAAGAAGATATTCAGTCAAAATAAGCAAGGCTTATGAGTCTCTAGGCCTCATGGAAAAAGTAGGCCGCTTGACAATCCTGGCCGTATGAAAGGTCAGGTCGCATGAAGTCAGGCCGGATGAAAAGTCAGGTCGCACGGAGTCAGGCCGCATGAAAAGTCAGGCCGCATGGACCACTTGGCCGCATGCCAAGTGTTAAGTCTACTCCTTGGGACGAGTATTGAAGTGACAGTCAAATAAATAAAGTATCAGTGATGTGACATAAAGTGACTGATGTGACTGAGGTGACAAGCCATAAATTGTGTCAGGAAGAAAATAAAAAACTTATAGAAATAAGTGCCAACGGTTCTGAGCCATGCGTCCAAGAAAAATAGTAGCCACATGCTCTCCAGGCTGAATAGGTGTCGATGCCGCATAGGGTTCAATGTCGCATGGAGTTCTCTAGGACTTAGTGAAATTCTCATTCATTCAGTGAGTGAAAGCACAAGGTGTTCAAGGACACTTGTGTAAACAATAGTCATGCTTCCAAGAAGATGGACCCATGATGTCAGTATGCGGCAAGAGTTTGGGCTGCATAACCCTCTCGGGCCGCATGGCACTCTCGGCCGCATATGCTCACTGGCCGCATGGGAACTTCGTCTTCTCCAACAACAGGTTCGGCCAAGGCAGAAAAGCTCCAAAAACTGAAATCTTGTTTTGTCCATAAATTCATCATTTTAAGTCCAAACCGGGTGAACCAAAATCCAAAATGCTCTAAATTGAAAGCTCTATCATGAAGCAAAAACTGATTTTTAAAGACACAAGTTTAATAGATCAAAACCAAGAAAAAAATCATGAAATTCAAAAAACCCTAAGTTTAGAAATATAGATCTACACTAATCCATCCATCAAAACAGAAAACTCCAAGAACTAAAAGTTCTTAGAAATACATAATAATCATAATGGAACAATAATATGGAGGGTTTCTCCATTTCTCATGCAAGGTGTACTTGCCTATGAATTGGGGAGAGAAATCTAAAGAAAAAGGAAGAAATGAATAAGTGAGGAGAGAGAGAGATAAAATGTTGGGTTATATATGGTAGGGTTTGAGGGTTTAACCAAAGGTTCTAATGAGTTAAACCAAGCCACAAAATAAACCATGAGCCAGGTTAAACCGAAGAATGGGTCTAGTCTCCATGCACATGCAACCGTGCTAAAATATAAATACGTTCCAAATACGTATATCGAAAAAGGGGAGTGACACTAATGCAGTAGTGGATGCGTTAAGTAGGAGAGTGATGGCATTTTTCTTGACCACACAGAAGGAATTGCTATATGATTTGGAGCAGCTGGGCTTAGAGGTGGTTATGCTTAAAGAGGTTACAAAGTTGATGAACCTTCAAGTACAATCATCATTGGTGGAGCGTATCAAGGCAGCTCTGCCGACTGATGTGAGATTTTAGTGACTTAGACAAAGGACCGAGGCATGATTGTAGACTGGGATGAGGATACATGAAGATAGGACTTTGAGGTGTGGGATCGCCTCTATGTTCCTAACGAAGATCTTAGACATGAGCTAATGACGGAGGCTCACAGTTTAGCATACTCTATTCATCCGGGGGGTACAAAGATGTATAGAGACTTAAGACAACATTACTGGTGGCACGGGATAAAGCGAAAGATAGCATGGTTTGTGTCGAAGTGCTTGGTGTGTTAGCAAGTTAAGGCTGAACATCAGAGATCAGCATGACTACTTCAACCACTTTCCATCCCGTAGTAGAAATGGGAGAATATCACCATAGACTTCGTTACCGGATTTTTGAGGAGTCTAGCTGGCCCAGATGCAGTTTGGGTGATTGTGGACATATTGACTAAAACGTCACACTTCTTTTCCTTTAGAGTTGGTCAGTCTACAGAAGTTCTGGCAGAGATGTACATGAAGTAGATTGT
Source organism: Iris macrosiphon (assembly GCA_036927795.1). NCBI lineage: Eukaryota > Viridiplantae > Streptophyta > Magnoliopsida > Asparagales > Iridaceae > Iris > Iris macrosiphon. Next base: position 105,615,881 of record JAYESA010000010.1, on the reverse strand, counting down.
AGGCCTAAATGGAGTACCAGTCAGCATAGTTTTTGACAGAGATTCAAGGTTCACATCATACTTTTGGAGGAGCATGCAGGAGGGCCTAGAAACTAGATTGAAGTTTAGCACTTTCTATCACCCGCAGACAGATGGGCAGTCAGAGCGTACCATTCAGACGTTGGAGTACATGTTGAGAGCGTGCATGCTTGACTTTGGAGGATCTTGGGAGGATCACTTGCATTTGGTGAAGTTCTCTTATAATAATAGTTACCAAGCAAGCATTCAGATGGCTCCTTTTGAAGCATTATACGGAAGGAAGTATCGATCGCCAGTATATTGGAGTTATTTGGATGAGAGACATATACTTGGACTGGAGTTGGTGACTCGCACAGTAGAGAAGGTCAAGCAGATTCAAGGTCACCTTCAAGCAGTGCAGGATAGACAGAAGCAATAGGCAGATACTCACCGTCAACCTCTAGAGTTCAAGGTGGGAGATCATGTGTACTTAAGGATATCCCCTACTAGAGGAACTATCAGATTTGGAGGTAGAGGAAAGCTTAATCCAAGGTACATTGGACCATTCGACATATTAGAGCGTGATGGCGAGGTTGCTTACAGACTAACATTACCGAAGACCTTGGAGGGTGTCCACGATGTGTTCCATGTTTCACAATTGAGAAGGTAGGTATGTGGCGGATCCTAGCCATGTACTGGATCATTCAGAGATCACCGTGGGACCGAGTTTGTCTTTTGAGGAGCAACCGATTGAGATCCTCGATGCAAGAAGAAGGTGCTAAAGGGGAAGACCATTCGACTAGTCCATGTTGCTGGGAAGCATCATTCACCGGGCGAATCGACTTGGGAGCGGGAGGATTCCATCTTAGAGCGGTTTTCTTACTTACGTGAATCTTCAGGTATGACTTTACATACTGCATTATATTTTTTTTCTAGATCATGCCATGTTCTTAATTTTGAGGATAAAATTTTCTAAGGTGGGTAGGTTGTAAACCCCCTCACCCAAAAATAGGTAATTTGTATGTATTTTATATTTATTGTATTTATTTTAGCATCAATTTAAATCCAATAATTGTATTAGGATACTTCACCATAGTTTGAACATTAATGACTTAGGACGACCCCAAAATCTACATCGTCCTTCATAGAAGTAGCCTACACTAGAGACACTACTCGTAGGATGTAAACCCCCCTAATTTAAAAATCATAATTTAATTATTTTGTTAATTTATTTAATGGATTTTCTAGCTAAATTAGAAAAATAAATATCTTGATTTATTAAGGATATGTAACTATTTAATTAAAACTATTTAACAAAACTATTTTTATTATTTTAAAATCTTTATTTAAAATACTATAAAACTTTCAAGAATTTATTTCGTATGAAAAATATTTTTGGGGTTTTTTATAATCTCATGAATATATATATATATATATATATATATATATATATATATATATATATATATGTTAAAGAAAAAAATAAAGAAAAGAAAACCTTAATCTAAATCCTATCCCTAACCCTTAAACTAATCCCAACCACTAATCCTACTATTAAACCAATAACCCCACACACACGCGTAAACTACCCTAGCCCCTCACAATAGCAACCCACAGACCCGCGTTCCGCGACCCCCACTCAGAACTGTGTACACACACACATACAACTTCTCAAAACCCTAACCCTAATCCCAATACCGGACACTCTTCCCTGGCCGGCGACCTCTCCACAGCCGCTCGACCGTGCCGTCGCCAGCAGCGCCGCCCAGACCGTCGACTGTCCCTACCCGCACATACGCACGCATGTATAGCAACCCTACAACCCCAACTTTGGAGGTATGGTACTCCCTCATCTTTTTTTGAGCAGTTTGCCTGTACACGCTCACAACTTGACCCCTAGGAATTTCTTTAAGTGGAACGAATTTTGGAGTCCCGGATTGATTAAAAAATCGACCGAAAGTTGGTCAAAAAGTTCAAAAATAGTCCACGAATTCAACCCAACTGCCCATGTTCATGTCCAATTTTGTACCAAGCCGTTTAATATTTTCAAAATATAATTGAAAGAACTTCCCAATATGAAGAAGATTTTTACTGTTCTTTTAGTTTTTATTAGTTTGCAATGTGGATTGAATTATTCTGATTCCAAGACGACAAAAAACTTGATTTTTCAAAACAAAAAAACTTGCGATACGGAGTGCGTCCCGACAAACCGGACCCCCACGTCACATACCAGTTGCACCAAAAGGCACGTATGGTATTTTCTATAGTGTAGGATTTTACGAAAGTTGATTTGGATGTGTGTGCGCGTCGGAATCAACCAGTGTCCATAAAAGTTCCCCAATATCAGTGTTTAGCAAAATATCCTTGAAATTTATGTCAGCTCGTCGGATCGACATGAAACTTATGTCATTGGTTTCATGATATTACGCTAGTCCTGTGACCCAAGTTTCCCGCGATTATGAGATAGTTGACCGAGAGCCCCTCGGTTTGACTTGAAGGGCAAAATTGTGATCGGCTCACCGGAATTCAAAATTGGACATACTGTTGAGTTTATATCATCATTTATGATTTGTTTGACCTATAATTTGTCCCATATAGAGGCTTCTACTCCTGGCAAATTTTTTGGTGCAAAGTGGCCCACATGTGGACCCATTTTGACCCAAAATTATCGTTTTGTCCCTGTATCCAAATTAGGCGAAAGGATAGAGTTTTTTGACTATCTCACTGATTTTGGAGACATTGGTGATGTTTATTTCAGTATCCGGAGACTTTCATTAAGAGTCCCTACTTTTCGGTTCCTTGTGCTTGGCGTCTGGATGCCTATACTATACATATTTCTTGCTAGGCAAGTATACTTTGCCATATTTCTGTTAGTTACATTCATTGGCTACACAATTATTTTATGTTATTTATTTCCATTATTTTGTTATATAAAACTGCACGTCCGAGAATATCTTGGGTGCAACGACGGTTGTGTCATTTTTTGTCTCTTAGTTATATTATGCATGTCGACCTAGTTTTTCGAGCTCACCCAATGATGTTGAGGCATTCTTATGTTTCATGGGCTGTGACATATTTGTTACATGAGTGTGTCTCATATAGGACACAGACTTACGTGATAGGCTGGCCACCTATACGTATGGGACGTGCGACGGTTAAGGAATAACTACTAATAGAAATATCATGATTTAATGGACTTAGTAGTTACTAGAGGTGTTTGCATATGATGGATGTGACACATTAGTAGCATTGGGTGGGAAGAACAATGAGTAAATATATATGGGCTCCTTTACACTTTTCCTTTTGTAACCCGTACGCTCCGCCGGAGATGCGTGGTCAGATGACCCTTATATTATATTATTTATAGGCGGCCTCTGACGATCGAAAGGTATTACGCTTTTTAGGCCCCTGATTCTCCGAGAGAGTCATGCCAATCCCATTTTAGCCAGATAGCCCATATGTTGAAAAGTTGTTCTCAAAAGTGTATTTTAAATAGAGGGTTAGGCAACCCTTTGGATGTTTATTTTCAGTACTTTATTGGCATGCTTCTATGTATCTTGTTATGTCCCTCTGAGGACATGGTCCTTTTCCAGGTATAAAGGAGCATGATTATTTGCAGGAGTACGGAGCAGGACCTGACGCATTATTCTCTATCAATAAGGTCTTACCTTCTGAGTACTAGTGATTACTTCATTGTTGATGGATATCTTAGTTGTAGTTTCTTTTATTTGAGATTTATTTCATATTGGAGTTCTGTCCTCCTCTATCATTTTAGTTGATATAGTCGACATGTAGTGGATTTGTCTCCACCCGACTATTATTCTTTTGATACTTCATACTTGAGACTTCTTCAGTTATTTATTTTGATATTCTTTATTTGTGTTTGTGGATAAGATATAGATGCCTGTGACTTGTGTTGACAATATGTATACCACTTGTGATTTATTTATTCATATATAACGTACGCGTGTATTATGATTTTTCTAATATATTAGAGTGTCATAAACATACGGCTGGCATGCTTACGTATTCCTAGTCCTATGTATTTTAGGACTGGAGCGTGACATGCTTTTGCGGTGGCCCATCAGGTCGAGAGTATATTGTCTTGGTTACGTTACTGTACCGAGCAAGCCTATAAATAGGATTAGGGTCTAGGATCTCATCCACTTATTTAATCACTTTCTTTGAATTCCAATTTCGTACTCTCCTTGACAGCTTGATTTGTATCTACCTTGAATCTGTTCCAATGCTCTCCTTCCCCCGTGAGACGTGTTATTACCCTCACCGCCACTACAGACGACTCGACAACTAATGAGGAGCTATATCTGTTAGCTGTGTTTGTAGATCTTGTTCTGTAGTGCTTCACGACACAGAGATGAAGTCTCGACTCTTAGTCTTTCCCATTCCAAACTTTGATGTTGTTCTTAGGAAGGACTGGCTAAGCAAGTACCATGCTTTCTTCGACTGCTACGGAAGAAGCATTCTCTTTAAGGTACTAGGCTAGCCAGAGCTCGAGTTTGCACGAGGATCCAAAGAGGCTCTTGAGGGTGTTCATATGGTATTAAACGATGTCATTTATCACCCTATCATTTCAAAGTTTGAGGACATATTTTTAGAGGAGTTGCCAGGGCTACCACCGTACAGAGATATGGAGTTCTTGATTGAGTTGACCCCAGGAGAAGCACCCATAGCATCGTATGTTTACAGATTGGCGAAGAAGGAGATGGATGAGCTGAAGGCGCGGTTGAAGGAGTTAGAAGAGAAATGCTTCATCCGACCGAGTACATCACCCTGGGGAGCCCTAGTTTTATTTGTACCCAAGAAGGATGGGTCAGTGCGCATGTGCATTAACTACAGGACCTTGAATTCTGTGACTGTGAAGAATAAGTACCCTCTGCCATGCATTGATGACTTATTTGATCAGCTTAATGGAGCTAAGGTGTTCTCGAAGATAGACTTGAGATCAGGATATCACCAGGTGAAGGTGCGGAAGCAAGATATTCCAAAGACCACATTCAGGACGAGATATAGACACTTAGAGTTCTTTGTCATGCCATTTGGGTTGACCAATGCTCCAGCTGTCTTTATGGACTTTATGAATCGAGTCTTCCATCAGTATTTGGACCAGTTTGTGGTCATCTTCATATATGTCATCCTTGTCTATTCGAAGATCCACGAGGAGCATGGAAAGCACTTGTGGATTGTCCTAGAGACCTTGAGGAGAGAGCGGTTGTATGTAAAGTTCAGCAAATATGAGTTCTTCTTGGATACAGTCTCTTTTCTTGGGTATGTCATCACTGGAGATGGTATTTTAGTAGATCCGGAGAAAATCTCGACAGTTGAGACATGGCCCGTTCCTAAGTCGGCATCAGAGGTAAGGAGTTTCCTTAGACTTGCGGGATATTACCGTCGGTTCGTGAAAACTTCTCAAGGATAGCAGAGCCTATGACTCAGTCGACATGCAAGGATCGAGAGTTCACATGGACGGATGAGTGTCAAGCCGCTTTTGAGGAGTTGAAGAAGTGATTGAACACAACGCCAGTTTTGACCATTCCATCAGGATTAGGAGGCTATGTGATCTACAGCGATACATCAGGAAAATGATTGGGATGTGTATTAATGCAGCATGGCAAGGTGATTGCGCATGGATCTAGATAGTTGAGAGCACATGAGAATGATTATCCAACTCATGACTTGGAACTTGCAGCCGTTATATTTGCCTTGAAGCTATGAAGACATTACTTATATGGAAAATAAGTGGTGATCTATACTGACCACAAAATCCTCAAGTATGTCTTCACGCAGAATGAGCTGAATATGAGGCAACACCGGTAGATTGAGTTGATGAAGGACTTTGAGATAGAGTTGCATTATCACCCGGGCAAGGCTAACGTAGTAGCAGATATGTTAAGCCGCAAGTCTATGACGCTATTCTTAAAGACGCAGAGGAAGTTACTGGAGGACTTGCACAAGCTTGGCATAGAGGTTGTACTACCAGGATCAGACGGGACCCTAGCAAACTTGCAAGTACATTCATCGCTAGTAGAGAGGATCAGGGCAACATTGCCCACATATGCTAGATTTAGGAGGATGAGGGAGAGAATAGAGGTTGGAGAGCAGGCATGATTGCACATTCATGCTGACGGGACATTAAGATGTGGTGATTGTCTATATATACCCAACGAAGAGCTTCGGTAGGAGCTGATGGAAGAGGCTCATTGTTCGATATATTCCATTCATCTTGGAGGCACCAAGATGTACCGCGACTTGCGACAACACTTTTGGTGGCATGGGATGAAGAGAGAGAGAGATTGCTTTGTGGCCAGTTGTTTGGTATGTCAGCAGGTCAAGGCTGAACACCAGAGGATAACAGGGTTATTATAGCCACTATAGATTCCTGAGTGAAAGTGGGAGCACGTCACTATGGACTTCGTCACGGGCTTCCTGAAGAGTCCAAGTAGGATAGATGATGTTTGGGTAATTGTGGATCGACTCACCAAGTCTACCCATTTCTTGCCTTTTTGTGTTGGCCTGTCTACAGAAGCTTTGGCTCACTTATACCTGAGACAGATCGTGAGACTACGCGCTGTTCCGTTTAGCATTGTGTCAGACAGGGAATCGTATTTTATATCTCACTTTTGGGAGAGCATACAAAAGAGTCTTGGGACTCGTCTAAAGTTCAGTACGTCCTTTCATCCATAGACAGACGAGCAGTCGGAGCGTACTATTCAGACGTTAGAGGATATATTACGATCATGTATGTTGGACTTTGGAGGATCATGGGAGGACCATCTACATCTTGTGGAGTTTTTCTACAATAATAGCTATCAAGCAAGCATACATATGGCTCCGTTTGAAGCTTTGTATAGAAGGAAGTATAGGTCACCCATGTGTAGGAGCGACGTGGGAGAACGTCAGATCTTGGGGCAATAATTAGTTGTCAGCACTGTGGAGAAGGTGGAGAAAATACAGGGGCACTTGCGAGCCCCGCAAGACAAGCAGTGGGAAGATACTCATCGCCATCCTTTGGAGTTCAAGGAAGGCGATCATGTTTTTTTGAGGATATCGCCAACTAGAGGCACTATTCGCTTTGGGGGACGCGACCAATTGAGTCCAATGTACATTGGACCATTTGACGTGTTAGAGCGAGTTGGAGAAGTTACGTATCGACTGGCACTACCACCTTCGCTTGAGGGAGTGCATGATGTATTCCATGTGTCATAACTAAGGCGATATATGGCAGATAGAAGTCATGTTCTCGATCACTCTGAGATCACCATTATGCCGAGCTTGTCATACCAAGAGCAACCCGTGGAGATTCTTGATCGTCGAGAGAAGGTGTTGCAGAATCCGTCTATTCCTTTAGTTCACGTGGCATGGAGACATCACTCTGTCACGCCCCAGTCCCACAATACCGAGGGACCAGATACGTGGCAATGGCCACCAGTACGCACCGATGGACAAACCCAATTTAATGGATCCATCAGGGCATACTTAAGCTGTAAAATTAAGTCTACGACAATATGGCACAACTAATCTCATCCACACAAGATAAAAATATGATCCACAGAATAAATAAGGAATGTAAATCATCAGCTAGTCTCAACAAAGTGCTTCGGGGAACAACCCAATAAATATCTAATACAATGGTTCAACAGACCAGAATATAAATGACTGAAATAAATAAATGCTGAGCATGAAACATGGATGCTCAGGAAAAGTCTTCGGCTAACACCTCGTCCTCGGATGGCGGTACAGCTCCTGGATCAGCTCCTGCTACGGTCCCGTATACCTCGGGATAGGTCTCGTCCTCAAATCCTCGGGACATAATCCATATCCAGGTCCTCAGGGGGCATAGCAAAGTACAAAAAATATACAAGCCAAAATATAAGCAGTGCAGCAAATAATGAGAATAATAGGGTAAGTATGTAAACATCTGTGTGAAATGCAAGAGAGAACATCAATAGTACTCAGGTTGAAACAACTACAAGCTCTGTATAGGGAGCCGGTAGCAGTGATATCATGAGGTGGTCTAGCTCAGCGGGAGACTGAGTAGCCGGCATAACATAATCAACCTGTAGCCTGTGGGTCTCTCCAGCAATAGATGGAACAATAAGGGAATACTAAATAACCAGCTAAGTGATATACAAGATGAGAGCTGCATTAGAACTCAGGCTGAAGCCACTACAAGCTCTGTGTCGGGGAGCCGGTAGCAGCAGTAATAATGAGTAATGGGTCAAGCTCGGACTTAGAGTCTTGTGCCTCACAATAATAGGGGTTATATATATATGATCAGCCTGTAGTCTGTGTGTCTCTCCTCACCCAATGTAACCACGCATATCATGACCATAATGTCTCATGGCCATGTCAAGCGGGATCATAACTAATGCAACAAGTCATAAATGTCTAGGAATATAATCTCTCTGTCAAGTCCTGTATCCTATATAGAATCCCCACGAATATCTCGGGAAGATCCTGTCTCATGAACAGTGTCAAGTGTCCTGAGTCAAAGTGTACTTGGTAAGACAAGTACGAGAAGATAAAGTGTCATGAATATCCATCTCTAGATGACAATACACAACACCGCGAACGGTGTTGGCACCTGACTAATAATCGGACGCTAAGTACGTCACACGATCCTAGGTTAAGCATGCACAGCAATATAATGAAGCAAGAAAAGTATGTAACAATACTGCAGAGTTTGGCAAGGTACACTTGTCTGGTATCCGAATATCAACAGTCGTCCCTGTATCAGTGGATCTTGTAGGTACTACTCCAAAAGCTGTAATAAACATCACCAACAGTCTCAGAAGATATCAAATAGCTAGAAACGCCTGTCCTTAAGTCCAATTTGGACACAAGGACAAAAATGACATTTCTGGACTAAAGCGGGGTCCAAATGTGGGTCACTTTGCACCGAAAAGCGTATCAGGGTCAAAGATCTCCAAATTCCTCAAACTCAGTGTCTACAAGTCAGGAACGATGATACGAACCTAACGGAACTTCCAGAATTGGATTCCGACGAGCCGATCACAAAATCGTCCGTCAAGTGGAGCTTGTGGGGCCCACGATACACGATTTTGTCAACGTTCTCAGAATCGGACCAAACTTGGGTCACAGGACCAGCGTATTGCTACGAGTCCGATGGCGCAAGTTTCGTCTCGATCCGACGTGTGTACACAAAGTTACAGCGTATTCCAGAATGGACGGATACGGGGCGTTGTTTTTCCAGTTTTTGGATCGCGGTTTGCGATCACCACAGGACGCGATGCACCGAGCGGGTTGCACGGGCACCGGGAGGGTTACACAGTCTACGCGTTTCAACTGACGGAATCGAAAACGGAGTTACGAGGTGAGAGAAAACGGTACCTGAACAGGGCTCCGTGAATCTGAGTTTTCACGCGTCCGAGGGTACTGTTCGTGTCCTGGTCGAGAGTTTCTCGTGTCCTCGTGTCTGCCGTGAGTCCGAGCTAGGGTTCTGATCCGGGGACAGCGGGGTTTCGCCGGAGGGAGTCGGGCTCGGGGTTGTCGACGGCCTGGCGGCAGCGGCGCCGGGGTCTGAGGCTGTCGTCGGGTTCGGGGAAGGTCGACTCGGGTGAAGCGGGCGGAGCGGTGAGGTCGACGGGGCTGTGGGAAGGAGGAGGAAGGCGTCGAGGAGTCGACGGCCTGGCGGAGCTGGGGTCGGCATCGTTCGGGATGGGAGGAGCACGGCTGGGTCGGCTCAGCGGCGGAGTCGAGCACAGCGGACGGCGGCCGTGCGGGTCAGGGAGATGAAGTCGATCGGCGGGGTCCGAGCGGCGGGGGTCTGCGACGACGGCGAGGAGAGTGGGAGATAGAGGTCTGGCGGCGGTGGTCTACACGGAAGTCGAGGTAGATGGTTTTATACTATTGCTACAGTATGTCCGGCGGGTAGGGTTCCCAATGGGTTTTGGGTCGGGTTGGGCTCAGATCTGACCCGACCCGACCTAATCTGCTGGTTTGGTTTGCTCAGGGTTGGTTTGGTTTAATTTGGGTTTAGGTTCGGTTTTTCAATCTAATAGTTTTTAAGGCTTTAAACGCGTCTCCGGAGTCCAATAAATTCACAGAAAAATATCCTATGCCCGATTTTCCATTTTATACCATAAAATATTATTTCCATAATATTTTAACATCAATAAACTGCATTTAAAAAATCCTTTGATCACAATTACCTTGGTTCTTCATCCAGAAAATACCAGAAAATCCGAAAAAATTATATTAAAATTATTCTGAAAAATAGGGTGTTTACAATCTACTCCCCTTAAGAGGATTGCATCCTCGCAATCAAAGAATAAGCTACTAAAGGAAGAACTAAAAATACAAGGTTGCTTAGTTTACAACTGCATCCTCGAACAAGTGAGGATAACGCTGGCGCATACTATCTTCTCGTTCCCAAGTCAATTCTCCAGGAGAATGATGTTTCCAAGCTACACGAACCAGTCTGATTGTCTATCCCCGCAATGTCTTCTCACTGACGTCGAGGATGCCAACTGGTTGTTCTTTATATCTCAAGCTAGGGCCCACTGCGATCTCTGAATGATCGACTACGTGACTTGGGTCGGTCACGTACCTTCTCAGCTGTGAGACGTGGAATACGTCATATACTCCCTCTAAGGATGGAGGTAATGCAAGATGTCACGCCCCAGTCCCAAAATACCAAGGGACTAGACACGTGGCAACGGCCAGCAGCACGCACCGATGGACAAACCCAATTTAATGGATCCATCGGGGCATACTTAAGCTGTAATATAGGTCTACAACAACAAGTCTAAACTAATCTCATCCACACACAAAATAATAAGAACAACAGCAAATAAGGAAAGTACATCAATGTCCAGTCTCAGCAAAGTATGTCGGGGAACAACCCGATAAAAGTCTAAAATACTGGTTCATCAGACCAGAACAAAGGAGTCCAAAATAAAGTATCTGATGAGTACAAATAACATAAACTCAAGAAAAGTCTTCAGCCATCACCTCTGCTTCTAAGTTTGGTTCAGCTTCAGCAACAACTTCTAGTACAGCTTCAACTCCTGTCCCGTAAACCTTGGGATAATGCTCTTCTGCTAAACCTGGGGACATCATCCGGATCCAGGTCCTCAGGGGACATAGCAAGGTACAAATAATACAAGCCAAAATAATACAGTGGAATAGTAAATGAAATAAGCAGGGTAACTACATAACCATCTATGTGAAAATACAACTGAGAGCATCACTAGTACTCAGGCTGAGACTGCTACAAGCTCTGTGTCGGGGAGCCGGTAGCAGTAATAACAAGTAATGGGTCTAGCTCTGCTCGAGAGTCTACAACCTCACAATAGTAGTAGATATATATAGAACAGCCTGTAGCCTGTGTGTCTCTCCCCACCCAATGTAACCACACGTCTCATGTCCATAACGTCTCATGTCCATGTCAATGTCACGTGAGATCATAGCTAATGCAACAAGTCATAATCTAAGAATATAATGTCTATGTCCATCCTGTATCCTACACAGAATCACCTTGAATATCTCAGGAAGATTTTGTCATATGTATGGTGTCAAGTGTCCTAGGTTATAATGTACTTGATACAACAAGTACGAGAATGTAAAGGGTCCCGAATGTCCATTTCTAATTGACGTACACAACTCCGCGTACGGGGTTGGCACCCGACTATTAATCAGACGCTAAGTAGGTCATACGGTCCTAGATTTAAGCATAATCAACAATGTAAATAAGCAAGAAAATAAATATCAAAACTACATAATTTGGCAAGGTACACTAGCCTGGGGTTGGAATACCAGTAGCGGTCCCTGTATCCGTGGGTTCAGTAAATACTCCTCCAAAAGCTGAAATGATTATTACCAACAGTCTCAGAACATATGAAATAGCTAGAAACGCTTGTCCTTAAGTCCAGTTTGGACACAAGGGCAAAAACGATATTTCCTGGACAAAGCGGGGTCCATATGTGGGTCGCTTTGCACCGAAAACCGGGTCAGGGTCAAAGGTCTCCAAATTCGTCCAACTTAGTGTCAACAAGTCAGGAACGTTAATACGAACCCAACGGAACTTCCAGAATTGGATTCCGATGAGCCATTCTCAAAATCGCCCGTCAAGTGGAGCCTATGGGGCCCACGATACGCGATTTTTCAACGTTCTCAGAATTGATCCAAACTTGCCTCACAGGACCAGCGTATTGCTACGAGTCCGATGGGGCAAGTTTCGTCTCGATCCGACGTGTGTACACTAAGTTGCAGCGACATACAGAAAATTTGAATATGGGGCGTTATCCGCGGATACGCACTGATTCTGGTGTGCATGCACATCCGAATCAGCTTCTGCGAAATCCTGCACGTCCGTATCAACGACGCGCACGTATCGGTGAAGATCGCGTGCGACCAAGTCGTCCCGTTTGGCGGGGCGTACTCAGTTCCGGGGTGAAATAGGGTATTATTTTTCCTGTTTTTGGATCGCGGTTCGCGATCACCATAGGACACGTTGCACCGAGCGGTTTGCACGGGCACCGAGGGGGTCATGTAGGCTACGTGATGCAACTGACGGAATCAAAAACAGAGCTACGAGGAGGAAGATACGAGTACCTGAACAGGGCTCAAAAAGTCCGATTCACGCGTCCGAGTCGAGTCTCTGCGTCCTGGACACTGTGTCCAAGCCGTGTCCTGGCTAGGACAGGGTTCTGCGTCGTGTCCGAGTCGCTGGAGGCTTGCTGGGCAGCCGAGGGTTGCCGGAACTTGTCGGGGTGTGGGTGGAGTCGGCGCCGGAGCTGTCAGCACCGGCCGGAGTCATCGGGGACAGGGAAGGCCGGTAGCGGGTCTGGAGGGCGGTGGAAAAAGAGCTCGAGGTGGTTCTGGGTGCGGCGGAGAGCTGCTGGAGGTGCGGCGGACGGGTCCGAGTGGTCTGGGCGGTGGCGCCGGGTGGTCGGAGGCTGGAGGGAGGTCGCCGGAGAAGATGGGTTCTGAAGGGAGATTTCCGGCGGTAGGGCTAGGTTTATATAGAGGTCGAGGGGTAGAGAGACCGTCGGAGGTTAGCCGGAAGTCGAAGGGGAGCAGTCGGGGGTTCCGGAGGAGGTGAACGGGGGGGTCTACCGGCGGCCACGGCGGCGGAAACGGCCGCCGGCAGTGGAAACGACCGGTCGGGTCTTTTGGGATTTGGGGGTTAGGGATTCCACCGGGTCGGGTCGGGTTCTGGCTGGTCGGGTCTGACCCGGATCCGATCCGTTAAGGGTTGGGCCGGTTCGGGCAGACCGGCCGCTCCGGTTCAGTTTTTAAAAAATTGGTTTTTTTATTTAATTTGGTTTATTAGGTTTAATAAATCAATAGTTTTTAAGGCTTTAAAAATTCCAACCGGGGTCCAATAAATTCCCGAAAAATTACCCAATGTCCGATTTTCAATTTTACACTAGAAAATATAATTTTCATCATATTTTAATATTATTTAATATCATTTAAAATTCATTTTAAATCAGATTTCCTTATCTTATTTTTTTAAAAATTACAGAAAATGCTAATTAAATTCAGAAAATTAAAATTTAAAATTCTAAAATTTTCAGGTGATTACAATCTACCCCCCTTAAGAAAATTGCGTCCTCGCAATTAAAGATTAAGCTACTAAAGAACAGAATTATGGGATTTACAAAAATTACTTAGGATATACCTGCATCCTCGAATAAATGGGGATATCGCTGGCGCATGATATCCTCCCGCTCCCAGGTAGATTCACCAGGTGAGTGTTGCTTCCAAGCCACACGAACTAGTTTAATTGTCTGTCCTCGCAGTGTCTTCTCACTGGTGCCAAGTATAACCACTGGTTGTTCTTCGTATCTCAGGCTTGGGCCTACTGTGATCTCAGAATGATCAACTACATGACTTGGATCAGTCACGTACCTTCTCAGCTGTGAGACATGGAATACATCATGCACTCCCTCTAAAGATGGAGGTAATGCAAGACGATAAGCCACCTCACCAATGCGCTCCAGAATATCAAAGGGCCCAATGTACCTTGGACTCAACTTGCCTCTGCTCCCAAAGCGAATGGTACCTCGAGTAGGTAAAATCCTTAAGAATACATGTTCTCCTTCCTTGAACTCCAGGGGACGTCGGTGTGTATCAGTCCAATGCTTCTGTATGTCCTGAGCTGCACGAAGATGATTCTGGATTTGTTTCACCTTCTCCACTATTTGCATTACCAACTCTGGACCCAAAATTTGACGCTCTCTAACGTCACTCCAGCATATCAACGATCTGCACTTCCTACCGTACAACGCCTCGAAAGGTGCCATCTGGATGCTTGCTTGATAACTGTTGTTGTATGAGAACTCCACCAAATGCAAATGATCTTTCCAAGACCCTCCAAAGTCTAATATACATGATCGCAGCATATCCTCCAAGATCTGGATTGTACGTTCTGATTGACCATCTGTCTGTGGATGATAGGCAGTGCTGAATTTGAGTTTGGTGCCAAGACTCTCTTGCATGCTTCGCCAGAAATGAGATGTAAATCTCGAGTCTCGATCTGATACAATACTAACCGGCACTCCATGCAATCTAACGATTTATCGCATATACATGTCGGCTAGTACCTCTGTGGACTGTCCAACTCTAAACGGCAAGAAATGTGCCGATTTAGTGAGTCGATCCACAATAACCCATACCGCATCTCTTCCGCTGGGGCTCCTTGGGAATCCTGTGACGAAATCTATGGTGATATGTTTCCACTTCCATTCTGGTATGGGAAGTGGCTGCAACATACTTGTAGTCCTCTGATGCTCAGCTTTTACTTGTTGGCAGACTATACATTTAGCCACAAATCTTGCAATCTCCCTCTTCATTCCATGCCACCAATAATACTGCCTTAGATCTCGATACATCTTTGTTCCTCCTGGATGAACAGAGTACATGGAGCTATGTGCTTCAGTCATTAACTCCTGTCTCAATTCTCCATTTGGAACATATAGGCGATCTTCGCACCTTAATGTTCCATCGTCATGTATGCGAAGTCCCGTCTGCATGCCTGCTTCTGTCTTCTCTCCGAGTCTTCGAAATCTAGCATCAGTAGGCAAAGCTTCCTTAATCCTCTCCACAAGCGATGACTTCACTTCTAGATTAGCCAGCAAGCCACTCTGTCCTGGTAAAATAACCTCTATCTGGAGCTCCTGTAGATCTCTCAATAGCTCAGGCTGCATCGTCAAGAAATAAGCCGTAGGCTTTCTGCTGAGTGCGTCTGCTACTACATTGGCCTTCCCTGAGTGGTACTGCAGATCTATATCAAAGTCCACCATCAACTCAAGCCAGCGTCTTTGCCTCATGTTAAGCTCCTTCTGAGTATATACATACTTCAGACTTTTGTGATCAGTGAAGATTTCCACCTTCTCTCCATAAAGATAGTGCCTCCAAATCTTCAATGCAAATATTACTGCAGCTAGCTCCAGATCATGCGTTGGGTAGTTCTTCTCATGGACCTTCAATTGTCTCGATGCATAAGCAATAACTTTGCCATGTTGCATTAAAACACATCCTAGGCCACTACCTGACGCATCGCTATAAACAACAAAATCACCTGACCCTGAAGAAAGAGTCAAAACTGGTGCTGTTGTTAGATGCCTCTTCAATTCTTCAAAGGCCTTCTGACATTCTTCTGTCCATGCAAACTCCTGATCTTTACGTGTCAACTTCGTCATTGGCTCCGCAATCCTTGAGAAATTTTCTACGAACCTTCTGTAATATCCAGCAAGTCCTAGAAAACTTCTCACTTCAGTAACTGATGTTGGTGTCGGCCAAGTCTCAATGGCAGCAACCTTATCTGGATCAACTGACAGTCATTCTTCTGAGATAATATGCCCTAAGAATGGCACCTTATCCATACAAAACTCATATTTACTGAGCTTAGCATATAGCTTCTCCTGCCTCAACGTCTCTAGCACGATTCTGAGATACTCCTCGTGCTCTTCGTGGCTTTTGGAATATACCAAAATATCGTCAATAAACACAACCACAAATTTATCCAAGTACTGATGGAAAACTCGGTTCATCAAGCTCATGAACACAGCAGGCGCGTTGGTTAAACCAAACGGCATTACTAAGAACTCATAGTGTCCATACTTAGTCCTGAAGGCTGTCTTCGGGATATCTTCCTTCCTGACTCTAATCTGGTGATAACCGGATCTAAGGTCAATCTTCGAGAATAACCTAGCTCCACTCAATTGATCAAATAAGTCATCAATGCGTGGCAAGGGATACCGGTTCTTAATGGTCACAGCGTTTAACGCCCTGTAATCAATACACAGGCGAACTGTTCCATCCTTCTTCGGTACAAAAAGTATAGGTGCTCCCCAAGGTGAAACACTAGGCCGGATGAAACCTTTCTCCAGAAGATCATCAACTTGATTCTTTAACTCCACTAACTCCTTAGGTGCTAACCGATATACCGATGAAGTGATAGGCTCTGCTCCTGGAGTTAAGTCTATTGTGAATTCTATTTCCCGATCAGGTGGTAAACCTGGAAGATCATCGGGAAATACATCCACAAACTCTGATATGACTCTTGGGTAACCTGATTCTCCTTCTACAGATAATACCCTAAGAGTTGGCTGATCACCTTGCTCTATAACTCCCCGAAGAAACTCAAACTCTGAATGTCCAGGTGGTCTAAATATAACCTTTCCAAGCCGACAATCAAGAGTCGCATGATACTGACTTAACCAGTCCATACCAAGTACAACATCATAATCAGGCATAGAAAAGATCAAAAATTGGGCTCGCATCTCTCTTCCACAGACTACTACCGAACATGATCTACAGATATCACTAACCGGTATAATTCCACCTCCCATAAGAATTCTCTTAGTCTTCGGTAGGGGTGCAGTAGCTACTCTATGGGTGGCTACGAAGCTAGCAGCTATGAATGAATGCGATGCTCCAGAATCAAATAAAGCTACAACAGGTAATGAAGCTACTAAAATAGTACCTGCTATAACTTCTCCAGCAGTAGCTTCTTCCTGAACAGCCATTGCAAATGCCTGACCTCGTCCCTGAGCTGGACCCCCCTCTGCTGACGAGCCTGCTGGAATAGTGCTACCTGAGGTGGCAATGGTGGTCTCTGCTGATATCCTCCTGGAGCTGGTGGTCTGACTTCTCCAACTCCTGTCTGCTGTGCTCCCACTGCTGGATAATCTGGCCTTGGTGCAGGTAAAGCTAGTCTTGGTGCTCCCTCTCTGCGTTCAGAGCAGTCCCTGGAGAGATGCTGGTTGGATCCGCAAACCAGGCACAGTCCTAATTTGCGTCTGCACTCCTTTTTAATGTGGCCTAACTTGCCGCAGAAATGACAAGTAGGTAGGGTTCTTGGTGCTGCTCTCTGAGGTAGATTCTTCTGGAGTCGCTTTGCAGAATCACCCTGTGATGCCTTGTCACTACCACGTTCCGAAAACGGGGGTATTTTCGACTTTTTACAATATTTAATATTATGGTAGTTACAATTAAATAATTGCATGATAATATTTTTATTTAAATAATTATGTGATGTGTAATTGAATATAGTATTAGATGCAGTGTTCATTTATTTTTGAGCTAGCAGACTTGACCTAGAAGCCAGTAGACGAACACCTGTCGGAATCATGGAATTTTTTGTATTTAATTATTTAATTATAATTTATTTATTAGAGATTTTAATTAATTACCGTATTTTAATTAATATTTGCGCATTGCCTTTGCTTCGATAATTGGAGCACTACCCTAGCTTTTGTCTTCCAACAAATTTTACAATCTTGCCCTAGACATGTCCGCCTTCCATTCTGCTATTTTCGTAACTCATAATTTTGCTCCCTGTGCCTTGTTTCTAGCCGCACAAAAATCGTCGCGGACGTTATTTAATAAATTCCTACTTTGCATCGTTGTGCGTTCCAATTTAAATTGGGGACAATCTTGACCTATTTTTCGTGCGGCCCAAATTAGGGTAATATTCTGTTCTGAGTCTTCTTCATTATTGTTATTGATGACCTGACCTGATTTTGGCTCCATGTACTCCTAATTAATTTTAGAACACAACTTGCATTTATTTCTAATTAAATTGAGGATACTATTTTAACCAATTCTAAAATCTCAATTTAATTCCAGTGCCCTGCTAATTGAGCCCACACCAAACTTACAGCGCCCCCTGACCCTACAAAACACCGGACACCGAATCGCCCGCCAAATTTTTGTCATTTTATGTGTCTGTGCAAATACCCAAATTTAAGGGGGGCTAATTTACAAATTTGCATTTTTTGTCAACACCTCAATTGTTTAAAACAATGAGGGAGCCTAATAATTAATTAACTAGCCCCTCACCCTCATCCCTACATGAATTATTTTCCCTCATGACAAATCTGGACCACTCATTCAATGAGTGCATCCTCACCCTACATCAAAACCCTCTCTCCCTATTTAATGATATGTCCTATCTACATCAAACCCTAATCCCTAGAAAACCTAGGTAGCACACCTCCCCAAGCCCCCATCTCCCTCAACACCAAACCGTAGGCTTCCCCTTTTCATTTTTCTTCTTCTCATTCTCCCTTCTTCTTCTCTTTCCTTTCTTCTTCTTCTTCTTCTTTATTTAGTTTTTTTTGATTTCAAAAGAGAAAGAGAGGGAAACCCATCCCCTCAGGCTCTTTTCGGCCGGCCACTCGGCCAGGCTCCGACCCGATCTCCCCCTGAGGTCCGGCCTGCTGCGTTCCGTCCGGCAGTCCAGCGGCCATCCCGAGCCCGCCGGCCAGCCACCTCCGGCGGCCGAGCCGACCCCGCTGTTCCCTCTGGCCTGCTCCCCTTCACTCCCTCCGGCCTGCTGCTGTTCAGCCACTCCCCACCGAGCCGACGTCGACCACCGTTCTCCACCCGGCCAACTCCATCAACTTCCCATTCCCGCTGCTTCTCTCCCGACTTCCTCTCATTGCTCCGGTCAGCCGAGCACTCCGTCCCGGCGGCCGACCCATCTACCACCACCACCTCCATCTTCACCATCTCCACTCCATCAACTCGCACCACCCCGCTGCTCCCAATCACCACCATCAAGCCTAGTCCCCCTCCGGCTGCTCACCCCAACCTCCTTGTCCCTACGCCGAGTCCCCCACCGCTGCATACTCTACTCCGGCGGCTCCGACGAACTCCTCCACCCTGCCTCCTGCCGTACTCCGGCGGCCAGCAAGCCCGACAACCCCGCAGTAATCTCCTTCTTCCCCTCTCCCTGCAATATACATGTATGTGTATGATAACCAATATGTAGATATATAATCAATTCATATGCATATGTATAAATCTAATTAATGTGTATAGTATAGTGTATGTTTAGAATATTGTATGTATTGATAAATTGGTATATACATATTTAAATGCTATATATATTTTGAATATTGTATTATATTTTTCATATGCACTATGTGTATTAAATATGTATTATTTTGGTATATATATATATATATATATATATATTGGTATTAGTATAAAAGCGTATCTTGGTATATGTAAATACATATATATATGTATTATCGTGGTATGTATATATATGTGGCAAATATATAATTGTAAATTAGTATATATATATATATATATAGTATATATATATATATATATATATATATATATATATATATATATATATATATATATATATTCTTTTGTATATATATATAAAACTTTGGTAGTTGTATATATAAATGTATATGTGTTATGAATATTGTTACCTATGTATATATAATACATATTCTATTATGATTATACACTTATACATATTTTGTATATAATTTGGTATAACCATATATATATGTATTATATTTGATTATTAATAATACGTTTAATTGGTGAATCTACTAGGTGATCCTAGGTGACCAGTCTCATACCTAGAGAAGTCCCGAACTCAGTATTTTTGACTGTGTCAGTGTAGCATCTGATGCAAATATGGTTTTGCTTGTGATGTGTTTATAGGACTGTTGGTTTATCCAGGGGATACTCTGGAACAGGACATCAATAATTACCAGCTAAGGACCCAAGGCAAGTACATTCTCCGATAATTTCCAATTTCTTGATAATTTCTATAAATTCAATAATCTTGAAATGTTACAACTGAATCCTTGACACTGTGCTACACGGACTAGTATAGCTTGGATCTGCAGTCATGAGATGTTACATTGATTATCGTATTGACATTGTACACGACATATATATTAGACATCGTACATGATAAACTGGACTTGCTCGTGTATCGTGACGTGTCATGGTTGGATCCACAGTACTAGTTGGGGGCGGAGAAGTAGTTAGTAAGAAATGTGATCATAACCTCTTATTGTAGTATAGAACAATATAAGTGTTAATCATGCTCTTCACCCATGATTAGCCAGGCCCTGTAGCTATCGTACATGTTCCCAAGCCGATCACATTTTGAAACTACTATTTCAAACACTTAGAATAGATTACAGTTCCCTATTTAAATCATATACTACATCACCCGTATATGATACTGTTCCTTGTTCTTTTTATTTTCATACATGCACTGACTGTATTACATTGCCTGTCTCTCTTTAATTGCCATTGCATTTATTTTACTGTCTTCTCAGTAGCTAGCATGACATGTTTATTGCTTATAGTCCTTATCAATTAAATGGAACTGTTATTTGAGATTTGTACTTTGCTCCTTCCTGACTGGAAACATTTTTCCAGACTATGCCTTAGAGGACCGCTGTCCGACACTTTATGGACCATATGGTGAGTAGCTGCAGACTTGGTAGATTAGTTGTGATTCCGGGAGGTCGAAATTGCTATTTTTGTTAGTTCCTTTTAGTAGGCTTGTTGGTACCGGATTTGTCTCCGGCATTTTTGATGACTTGGATAACTGTTTAGTTAAGTTATTACTTTTTGACTTGTGTTGTAGTTAATTCTGTTTGATTTCTTATCGTGCTGTAATCCTGTGATTGAGTATGTGTACATCTTATTCGTGTCATCCGTGCCTCCTTATGGAGATTGGATGCTTGTGTGAGATTGGCTAGATAGTATCAAGACCTTGACAGCGTTCTACCGCCGATGCTGCGGCGTAGGCTGGACGTACCCACGCACTCATGCCCCTAAACTGGGTGCGGGTCGTGACATGCCTTGGATGGTACTGAGGTAAATGGCCGCTTCAGACTTGACTCCCTCCTGGTGACGCGCTCCATGCGTCGTGCTGCAGCAAGGACGTCGGTGTACGATGTAGGTACAACAGATCCAATCAACCTCTGAAGCTCAAACCTGAGTCCGTCAAAGAACTTCTTCGCCTTCTCTTCTTCGGTAGGAATTAGAGAAGGGGCGAAGTGACTCAGGCGAATGAATTCGGCATTGTACTCCTCCACCGTCATATTGCCTTGGATGAGGCGGTTGAACTTGTCTCGGAGTTCTGACCTAGCAACAGCTGGGATATACATCTTTTGGAAGAGTCTAGAGAACTCCTCCCAAGTGACTCGGTCATGTCCGAGCCTTCTCTCTTCGGCTAGCCACCAATGGTGCGCATTGTCCGTCAGTTGCATCCGGACAGCAGTCATCTATCTCTCTCGCGGAAGTTCAGCTGCTTCCAACTGATGTTGTGTGTTTGTGAGCCACTCGTGCACTTCAGTTGGTCCTTCCTTGCCCGAAAAGGTACGGGGCTTGAGTTGACGGAAATCAGTGATAGATCCCGTCGCTGGTCGCCTAGCTTGCGGGTTCGCCTGCTCTATTGCATTTACTAGGCTGGTTCTCAGGTACGTGACTTGGGTCAGTCACGTACCTTCTCATCTGTGAGACGTGGAATACGTCATATACTCCCTCTAAGGATGGAGGTAATGCAAGACGATAAGCCACCTCACCAATACGCTCTAGAATATCAAATGGCCTAATATACCTTGGGCTCAACTTGCCTCTGCTCCCGAATCTAATAGTACCTTGAGTGGGCGAAATCCTCAAGAACACGTGATCTCCTTCTTTGAACTCTAGGGGACGTCTGTGTGTATCTGCCCAATGCTTCTGTCTACCCTGAGCTGCTCGAAGATGATTTTGAATTTGTTTTACCTTCTCCACTGTCTACGTTACCAATTCTGGACCCAGTATTTGACGTTCACCAACGTCACTCTAACATATAGGCGATCTGCACTTCCTTCCGTATAATGTCTCGAATGGTGCCATCTGAATGCTGGCCTGATAACTGTTGTTGTAGGAGAACTCCACTAAGTACAAATGATCTTCCCAAGATCCTCCAAAGTCTAGCATACATGATCGCAACATATCCTCCAAGATCTGAATGGTGCCCTCCGATTGGCCATCTGTCTGTGGGTGGTAAGCTGTGCTGAATTTGAGTCTGGTACCAAGACTCTCTTGCATGCTTCGCCAAAAATGAGATGTAAATCTTGAATCTCGATCCGATACAATACTAATCGGCACTCCATATAATTTGACGATTTGTCGCATATATATGTCGGCTAGTACCTCTGTGGACTGTCCAACTCTAAATGGCAAGAAGTGTGCCGATTTAGTGAGTCGATCCACGATAACCCATACTGCATCTCTTCCGCTGGGGCTCCTTGGAAATCCTATGACAAAATCTATCGTGATATGCTCCCACTTCCATTCTGGTATAGGAAGCGGCTGTAACATACCTGCAGTCCTCTGATGCTCGGCCTTTACTTGCTGGCAGACTAAGCATTTGGCCACAAATCTTGCAATCTCCCTTTTCATTCCATGCCACCAATAATATTGTCTCAAGTCTCGGTACATCTTGGTTCCTCCTGGGTGAACAGAGTACATAGAGCTATGTACTTCAGTCATTAACTCCTGTCTCAATTCTCCATTTGGAACATACAGGCAATTTCTAAACCTCAATGTCCCGTCTTCGTGTATGCGAAGTCCTGTCTGTATGCCTGCTTCTGTCCTCTCCTTCAGTCTTCGAAATCTAGCATCGGTGGGCAATGCCTCTTTAATTCTTTCCACAAGTGACGACTTAATTTCAAGATTAGCTAGCAATCCACTCTGTCCTGGTAAAACAACCTCTATCTGAAGCTCCTGTAGATCTCTCAATAACTAGGGCTGCATCGTCAAGAAATAAGCCATAGGCTTTCTGCTGAGAGCGTCTGCTACGACATTCGCCTTTCCCGGATGATACTACATATCTATATCAAAATCTACCATCAATTCAAGCCAACGTCTCTGCCTCATGTTAAGCTCCTTCTGAGTATATAAATACTTTAGACTCTTGTGATATGTAAAGATTTCTACCTTCTCCCCATAAAGATAGTGCCTCCAAATCTTCAGTGCAAATATAACTGCTGCTAACTCCAGATCGTGAGTTAGGTAGTTCTTCTCGTGGACCTTCAACTGTCTCGATGTATAAGCAATGACTTTGCCATGTTACATCAAAACACATCCTAATCCACTGCCTGATGCATCACTGTAAACAACAAAACCTCCTGACCCTGAAGGAAGAGTCAAGACAGGTGCTGTTGTTAATCTTCTCTTCAATTCTTTGAAAGCCTTATGGCAGTCTTCTGTCCATATAAACTCCTGGTCTTTACGTGTCAGCTTCGTCATCGGTTCTGCAATCCTTGAGAAATTTTCTATAAACCTTCGGTAATATCCCGCGAGTCAGAGAAAACTTCTCACCTTTGCAACTGATGTGGGTGTAGGCCAAGTCTCTATTGCCGCGACTTTCTCTGGATCAACTGAAAGTCCTTCTCCTGAAGTGATATGTCCCAAGAAAGGCACTTTATCCATACAAAACTCACACTTACTGAGTTTGGCATATAACTTCTCCTGTCTCAAGGTCTCTAACACGATTCTGAGATGCTCCTCGTGCTCTTCGTGGCTCTTGGAATATATTAGAATATCGTCAATGAACACAACCACAAATTTATCCAAGAACTGATGAAAGACTCTGTTCATTAAATTCATAAATACTGCTGGCGCGTTGGTTAAACCAAACGGCATTACCAAGAACTCATAATGTCCATACTTGGTTCTGAAAGCTGTCTTCGGTATGTCTTTCGTCCTTACTTTGATCTGATGATAGCCGGATCTAAGGTCAATCTTCGAGAATACCCTTGCACCACTCAATTGATCGAATAGATCATCAATACGTGGTAAGGGATACATGTTCTTGATGGTCACAACATTTAGTGCCTGGTAGTCAATGCATAGTCGTACTGTTCCATCCTTCTTCGGCACAAATAATATGGGTGCTCCCCAAGGCGAAACACTGGGCTGAATGAAACCCTTCTCCAGAAGATCATCCACCTGTTCTTTCAACTCCACTAACTCCTTAGGTGCTAGCCGATATACTGATGAAGTGATAGGCTCTGCTCCTGGAGTTAAGTCTATTGTGAATTCTATTTCCCGATCAGGTGGTAAACCTGGAAGATCATCAGGAAATACATCCACAAATTCTGATATGACTCTTGGGTAACCTGTCTCCTCTTCTACAGATAGTACCCTAAGAGTAGGCTGAACTCCTTGCTCTACTGCTCCTCGAAGAAACTCAAATTCTGGATGTCTAGGTGGTCTAAATATAACCCGCCCAAGTCGGCAATCAAGAGTCACATGGTACTGACTTAACCAGTCCATACCAAGTACAACATCATAATCCGACATGGAAAAGATCAGAAATTGAGCTCGCATCTCTCTTCCACAGACTACTACAGAACATGATCTACAGACGTCACTAACCGGAATAATTTCGCCTCCCGTAAGAATTCTCTTCATCTTCGGAAGGGGTGCGGTAGCTACTCTATGGGTGGCTACAAAGCTAGCTGCTATAAATGAATGCGATACTCCAGAATTAAATAATGCTACAGCTGGTAATGAAGCTACTAAAATAGTACCTGCGATAACTTCGCCTGCAGTAGCCTCCTCCTCAACAGCTAATGTGAAGGCCTGGCCTCGTCCCTGGGCTTGGCCTCTCTGCTGCTGAGCCTGCTGAAATAGAGCTGCCTGTGGTGCCAGGGGTGGTCTCTGCTGATTTCCTCCTGGAGTTGGTGGTCTGACTCCTCCAACTCCTGTCTGCTGTGCTCCTACTGCTGGATAAGCTGGTCGTGGTGCAGGTAAAGCTAGTCTCGGTGCTCCCTCTCTGCACTCGGTGTAGTCTCTGGTCTGATGCTGGTTGGACCCGCAAGCTAGGCAGAGTCCCAACTTATGTCTGCATTCTGTCTCAATGTGACCTATCTTGCCGAAGTGGTGACAAGTAGGGAGAGATATGGCCATGTGTGCTGTCCTTTCTGGCATACTCCTCTGGGATCGTTTTGCTGAATCCTCATGTGCGGTCCTGGATGGTGCTGAGGTGATAGGCCTCTTCAGGTTCGACTCTCTTCTAGTGACGCGCTCCATGCGTCGTGCTGCTGCGAGAACGTCGGTATAAGATGTAGGTGCGACCGATCCAATCAATCTCTGGAGCTCGAACTTCAATCCGTCAAAGAACTTCTCAGCTTTCTCTTCCTCTATCGCAATCAAGGTTGGGACAAAGCGACTGAGGCGAATAAATTCTGCGTTGTATTCTTCCACTGTCATATTGCCTTGGATAAGACGGTTGAACTTGTCTCTGAGCTCTGACCGTGCTACTGCGGGAATATACATCTCTTTGAAGAGTCTGGAGAACTCTTCCCAGGTGACTCGGTCCTGTCCGAGCCTCCTCTCTTCTGCTAACCACCAGTGATGTGCATTTTCAGTTAACTGTATTCTGACTGCAGTCATCCACTTCTCTCTCGAAAGTTCAGCGGCTTGCAACTGATGCTGTATGTTTGTGAGCCATTCATGAACTTCTGTTGGCCTCTCTTTACCAAAAAATGTACGAGGTTTGAGCTGACAGAAGTCGGTGATAGATCCCGTCGTTGATCGCCACACCGGTGGATTTGCCTACTCCAATGCGGATACCAGACTGGTTCTCAGATACTCGGCCTCCTGACGATGGACCTCTTGCTGAATCTGTTGTTGGGCTTGCATCATGGCATACATCATCTGGAACATCTGTTGCCCATCCATGGCTTGCCCTGGCGGGAAAACTGGCATCTGTGGAGTGAACTATGGTGGAGGGGGAATGTTATCTCTCCGGAACCTTGGATTAGGCTGGCCGGTTGATTTCCTTGCGATGTTTGTCCTCCGTTCCCTGGAGTCACTCCGTCTATATAAGTAACCACAGCGTCGTGTGGCGTATCCAAAGGAATCTCGCCTCCGTTCCTGGGATCCATTACTCTGCAACAAAAGATAAACTGTAAGAACGCTCAGAGGAATCAACACAGGATGCAAATCAAGTAACAAATTTTGAGTTCGATATAGAGTTCAATAATGGTTTAAATAATGGATGAGATCCTAGAACTTATCCTATCCTTAGGGAAGGCTGGTGCAGTCCCTAAGTTGAAACCGAACAATTTAGTCGTAGACCTGCATGGGCCACCACAAAAACTATGTCATGCCCCAGTCCCACAATACCGAGGGACCAGGTACATGGCAATGGCCAGCAGTATGCACCGATGGACAAACCCAATTTAATGGATCCATCAGGGCATACTTAAGCTGTAAAATCAAGTCTACGACAACATGGCACAACTAATCTCATCCACACAAGATAAAAATATGATCCACAGAATAAATAAGGAATGTAAATCATCAGCTAGTCTCAACAAAGTACTTTGGGGAATAACCCGATAAATATCTAATACAATGGTTCAACAGACCAGAATATAAATGACTGAAATAAATAAATGCTGAGCATGAAACATGGATGTTAAGAAAAAGTCTTTGGCTAACACCTCGTCCTCGGATGGCTGTACAGCTCCTAGATCAGCTCCTGCTACGGTCCCGTATACCTCGGGATATGTCTCGTTCTCAAATCCTGGGGACATAATCCATATCCAGGTCCTCAGGGGACATAGCAAGGTACAGAAAATATACAAGCCAAAATATAAGCAGTGCAGCAAATAATGAGAATAATAGGGTAAGTATGTAAACATCTGTGTGAAATGCAAGAGAGAACATCAATAGTACTCAGGTTGAAACAACTACAAGCTCTGTATAGGGAGCCGGTAGCAGTGATATCATGAGGTGGTCTAGCTCAGCGGGAGACTGAGTAGCCGGCATAACATAATCAACCTGTAGCCTGTGGGTCTCTCCAACAATAGATGGAACAATAAGGGAATACTAAATAACCAGCTAAGTGATATGCAAGATGAGAGCAGCATTAGAATTCAGGCTGAAGCCACTACAAGCTCTGTGTCGGGGAGCCGGTAGTAGCAGTAATAATGAGTAATGGGCCAAGCTCGGGCTTAGAGTCTTGTGCCTCACAATAATAGGGGTTATATATATATGATCAGCCTGTAGTCTGTGTGTCTCTCCCCACCCAATGTAACCGTGCATATCATGACCATAACGTCTCATGGCCATGTCAAGTGGGATCATAACTAATGCAACAAGTCATAAATGTCTAGGAATATAATATCTCTGTCAAGTCCTGTATCCTATACAGAATCCCCACGAATATCTTGGGAAGATCCTGTCTCATGAACAGTGTCAAGTGTCCTAGGTCAAAGTATACTTGGTAAGACAAGTATGGGAAGATAAAGTGTCACGAATATCCATCTCTAGATGACAATACACAACACCGCGAACGGTGTTGGCAGCCAACTAATAATCGAACGCTAAGTACGTCACACGGTCCTAGGTTAAGCATGCACAACAATATAATAAAGCAAGGAAAGTATATAACAATACTGCAGAGTTTGTCAAGGTATACTTGCCTGGTGTCCGAATATCAACAGTCGTCCCTGTATCAGTGGATCTTGTAGGTACTACTCCAAAAGGTGTAATAAACATCACCAACAGTCTCATAAGATATCAAATAGCTAGAAACGCCTGTCCTTAAGTCCAATTTAGATACAAGGGCAAAAATGACATTTTCGGGCCAAAGTGGAGTCCATATATGGGCCACTTTGCACCGAAAAGCGTGTCAGGGTCAAAGGTCTCCAAATTCCTCAAACTCAGTGTCTACAAGTCAGGAACGATGATACGAACCTAACAGAACTTCCAAAATTGGATTTTGATGAGCCGATCATAAAATCGCCCGTCAAGTGGAGTTGTGGGGCCCACGATACACGATTTTGTCAACGTTCTCAGAATCGGACCAAACTTGGGTCACAGGACCAGCGTATTGCTACGAGTCCGATGGCGCAAGTTTCGTCTCGATCCGACGTGTGTATACAAAGTTACAACGTGTTCCAGAATGGATGGATACGGGGCGTTATTTTTCCTGTTTTTGGATTGCGGTTTGCGATCATCACAGGACGCGATGCACCGAGCGGGTTGTACGGGCACCGAGAGGGTTACACAGTCTACGCGTTGCAACTGACGGAATCAAAAACGGAGTTACGAAGTGAGAGAAAATGGTACCTGAACAGGGCTCCGTGAATCTGAGTTTTCACGCGTCCGAGGGTACTATTCGTGTCCTGGTCGAGAGTTTCCCGTGTCCTCGTGTCTGCCGTGAGTCCGAGATAGGTTTCTGATCAGGGGACAGCGGGGTTTCGTCGGAGGGAGTCGGGTTCGAGGTTGTCGACGGCCTGGCGGCAGCGGCGCCGGGGTTTGGGGCTGTCATCGGGTTCGGGGAAGGTCGACTCGGGTGAAGCGGGCGGGGCTGTGGGAAGGAGGAGGAAGGCGTCGAGGGGTCGACGGCCTGGCGGAGCTGGGGTCGGTGTCGTTCGGGATGGGAGGAGCACGGCTGGGTCGGCTCAGCGGCGGAGTCGAGCACAGCGGACGGCGGCCGCGCGGGTCAGGGAGATGAAGTCGATCGGCGGGGTCCGAGCAGCGGGGGTCTGCGACGACGGCGAGGAGAGGGGGAGATAGAGGTCTAGCGGCGGTGGTCTACACGGAAGTCGAGGGAGATGGTTTTATACTGTTGCTACAGTATATCCGGCGGGTAGGGTTCCCAATGGGTTTTGGGTCGGGTTTGGCTCAGATCCGACCCGACCCAACCCAATCTGCTGGTTTGGTTTGCTCAAGGTTGGTTTGGTTTAGTTTGGGTTTAGGTTCGGTTTATCAATCAAATAGTTTTTAAGGCTTTAAACGCATCTCCGGAGTCCAATAAATTCACAGAAAAATATTCTATGCACGGTTTTCCATTTTACACCATAAAATATTATTTTCATAATATTTTAACATCAATAAACTGCATTTAAAAAATCCTTTGATCATAATTACCTTGGTTCTTCATCCAGAAAATACCGGAAAATTCGAGAAAATTATATTAAAATTATTCTAAAAAATAGGGTGTTTACACACTCGCCGGAAGAATCCACTTGGGAGCGCGAGGATGACATGCGCAAATATTTTTCGTACCTTTTCGAAGATCAAGGTATAATCTTACTTTGTTCTTTCCTACCGTATAGTATTCTCGTTTCTTTATCGTGTGTTTTCTTTAATTTTGAGGATAAAATTCTTTTAAGTTGGGTAGAATGTAAACCCCCATAATTTAAAAATCATAATTTAATTATTTTGTTTATTTATTTAATGGATTTTTAAGCTAAATTAGAAAAAAGAATCTCTTGATTTATTTAGGTTATGTAACTATTTATTTAAAACTATTTAACTAGACTATTTTTATTATTGTAAAATCTTTATTTAAAATATTATAAATTTTTTTAAGAATTTTTTTCTTATGCAAAATTTTTTTGGGGTTTTTTATAATCTCATGAACAAAGAAAAAAAACAAAGAAAATAAAACCTTAATCTTAATACTATCCCTAACCCTTAAAATAATCCCCACCACTAAACCTACTACTAAACCAATAACCCCACACACACACGTAAACTACCCCAGCCCCTCACAACAGCAACCCGCAAATCCGTGTTCCACGACCCCCCTCAGAACTGTATATATATATATACACACACACACACACACACACACACACACACATCATATTTCTCAAAACCCTAACCCTAATCGTAATAGCAGACCCTCTTCCCTGGCCGGTGACCTCCCAACAGCCACTCGACCGCATCGCCGCCAGCAGTACCGCTAGACCGCCGGCCGCCCCTACTCGAGAGCACGCACGCGTGCAGCAACCCTGCAACCCCAACTTTGAAGGTATGGTACTCCCTCATCTCTGTTTTTCCGTACATGCTCACAACCTGACCCCTAGGAATTCCTTCAAGTGGAACGAATTTTGGAGTCCCGCATTGATCAAAAAATTGACTGAAAGTTGGTCGAAAAATAGTTCAAAAATAGTTCAGGAATTCAATCCAACCGCCCTTGTTCATGTCCAATTTTCTATCAACCCATTTAATATTTCCAAAATCTATATGAAAGGACTTCTTCCCAATATGACAAAGATTTTTATTGTTCTTTTAATTTTTATTAGTTTGCAATGTGGATTGAATTATTCTGATTCCAAAATGACCAAAGACTTGGTTTTTTAAAACTAAAAAACTTATGATACGGACTACGTCCTGACAAACCGGACTACCACGTCACATATCAGTTGCACCGAAAGATGTGTATGGTATTTCCTGAAGTACAGGCTTTTGCGGAGTTGATTT
Organism: Iris macrosiphon; assembly: GCA_036927795.1. Lineage (NCBI taxonomy): Eukaryota > Viridiplantae > Streptophyta > Magnoliopsida > Asparagales > Iridaceae > Iris > Iris macrosiphon. Next base: position 105,585,335 of record JAYESA010000010.1, on the reverse strand, counting down.
GGATGTGTGTGCGCATCGGAATCAACCCGTGTCTGTAAAAGTTCTCCCGTATTAGTGTTTTACAAAATATTCAAAAAATTATGACCGCTCGTCGAATTGACTCGAAACTTACGCCATTGGATTCGTAATATCATGCTGATCCTATGACCCAAGTTTCTCGCAATTCCAAGACATTGACCGAGCCACCTATTCGCGGGCCCCACGGTTTAACTTGAAGGGCAAAATTGTGATCGGCTCACCGGAATCCAAAATTAGATATACCGTTGAGTTCGTATCGTCATTTAGGATCTGTTTGACCTATAATTGGTCCCATTTAGAGACTTTTACCCCTGGCACATTTTTTGGGTGCAAAGTGGCCCACATATGGTCCCGTTGACCCAAAATTACCATTTTGTCCCTGTGTCCAAATTAGGCGAAAGGGTAGAGTTTTTCGACTTTCTCATTTATTCTAGAGACGTTGGTGATGTTATTTCAACATCCAGAGACTTTTATTCAGAGTCCCTACTTTTCGGTTCGTTGTGCTTGACGTTTGGACGCCTATACTACACTGATTTCTTGCCAGGCAAGTATACCTTGCCATAGTACTGTTAGTTACATTCATTAGATGCATAATTATTTTCTGTTATTTATTTTTATAATTTTGTTATATAAAACTGTGCGTCCGAGAATAACTTGGGTGTAACGACGGTTGCATCATCTTTTGTCTTTCAGTTATATTATGCATGTCGACCTAGTTTTATGAGACCACCCCATGATGTTGAGGCATTCTTATGTTTCATGGAAAATGATACATTTGTTACACGAGTGTGAATCTCATGTAGGACACAAACTTGTGTGATAGGCTGACCACCTGACGTATGAGACGTGCGACGGTTAAGGAATATTAGCTGTATCAGTAAGCTGCATAGAATCATCTTTTTTTTTGATGGATGTAACACATTAGTAGCATTAGATGGGGAGAACAATGAGTAAGCGTATATCAGCTCCTTTATACTTTTTCTTTTGTAATTCGTACGCTCCACAAGAGATGCGTGGTCAGATGACCCTTATATTATATTATTTACAGGTGGCCTCTGACGGTCGAAAGACGTTACACTTTTTAGGCCCCTGATTCTCCGAGAGAGTCATGCCAATCCCATTTTAGCCAGATAGCCCATATGTTGGAAAGTTGTTCTTAAAAGTGCATTTCACATAGACGGTTAAGCGTCCCTTTGGATGTTTATTTTTAATACTTTATTGGCATGCTTCTATGTATCTTGTTATGTCCCACTAGGGACATGGTCCCTTTCCGGGTATAGACGAGCAGGATTATCCACAGGAGTACGGACTGGGACCTGATACATCATTCTCTATCGAGGAGGTCTTACCTTCTGAGTACCAGTGATTACTTCATTGCTGATGGAAATCTTAGTCGTAGGTTCTTTTATTTGAGATTTATTTCATATTGGAGTTCCGTCCTCCTCTATCATTTTAGTTGATATAGTCAATTTGTAATGGGTTTGTCTCCACCCGACTAGTATTCTTTTGATACTTCGTACTTGAGACTTCTTCAATTTTTTTATTTTGATATTTTTTATTTGTGTTTGTGGATGAGATATAGATGCCTGTGACTTGTGTTGACAATATATATACCACTTGTGAATTATTTATTCATATACAGCGTATGTGTGTATTATGATTTTTTTTAACATATTGGAGTGTCATAAACATATAGCTGTCATGCTTACGTATTCCTAGTCCTACGTATTTTGGGACTGGAGCCTGACATAGGATCTTTCCGTGACTCAAAATTTGACCATTCAACATTAGTGTGGCACTAGTGAAACAACCGTAGTTCTTATATTTAATATTTAAATTTTTTTATATATACAATTTATTTATGGTTATTTTCAATACAAACCTTCTTTTATTAGCAACCCATAATTTAATTTTCACCATGAGATTTCCATGCCAATCAAATCTAGAAATTCCCTTTTTGAAGATTTGCATATTATTTACTATTATGTTATTCCCTTATAATCAAATCAAATCGTATTCATTAATTAGTTATTGGATTAGTTATTGGCTATTTAATAACTAATAACATAATTAGAAAACCTCCTAATAAATAACTACCTATCCTAATCCTACCCATCTCTAAAACCCGCGCCCCTTACTCGTGTGAACGTCCCCTAGGCCGATTCCCCCTCTCTTTACCCATCAATATGTATATATAAATACTCCCCCTTCTCATAAAAAAACCAAAACCCTAACCTAATCTCCTCCACCAAAACCCTAATTTCTCCCTACCATCTCCAAGCCGCTGACCCCCTCCCCCTTCACGTGGACACAACAACCATCTCCTCCATCTAAGAACCCTAGTTCTCCTTCCTTCTTCTTTTAGTAAGTTTCTTTAATCCTTCTCTCCATTCTTCTTTAATCCCTTCTTGATTTATATATATATATATATATATATATATATATATATATATATATATATATATATATATATATATATGATGTTGACTCTATTGTTTTATTTTGAAGAACTCATGAAACCCATGAACTCTAATTTTGAGGTTCAACTCAACACTTTTGTGCATGCATGAAAACTCCTTCAAAATTCCATTAATTCTTGTTAATATATTTATATGGATGTTATTAATAGAAAATATATTCAGTTTTTATAAAAATCCTAGATTTATTAATTTTTATTAAATTAGAGTTTTAAGCATGTTTTATGTGTAGTATTGACCTAGTCTTGATGTATGCATATTGGAAACCCATGGGTCTTGTTAGGACTTAATCATACATAAAAAAACCTATTATTTTTATTTTTATGAATTTTTATTTTTCCAAAAAATATATATTCTAAATTTATATTAAAATTATATTATTATGATGATTATATTGATACAACACCCATGTACGACCCCTTTGTATGCATACTAGCAAGTTTGGTTGCCAACCCTAATAGGATAAACTTGTATATGGTAAAACCCTAATTTTTTTGTATAGATAAAAGAAATAGTATTTATTGTATTTATTATTGATTTTACCATATGTATTCAAATTTTATTCCTATTTAGAAAAATTAGAATTTTAGGTGTTGTAGGTACAAAGTTGACCTAGTTTTGACAAAATATGACTCCGTCAAGGTTAGACTTAAACCTCGACCAAGTACCCATGTCTTCTACGTCTAAAATTATATTATGTTGTTTTAATGCTTATTTTAAAGTATTTATTTTAGATTTACTTATTTGTCAAAAATTGGTATTATTGACTTGTCAGTAGCCTGTTATGACCTAGTTTGGTTTCTACTTGGTTCTGGACTCATAAAATTTATATGAGATGAACCTATTAATAAAATTCCAAAATTATTATTTTGATAATTAATGTCTTTAAAAATGATTTTTGGTAATGTTAAACGACTCATAATATTTTGGGGCTAGTTACTTGCATGTACAACCAATATAGAATTAATAACAAGATAATAACCTAACTTAAACTAGAAAATAAGAGTCTAATTAGTGTCATAATTAATTGGTAGGAGTTTGAGACATTCCTATGGATAGCTTCGGAGCAAACTTGTTGTGCTCGCAGCTTGGCTTGGAAGGCAAGCACATCTTGCTTGATTGTATTATTCTATTTACATATGCATAGTTTTATTTGCTAGTTGTGTGAACGCGTCTTAGAGTAGCAGACTTACCCAGTATATTATGAAGGTATGAGGTATCTTTTGACCTGACACTTGTTCATCACGTACATTGGGTGAAAGAGTGCATGGACTAGCGGGTCGACCGTACATTGATACATGAGTTCGCATCTTGTGTTAGTAGTTGGTGGTTGGGCTAGTTTTTTAGATTTTTATTGATGTCGTTGCATTATGTATGCACCGCATATACGGTTCGGATAGTACATTGGGAGGAGAGAATCTACTAGTGAGCGTATGGGATTTCTGTTTCTTACTGTATAAATGGTATAAATCGTGTACCCCTGAGTTCCGTTGAACGTCTGGTGGGATGACTGTTCTTCTATTTATCCCCCATCATGCGCCACTAGAGATGTCTCAAGTGCATATCACTTAGATGGTTAGTTACCCTGCTTATTGTTTACTGTTTTACTATCATGCATGTCGATTTCTTGTGTACTTGTTATTTCCCTCTGAGAACCTAGTACCTTTTCCAGATCCTGACGAGCACTTGTACCCGACAGACTACGGAGTTAAAATTTTGCTGACGAGGACCTTGAGGTGGAGCCACAAGAGTTTCCATGAGCTTCTTGGATGGTAGTTGTATAATATTTTGGGTCTATTTCTTTATTGCTTAGTTATCCTTTCAGTAGTCTTATGTACTCATTTCTTTTTGTGGATTATTCTCCACTAGATATTCTTTTGTAGTGGATTCTGAGACTTATCTATTTCATTCAATTTCCCATTCTGTGATATTTTGTGGATGAGACTAGATTTTACCTGTCTATGATACTGTGACTTAGATATATTTTACAGCGTACTATGACTGGTTAGGTCAATTAAATTGGGTTCCTATACTTGTTCGTACAGCTGGCATATGTACGTATACCTGGTCCTACATATTTTAGGACTGTGGTGTAACACCTGACTCCAGAAATTCTTGTATACTCAAGAGCATGGTTAACTGTTATTTTACCTGCTACACTTACTTACATGTTTCCTGTGATATTTTTTATTAAATTGTCTGCATGCATCTTTTGGTTCCTAAGATTGGCTTCCTTGTGGTACTTGCTATTTTGGGGTCTGAGCCCACTGGTTTTGTATAGCCAGATTTTGGAGCAGAACTGCAGGATCTCTCGCACTTCCCGTCTTAAGATGGTGAACACGAGGAGCACCAGAGGACATGAGTGGATATTTTTCTTCATCACCCACCTGATCTTGTACATTATTCCTTTGAGGTATTTAGGTGCTAAGCACGTGTTTAGCTCGAGTTTTGGAACTTGACATTCTAGTCTACGGGCCTACATATAATCATATTCTAGACTATAGCTGGAGCTGATCATGTAACAGTGTACTGTTACTAGTTCTTTATTTTGTAACTAGCTTCATGATCATCTATGTATAGTTTTGGACGCCTTACTATTATATGTTTGGTGATCATACATCTTATAACTTGTTGCTTGCTTGAGATTGAGATACCTAGGATTCTTCACCCAGGATTGCCTAATGTATTATAGAGTGAACCCTCACATGTCTAGACAACCGTGACCATATCTCGGGATATGGAGTACTCTGGTGTACATAGCTGGCTCTGTCTGCCCCCGCTCTCCAGTATTCTGGTTCTGGAACGTGACAAGTGCACATAACTTTATCATGGTTGTTGCCTCAAACCTATACACTACAACACACACACACACACACATACACACACACACATACACACACACACACGCACGCACACACACACACACACACACACACACACACATACACAGGTATATCTCACATGCAACTCCCTTCTATTTCAGCTGTGCACAGAGAATACTACTGCTGATACAGACACTCCCACACTCCAATCATCTCAAACAGTTCATCACCATCCCTCTAACCCTATACACTCACATCCTCATGTACATACTCTACATGCTTTGCACCTTAGTCTCCTTCCTCCTCAACTACTACCAATTCATATATGGGGCACCAAAACACACACACACACACATACACACACATATATATATATACACTAGTACATACATGGTCACACACACACACACACACACACACACACACACACACACACACACACACACAAAATATACAATAGCTTACACCAACAATAACCCAAAACAAAAACACCTAGTGTGCAACACCTAGTGTCACCACCCATGTATCATGATACTCATCTCCCACATCATCACTTCCAAGCCTCTCATCCCCAAATCACATGAACACATTAATATATATATATATATATATATATATAGTATAAATACTATTAGGAATAGTTATTCTAATGCAATATGGAGAAATTGACATTCTAGAACTCAATATACATAGAAATATCCCTCTTACGACTCCATATTATAACATATCATGATATGTACTCTCCGTATCCAATTGTGGACACGTATACCCCCAATATCCATGAATTAGAGTCCCTAATACTCAATAGACCCATTCTCACACACTTGGTGCACCAAATTTAGATTTTTCTCAATTTGGCCATAAAATTCAATGTAACTATCATAATAGAGCCTATTAGAACCTAATTCTTCTTACTATAGGTAGTCCTTAGCCAATGAAGGGTTCTTATAGGTCTAATATAATAATTAGAATATAAATTGATAAAACAATATGGATTATACCTATTGGGAGATGGATTCACAATAAACTCTTCCAAAAAGACACAAGGGGACACAAGCTCCTAGAATTTTCTTTTCTTGGTGCTCCTTGCCACCTCCAAGCTCCTAGGCCTCCTTGATGAGAATGAGAAGAATTGGAAGTGATTTGAGTAGGATTTGGTAGGGGGATGGGTAAATTTGGAGAACTAATTTGGGAATGAAATGAACTAATTAATGAAAAGGAGGGAGACTTCCCCTTACTATATAGGGCCGGCCATATCATTCCCTAGGTTTAGCTAATATAGAATATTCACATTGTCCCTATTGGTTGTCATGAATGGTTATTTAGTTATGGGAAATATTCTATTCTAAATGGAATAACTATTATATCCATTCTAAGTAATCCAATTAGTCAAATCCTGGCTAATTATCTATTTAATTGAACCAATGGGTCATGTCAAGTCTAGTTGGGTCCACTTGGGCTCACTAGCACTAAGTCTAACTAATAGGATAACTCACTAGTCATTATAACTACATTAACACTATATATATATATATATATATATATATATATATATATATATATATATATATATATATATATAAATATATATATATATATATATATATATATATATATATATATATTAACAATACAAACAAATATAAATGACAAAAATATCCCTCTTCTGGAATTAGGTAGTTACACCTAGGACTTCAACCTAGAAAGTGTGACAATAGGTTGACCATTGAATATGAAGTTTTGTTATAACCACTAATTCTAGTAGAAAGTAGACAAAATATCACATGTTGAATAGATTAGGAACTATGTTAACCTATAATTATTTATTAGTATTTGAGGTTATTGAGTTGTTATATGACTTGAAGGTTAGGCTGCATTTTATAACGCTTTTCTAAACCAAACCTAATTAGAATCATCTTCTGAACTAGTTTTTCTTAATTGAGTCAAACCCTTAGTTTTGTTACCAACTATATGTATATGTAGTAGTATTATTGTTCTTGCGTAGTAAACTATGGAATATAGGCTATTTAGTATTATTATTATAGCATAAGCACTCGGGACGGTTCGACTTCGGAGACAGGATCACGATTGCTATATACTCATCTTGGAGTTCCAGGAAAGTATAACTTGCCTTATTTTACTATTTAAACTTAATTTCATATGGTTCTACTCTGAATATAATATAGTTGTATGCGTCTAATGATGCCTCGGGTTTAATCGACGAAGGCATCAATGTTTGGTCTTCTATATGGACCTAGTTTCTAGTGGACGTACCTAAAGTTGTGGAGTTATCATTATATCTCCCAATACCTTGACACGTATCATTCATGTCACAAGGTGAGTTCATGTTAGGACACGGGCTGCGCACTCGATTAGCTACTGGTATGAGTAGCACGTGTATCGGTATATAATGTACATGATTTAATTCTAGTTTATATGTGACTTGCATTATAGTTACGAGATGTCTACGTCATATTTATGACTTGTACATTGGCATTGGATGGGGAAGACAATTAGTAAGCATATATGATCATAGTTACCTGGTTATGGGATCATAGTTATTTGGTTATGGGCATATATATTAGTCGATATATCAGGCGTTGGTCGCTAGCTATATGATATATCGGCTATTGATATATGGTAGCATATATATATTTCTGGTATTTAGTTTGCAACTAATGCTAGACACTTATCTTTACCCATACGCACCAAAGTTGTCTTCAAATTACATTCACATAGATGGTTAGTTCACCTTTTTTGTTTATTCAGTATTTATATTATAGTATGTACTTTTAGTATCTTGTTACGTCCCTCTGAGGACTTCGTTCCCTACAGATTGCAGAATTGATTGTCATTGAGTTTTCTGGAGTTGCTAATGAGAACCTTCTCTATATACAAGTATCATTATTAAATATTTATATCATGAATTTTGTGTTCATCTATGATGTCATGATTGCTTATTTATCTGCTATAATAGCCTAGTATTTATAGACTCATACTTTTTAAGTTCGATTCTATCCAGACAAGTGTGTTATGGGGCATACACCATGATACATGTTTTCCTTTCTTTTATTTTATATTCTTGTGGATTGAGGTATAGTTGATTTGTTTAGATATATATAATCGATCTCTAGATAACGTATACGTATTTGAGTTGGACTGGAGTCTGCTTGATACATAGCTGGCCATTACCACGTGGCCTGGTCCTGTGTATTTTGGGATTGGGGCTTAACATTGTTCGTACGACTCTCGATACTCTTATAAGAAAGTAAAAAACATGATACATGGGTCCACTATTAGATACATGTACTAGTAATACGAGATCAGGATATCGTATTAATACTAGATACAATAAAATATAAAATATTTGATACGAGAATAAATATTCGTATAAATATGGATATCGGGAACGAGGAGTGACATGACAGGTCAGGGGAAGGTCGGTTCGACCAAGGCACTAGAGAGGGTGGTTGATAGCCGCGAGGTTTTAATAAGGGTAGAGGTCTGCGGAAAGGAACTCACAGTATTTAGAACAGTCGCATTTGGATTGCGCGAAGGGGTCAGCAGTTTGAGGTGGCTTGGTGAGGAGAGTCGCGGGGTTTTGGCATGACGCAACTTGTGGAGGCACTGTGCAGCCTTGTCGACTGCCGGTGCCAAGGATTGCTTACTATCAGTATCCCGCTCCTAGTGGTACATTGTATAAGGCTTGTGGCTCGATTGACCCAGTTAAAATTGATTATGGGGAAACTTTACGGTGGAATTGATCATGGACATTGCAATGAACCTTTCTAATTGATGGATCAACTTCTGTTGGAATGAGTCCAATAGCTTTCGTTGGATTTTTGGTTGGCTTTCTTGGATTTTTCCTGGGTGATTTTGATGAATGAGTTTTCGTGATTGGTTTTCGATGATTGATTGTTTAGTCCATTTTTATCGATTGTATGCATTCATTCTAGAGAACTCTGAGAGAAATAAAGACGGTAATCTAACCAAATATTGGTGCCAATGCAGATAGACGCATGACCAGAGCCTGGGCGAACAAGCATCTTTTCTCTCTTGGCATTCTCTATTTGATGAGCGGTTATGTCCCTTCTTCTCTACTCTTTCATGCCAATAATCAACAGTTCTCTTGTAACCTTGCTAAGTCCAATAATAGATAAACCCACTAATGCCACAAGTTTTATACCACTATTATAAATTAATAGAATTTCATTGATAAAAGAGAAGTTCAATTATGTAACACAGGGAAGGATATAGTCATTATGTTGTGGTTTGGTGCCATGACTTAGCGATAAATTGGAGTCTATGGACTACCAATCAAATCAAATGAATAAGTATACTGAAATTAGAATGGAAAAATATGCATTATTGCTCTGAATGTTTCAAGACCTTACACTGCTATTTATGCTTATCATATAGTCGTAGATGCATTGTATGGTCATGGACAACTTGTGCACAATATAGTAAATTTTCTTGAATGGGACCTGGGGCACTGGGGACCGTTCGGCCCGGGGAAATAGTAGCGCTTTGGTAGCGCCGGGTATAAGCGAGACATGCGTTGAGGCTTGCTACTTGCTTTGAATGACACATCACATGCCCATCGAAGTCCTATATGGCATATCCATTGTGATGCTACAACACAAATGACCCAGTGAGAATGAGTTGCATACTAATGATGTCTTATGTAGGGGTGGTAAGAACAATCCAGTAAATTATACGAGAATGACCATTTACCGGGGTATGGATTCCATATGTGCGGAGCTTATATATGTCTTACTGCATGAACTGTTGCTTATAAACTGTTGCCTATTAAAATATTGTATTTATAATGTTGTCTATTTAACTGATGTCTTAGTTAAGAAGTATTGGTTTAGGTGAGTGGGCAAGTTCTGCTCACCAGTACAAGTTAAGTACTGACCCACATCTCTGTAGACAAACCAGGTGACTGAGATACCGGGAGTGCCCAAGGAAATTAAATCTTTCGTTACAGTCTTTTCAAGCTTCTTGCTATTTCCAAAATATTTCAAATATTTCTAGTAGTTGCTTTCAAGTTTTCAAGAAGTAATCAAGGGGCATAATGTATGGGATAAAAATATTATTTTATGTCAGCCTATCAGTCTTTCTTTTATGCAAAGCTATGTAAGCCGTTTAGGCATTTCCATTTCGGTGCTGAGAAAATTGTATTTCGTTGCAATGAATCAATAAAAGAATTATTTTCTTCCTATACAAATGTGTGTTTTATTATCTGATGCTGTGTTGTGGAACTATTTACAAAAGATATTTGACACATATGCACGTTCTTGCCTTGTACACGTGCAACCCCAGACTTGTACGACATCACACCCAACTAGAACAATCTATTTCGTGGAATCGAATTCGTGAATGAATCAGTTCTGCGGAACTGGGGTGTGACAAGTTGGTATCAAAGTACGGTTTAAGTTCCTTGGATTTCAAAAATTGGTTTTCAAGTGGAAGTTTTCAAACAATAACAATTTTCTCAGATAATTTGCTTTTCAATAGTGTTGTATGAAATAATATTCCATACAATAAGCCCATAAATATTTTATGAGTGCTAATGGAAGTTATTTCTTTGAAGATGACTAAGGGTGATAGTGCCAAGGCGATATCGTCGTCTGACTCAATGGATAAAGTAATAAAAATGTTTGAGACGCAGAGGAAGCAGAGCGATGCACATCACAAGATGATTGAGGCACAGCATCGTGAGCTTCAAGTGCAGCTTAACAACCAGTTTCAAGTATGATTTGATGTGCAATAATAACTTCTCTCAACTGGTGGCTACATTAATTGATAATAACAACGAGACCGAAGTGGTTGCCGCAAAAGAGGATACAGAATAGCTTCCAAGAAGGCGACCGACATTTAAGATTTCAAAATTCAAAAGCTGCAATCTGACTGAGTTTAATGGCAAGGAAAAACCGGAGGAAGTAATGGGCTTCATAAAGACTTTAGAGGCTATCTTCTATATATTGGATGTACAAGGCACCAAAAGAGTGGATTGTGCGGCTATGCAGCTACGTCTCAAAGTAGAAGATTGGTGGGAGTTGAAGAGACAAGCATTATGCGGTGCCAACCAAGAAGCCAATGTCTCTTGGAAGATATTTAAGCAAGCATTCATCGTACAGTTCATTCCACCAGCTGTCCGTCACAGGAAGAAAAAAAAGTTTATAGCACTCGAGCAGGGCAATATGTCCGTTAGCGACTATGAAGCAGAGTCCTTAAAATGATCCAAGTTCGGCGGCTACATGATACCAAACGATGAGGCAAAATGACTATGATTCATTAAAGGTCTGAATGAGGGCTTACATCGTGATGTTCTCAACCGAAAGTGTGCGACGTACCGAAAAGCCTATGAAGCGGCTCTGGAGATGGAGAAATTTTATCCTCGAGGGGCAACACAACACAACCGTGGGAACATCTACACATGAACCATGAAAGCAAGCGGGTCTGTTGCTTACAAGCGTCAAAATATAAATGACAACTGGGGACCTTATCAGCGACTGTACTGTAACAGGTGCAAGCGGACCGTCAAGATGAGTATCGGGCTGGATGTTTTAAGTATGGTAGTTTGGATCACAAGGTTTGTAAACCCCTCGACCAATTCAAGGTTAATTGGAATTAAATCAAGAGACTAGGATTAATTTGGCATTAATTAGGATTAATGTGCGTCAACTATATATCTTAATATACCCCATCGTTGCTTCGAGGTTGGAGCATCACACCAGTAGTTATCTTTCACCCAAGACCACGAACATCTCTTAGACATGCCAGACTAACCCCTGACCCTTATGCTACCTTAGATACTCGTCATTGCGTCTCACCTTAGCTACACAACACCATATAAATATACATATTCCCTCATGGAAAACCCTAAAACTCTATTCTCTCCACCACCCTAAGGAAACCCTAGCCGCAACCCTACTCCCTACCGAGATCACCCCCACCCGATCGCCAAGCCACCGCCTCCAGTGTCGCTTGACGCCGCCGGCACCACCCTCCCTGACCGGACAGTCCTAGCCGCCTGACCACCCAATACACCCGCTAGCGCCGCCATCTCCTGTACCATCCCCGACTTCCCCTATTGGAGCCGACTCCTTAGCCGCTGTCGACTGCCCGGACTGCCTCTAACACCCCCAACCGCCATTGGCCGGCCGACCACGACGTCCTTCCATAACCCGGCCACCCCCAGGCACCCTCCCAATCGCCTGCCGCCAGACCTGTGCAGCCGCCGCTGCGACGACTGTAGCTGCTGTTACTGCCTGCCGCAGTTGCTGCCACCGTCGCTATTCCCTGCTGGCCGCCGACCAGAGCTGTCCCCTCGCCGGAGTACACTCCCTCGACGAGCACAGGCCCTCTCCAGTCAGCCACATCGAGGTAACCACCCACATTCCCCTCTTCCTCATGATATCGTCGTACGCGTAGCGTCGTGTCGTCGTGTCGTGTCTTGGCATAGACACGAGATAGTTAATTCGGAAACCCTAATTATGAATATATGTATGCCTAATCAGATTGCTTAATGATTAATAAGTTACTAATCAATAACTTTGGAACATCCTTGTAGCAAATTGTTATTAAAGACTTGTAATGCATCAATAAAACCTGGACATCGACAAGTATGCTTAATATGGATAATAAGGACCATTAATTATACTAAACATAATTAGTTGGTGACTTATGACCTTAGTATTTTACTGTCGCGGGATACACGGTGACTGAAGACAGGGCACATATATATCTTAGCTACATGCACCCGCGACTCTGTATTCGACCGAAGTGATCCTTGCGTCAGTACCGAAGAGCAACGTAGTGTATATATTACTTAGTATCTGATGATGGATTGTTATATTATATTGGTGTGTTTAGGATCATTGGATCAGCCAGGAGACACCGCAGGAGCAGGCTATTGGCATTCACAGCTTGAGGATTCAGGCAAGATACCTTGCCATATTTGCTATCTAAATTAAATTATGCATATGTTGTATTGTATCCTTGTTGCTTTTATTTTATACAACTGTGCGCATCCGAGATTGATTCGGGTGCAGTCGACGGATACGTCGATGATTAGTGTACTTAACCTAGTCATTAGCAGACTCACCCCATCGGAGGATACTCTGATATCTTCCGAGACTTGACACACTTATACGCTTCACTGTGACATATTCATATTGGGATACGGGTCCGCGTACTCGACTAGCTATCGGTACGTGTGACATGCATCACGGTTAGTACGTAACTCAGGGTTATTTTATTCTTAGAGACTGGCATATAGATACGTGGTATGCACATCGAGTATTCAATTTGTGTATCTACATTGGGCGGGGAGGATAGCTAGTAGGCGTATGGGATACACACATTGGAATCCGTGGTATCCGGAGGAGCCACGTATCCGATGACTCCCTTTATGCAGATGCCCCGTTCTTCGGAGCGGAATGGACGTTATATTATTCAGATGCCCCGTTCTTCGGAGCGGTATGGACGTTATATTATGCAGATGCCCCATTCTTCGGAGCGGTATGGACGTTATGCCTACACCTACCCATATGTACCAATGTTGTCCTCATATTTGTATTCACTTAGATGGTTAGCACACCCTTTATTGTATTTATTTTATTCAGTATTTATATATGTTGCATGTTTCTATGTATCTTGTTACGTCCCTCTGAGGACATGGTACCTTTTTAGATTTGGACGAGGCATATTACCCCACAGCGTACGGCCCAGGATAGGAGACGAGGTACGCTACAACTGAGGAGTTAGAGGTTCTACCGTTAGAGTTCCCGTGATCAGCTGGTAGGCTTCTGCCTAGGATTGGGTGCATCATTATCTAGTCATCCGATGCCCTAGTCATTATCTTTTATCTACCATTTCAGTATTTTATTTCGTCATAGCAGTGGGTTTGTCCCTACCTGACATTCTTGGTTGTACTATGATATTTTGAGACTGACGTTTATCTTCTAGGAGTTATTATTAGTACATTCTTGCTGTTTATTTATGGATGAGATTAGATTACCTGTTGTTGATTTATATAGGACATGTTAGTATTTAGGACAGCGTAGCACTCTTCGTTAGGATCCATTAAATTGGGATATCCTCGGAGACGTGACAGCTGGCTATTGCCACGTGGCCTGGTCCCGTGTATTTTGGGACTGGGGCGTGACAAGGTTGCCTGGTGCAATAGTGGGGGAAGAAATAAGAATCACTATCAATATCGCAATCAGAATCATGATCAACAGTACAATCAAAATCGTGGACAAGCGCCACGAGCTCCGCAGGCGGCAGTTGTAAACGCTTAGAACCCACGACCAGGAGGACAGGGTAGAGTGTTTGCACTTGCTCAAGAAGAAGTGCTAGCCTCAAACACTATCATAACAGGTATATTGCTTTACATAGAAATACCTGCTCGTGTACTGTTTAACTCTGGTGCTATACATAGCTTCATATCTTCTGCATTTGCTAATGAACATCAATTTTGTAAGACACCGTTAGATATGAATCTTAGTATCAACACTCTGTCCGGAATAGATTTTCCTACAAGTTTAATTTTTCAGGAAGGGTTACATTTGTATTGGAGAAAAATACGTGTCCTTGGATTCAATAGTCCTGGACATCGCCGATTATGACCTCATCTTAGGCATGGATTAGCTCAAAGCGTGCAATGCGACAATTGACTGTGTGGAGAAGAGAGTTATGTTTTGTATTCCTAGCGAGGCAGAATTCTCTTATTCGTGTAGTTTGGCGGCTAAAACAATGATGGTGGTATCGACAATGATGACAAGATATATGCTAATTTTGGGGTGTGAAGGGTACCTTGCTTCTGTACGAGACACTCAGATGATGGGCGCAAACTCGGGAGAGACCAAATTCGTAGCAGAATTTTCTGACGTATTTCCAGAGGAGATACTTGGAATGCCTCCAGACCGAGAAATTAAGTTCAGTATTGACACCTTTCTAGATACTCGGCCGATATCAAAAGCTCCATATCGGATGGCTCATGCCGAATTGAAAGAACTAAAGTCATAACTACAAGAGTTACTAGAACGTGGCTATATTCGTCCCAGTGTTTCACTTAAGGAGCTCCTGTGCTATTTTTGAAGAAAAAAGACGGAACAATGGGTCTTTGCATAGATTATCTGGAATTAAACAAAACGACAATCCGAAACAAGTATCCGTTGCCAAAAATTGATGATCTGTTTGATCAACTTCAGGGTGCAACAGTATTTTCAAAGATTAATCTTCGTTTAGGTTATCACCAGTTAAAGATCAAACCAGAGGATATTCCAAAGTTGACTTTTCGTACAAGATATGAACACAACGAGTTTTTGGTTATGCCTTTTTGTTTGACCAATGCTCCAACAGCTTTCATAGATATGATGAATCGAGTATTCTGACCCTTCTTAGATAAATTCATCGCCATGTTCATCGATGATATCTTAATCTACTCGCGAGATAGAGAAACTCACATTGAACATTTAAGGACCGTACTGCAGACACTTCGTGAATATTAGTTATATGCGAAGTTAAGCAAGTGCGAGTTCTGGATAAGCATTATGGCTTTTCTTGGGCATGTTATTTCAGCAGATGGTGTATCAGTTGATCCAAAGAAGATAGTAGTAGTGGTGGACTGGAAACAACCTACATCGGCTAGTAAAATCAGAAGTTTTCTCGTCTTGACTGGCTACTATCAGAGATTCATAAAAAACTTTGTGAAAATTGCGTCGCCTTTGAATCGCCTCACCCAAAAGGCAGTAGTATTCAAATGAACAGACGACTGTGAGAGCAGTTTTCAGGAACTGAAGCAACGGCTTATTTCGACTCTAATTCTTACTCTTCTAGATGGACCTAAGGGATTTCATATCTATAGCGATGCATCTCAGCTAAGATTGGGATGTTTTATTATGCAGCATAGAAAAGTAATTGCCTATGCCTTAAGATAGCTGAAACAACATGAAAAGTATTACCCAACGCATGATTTGTAACTTGCGGCAATTATGTTCTCATTAAAATTGTGGCAATACTATCTCTATGGAGTGTCCTGCGAGATCTTCACGGATTACAAAAGCCTTAACTACATATTCACGAAAAGAAACTAAACTTGAGGCAACGACGATGGCTGGAATTGATAAATGATTATGACTTGATGATTGATTATATGCCGGGAAAAGCAAACGTTATGGCAGATGCATTGAGTCAGAAATTCATTGGATCATTATCTATGTCAAGAAGGTTACTTGAGAGTTGGAAGAAATGGGCATCGAATACAAAGTTCGTACACAGGGAGCGCAGTTGGCTCAATTGCAGTTAAACCAAACTTGCTTGAAAATATCAAATTTGTGCAAAATAATGACCTATTCCTACATAAGATATGCGAGTTGATTTCAGCAGGAAAGGCAACCGATTTCGTGGAATGCGAGAATGAAACATTATGGCTTAAAGGAAGATTATGTGTATCTAAGGATGATAAACTCATGAAGGAAATACTGACCGAGAATCATTATGCTAAGTACACCTTGTATCTAGGAAGCACCAAAATTTACAAGGATCTAAGAACAATATTTTGGTGGCATGGCATGAAGAAAGATGTGGCATTGTTCGTGTCAAAATGTCAGGATTGTCAACGTGTGAAGGAAGAACAACAGTGACCCGGTGGAGAGTTGCATAACCTCCCCATTCCGGAACGAAAGTGGGAGGACATCTCAATGGATTTTATAGTGGGCTAACCAAGGACGCCAAAGGGAAATAATGCGATTTGGGTCATCGTGGATAGATTGACCAAGTTGGCTCACTTTATAGGGATGGATGATTCTGGTCTCGATTCTGAAAAAGCCTTCAGGCGACAATGGGCACCAAGTTGCATTTCAGTTTGGTATACCATCCGCAGACTGATGGACAGACCGAAAGAGTAAACCAAATCCTAGAAGACATGTTGCAACTGTGCATGCTAGATTTGAAGGCAAGTTGGGATACCTATCTATCGCTGGCAGAGTTTGCCTATAACTACAGTTATCAAGCGAGTATTCAGTTGGCCCTGTATGAAGTATTGTATGGACACAAGTGTCGATCACTGATATATTAGGAGAAAGTTGGCTAACGACAAGTACTCGGACCAGAACTTATTGAATAAGCCATCGAGAAAGTTTGCATGGTGTTGTAAAATCTTCGAGTTGCTTAAAGTCATCCAAAAAACTACGCGGATGTACATAGGTGACCTTTGGAATTCATGGAGGGTGACCATATGTTCCTAAAGGTGACACCTATGCGAGATATGATGCGGTTCAACGTTAAAGGAAAGATGAGTCCACAATTTGTTAGAACTTTCAAGATTCTAGATAGGGTGGTACCAGTGGCTTATCGACTTGCACTACCTCCTGCTTTCACGAAAGTGCACGATATCTTTCATATTTCTGAACTAAGGAGATACGTGAATGACCCGAGTAACGTAGTAAACTTCGATCAACTTGAGTTGAGTGTCGACCTATCTTACTCGGAAGAACCTGTTCAAATCCTAGACAGGAAATAAAAGACCCTACAGAATCGATCAGTGGCTTTGGTCTATGTGTTGTGGCAGAATCATGCAGTTGAGGAATCAACATGGGAGCTTTAGGAAGAGATGCGGAAGCTGTACCCTTCCTTATTCGATAACCTAGAGGTAGAACCTTTATTTTAACTTTCGAGGACAAAACTTTTTCTTAGTGGTATATTATGTAGTATTCTGCTCCCAGCGGTGCACTATATAAGGCTTGTGGCTCGATTGACTCAATCAAAATTGAGTATGGGAAAACTTTATGGCAAAATTGATCATGGAAAATGCAATGAAGCTTTCTAATTGATGGACCAACTTTTGTTGGAATGAGTGCAATAGCTTTCGTTGCTTTTTTGGTTGGCTTTCTTGGATTTTTGCTGCTTGGTTTTGATGAATGCATTTTTGTGATTGGTTTTTGATGATTGATTTTTTAGCCCATTTTTATAGACTGCATGCATTCATTCTAGTGAACCCTGAGAGAAATAAAGACGCTAATCTAACCAAATATTGGTGTCAATGCAGATAGATGCGTGAGCGAAGCCTGAGCAAACAAGCATCTTTTCTCTTTCGACATTCTCTTTTTGATAGTAGTTTTGTTCTTTTTTTCCTACTCTTTCATACCAATAATCAATAATGTTCTTTTGTAACCTTGCTAAATTGAATAATTGATAAATCCACTAATGCCATAAATTTTATACCACTATTATAAATTAATAGAATTATATTAATAAGAGAAAAGTTCAATTATGTAACATAGGGAAGAGTATAATTATTGTGTCATGGTTTGGTGGTATGACTTAACGGTAAATTGGAGTCTACGGACTACCAATCGAATCAAATAAATAAGTATGCTGAAATGAGAAAGGGGAAATATGCATTGTTGCTCTGAATATTTTAATATCTTACACTACTATTTATGCTTATCATATAGTCGTAGATGCATTGTATGGTCATGGATAACTTGTGCAAAAGGTAGTAAATTTCCTCGAACGGGACCTGGGGCACTGGGGACCGTTCGGCTTGGGAGAAATAGTAGCACTTTGGTAGAGCCGGGTATAAGTGAGACATTCATTGAGGCTTGCAACCTACTTTGAATGACGCATCGCACGTCCATCGAAGTCCTATATAGCATGTCCATCGTGGTGCTATACCACAAATGACCTAGTGAGAATTAGTTGCATACTAATAATGTCTTATGCATGGGTGGTAAGAACAATCCTGTAAATTATACGGGAACGACCATTGGCCGGGGTAAGGATTCTATATGTACGAAGCTTATATATATCTTAGTGCATGAACTGTTGCTTATAAACTGTTGCCTATTAAAATGTTGCATTTATAATATTTCCTATTTAATTGCTGCCTTAATTAAGAAGTGTTGGTTTAGGTGAGTGGGCCAGTTTTGCTCACTAGTACAAGTTAAGTACTGACCCATGTCTCTGTAGGAAAACTAGGTGACCGAGATATCGGGAGCGCTCAAGGGAATTAAAGTTGTCGTTGTAGTCTTTTCAAGCTTCCTATTTCTAAAGTATTTTAAATATTTCTAGTAGCTTCTTTCAAGTTTCCAAGAAGTAATAAAGGGGCATAATGTATTGGATAAGAACATTATTTTATTTCATCCTATCAGTCTTTCTTTTATGCAAATCTATGTAAGCCAATCCGGCAATTTTATTTCGTTACTGGAAAAATTATACTTCGTTGCAATAAATCAATAAAAAAATTATTTTATTTTGATACAAATGTGTGTTTTATAATCTGCTGCTGTGTTGTAGAACTGTTTACAAAAGATATTTGACACATATGCACATTCTTGCCTTGTACAAGTGCAACTCCAGACTTGTACGATATCATGCCTATCGAGGATGATCGGTTCTGCAGAACCAAATGCGAGAACAAATCCGTTCTGTGAAACCGGGGCGTGATAACTATCGAGGCTTTTCGGGTCATAGAGGAAGATTGCCTTGCATGGTTGGCTTGGATGCACTTGGTTTTCTTGGCGTTGGCACCCGTGATTGCTATTTTTGCTATTTTACTACAAGACAATCATGAAACAATCACAACTGTGATAGTAGATCGATATTGCAGAAGAAGTTGGCTTTAATAGGGAGTCAGTGTCATGCACCAATCTCCCGCAAGTTCAATCTTTCTCGTTGGACATGAAATTACCATATCAGCGCTCCCGTATGATAATCTTTCTCATCAGGGCGTGATGCCATGAGAGCCTGGAGTTGCACTCTCACAAGGCAATGACGTCAAATGTTATGGTTATCAGCGAAACGTACATGTTGCAGCGAACGAAAGTATTGTTACGAACAAAATATAATAGAGTATACGTAGTGAAGCTCTCAAAGCGTCTAAGTAAAGATGCCATGAAGGCTTACAACATTCTTGCTCTTTCTTGCCCTTACTTACCGTTCCATGCATCATGTCCCGTATATCCAAGCTGAGCCACTACATCTACGTACCTGAAAGATATGCCCACAAACGTGGGTCAGTACACAGCTGTACTGTTGAGCGGAGTAACCCACTCGCCTAAACCAACACTACGTAGTCATGTAAAGCAATACAATTATTACAATATGATCTTGCTAGTTTATCCTAGATTGATTTCATGGCAAGGCATATATTGAAAGTAGTAAAGCAGGTTCCACATGTAAGTAGTGAAACCTTAATCACGCTAGCATGTTATATTCTATCACAAAGGTAATTAAGCATGCAACATGTTATACACAATTATGTAAGCCTACAAGTATGTTATAACACAACGCGCCTAGTAAAACCAAAGATATACACCAACTCAAGTCCTACAAATCCAACACAATCAATCGTGTATAAAACCAACTATGCCATCCATGCCTATACCAACATACCAAGATACATTCCAAACCGATGCACTAATCTATATGAAAGTGGTCACTGGTAGCCGTTCGCCATTAAATTCGAAAGTCTTTAAGAAAGAACTTGATTTAATAAACAAACTAAAGAGAGTACAGAGAGGAGTCCTAAATAGACAGTCTAAGTACAAATTTTGTGTTCTGGGGGGTGACGATGGAGGGTTAGGATTGTAGCAACTCTCTTTACTCCGTGGACGATCCGATACGGAAACTCTTCTCTCTTGCTCGAGTGTAGATTTGCAGATAGCCCCCCCACACCTGGGTGTCATACCCTACTATTTATAGTCATCCTGGGCACACATATATTGGGCCGCATGGATGTTGGAGGGTGCCATGTGTTCCTTCGTAACAGGGTGCAGCTATAACCGTGAGAAGGTCAAGCTGCCACGTGGGTGCTTGTTGGGATTTTCTGTTGCTGAAGTTCTGGGAGCTTCTCATCCTTTGTGGGCATGACTTGGTCAACATAATACATAGTCCTCACTTGGTTGGAGAGAATCACTCTTGTCATAACAGTAAGATTTGGTCTTTATGAACTCTGAAACCCATGTGGCCAGAGACACATGGGACGCATGGAGTCTGGGACGTGTGGAGCCAAAAAAGCATAAACCTCATAGAGTCTTGGACGCATAGAAGCAGAGATACATGGACCGCATGGAGTCTAGGACGTATTGGGCCGGAGAGGCACGAGATCGTATGGAGTCTAGGATGCATGGGGCTAGAGATACACGGGACCGCGTGAAGTCTGGGATGCATGGGGCCAGAGACCCATGGACATCATGGGGTCTGGGACGCATGGGGCCAGAGATACATGGGACTACGTGGAGTTTGGGATGCTTGGAGCTTCATGAGGCTAATTATGTTGTACACATGGCACTGCACATCCATCAAGAGTGAAGTTCTATGCTGACGTGAGACTTTTGTCATTTAGCGTGTTCACGTCTTTTGAAGAAGTCAGAAAATCTATTTTGTTAGGATTATGTGTCAGAGATGATCCTATTGACGGTATGCCATGTTAGGTCCTTCTGCGGCCAAACTGCTTTGAATGATTGAGGACGCATGGATGTCGTCTTTATTTGGGTCGCAGGGTGACTCTGCGGCCTGATTTGAGCCTCCTTTTGGGGGCGCATGGTTGTTGGCTTATTAGACCGCAGGTAGACTCTGCAGCCTAATCTCTTTTGAGTTTTCATTTTTGGGGTACAGGGTCGCATGGATGCATATTTTTCATGCTTCTACACGACCTCCTTCAAAGTTTTCAAACTGATAAGTTTGGAATGCTTTGAATAAGAAGCATGGAGAAGATGTCTTCGGTCGCATTGATACCGTATCACATGGGCACTGGATTACATGGACGTCAGGCCGCATAGGTGAGTATTTCCAGGCTTTCATATCTCCATTTAATGTAGGATCCAATTCGATCATCGGGAAGATTTCTTGGGATTCTGAGCCATCTTACGACACGGAAGGCAAATATCTAGAAGAAGAAAGCAAATATCTACAAGTTGAAGGCCAATTTTATCAAATTTGGAGGTTGCATTGGGAATCCATCTTCCAATAACTACAATTCAGTTTTTTTTCTTCAATTAGGTTCTAAAACTTAGATTTAACTATGAGAAATTGACCCATATTTTCACGACCCGCACCCAGAATTTGGGCACGAGTACGTGGGTACGTCCAACCTACGCCACAACATCGGCGGTAGAACGCTGTCTAGGTCACAATGCTAGTTAATCACTCTCACACGAATATCCAACTCCATAAGGAGACACAGATATCACAATATAATATGGAATACTCAATCACAGAAAATAAAGCACGATGAGATATCGAAGCAATAAAATACAAGACAAGTCTAAAAATAATAAATAGTCTAACCTGCAGTCAATAACATCCATATCTCCAAGTATGCTGGAAACAAGTCCTCTATGTCACAGTCTGGAAAAAAATATCTATTCAGGATTGGAATGAAGTACAAGCACTAACAGCAGTTCCACATATATTGACAAAAACTATAACACAGTGTAAAGAAATACAAGACAGGTACAAATACTAGCATAGGAAATACTGGAATAATAAAATGCTGGAATAAAAGAATACTAAAGTACTGGAGCATATGTCATCATCAATATACAACTAGCAATGAAATAGAAATACAAGTACACGCTAGAACAATGAACTGGTATATATGTGAATGCTAGAATCATGACGAGAACATAAGGAATGCTATATCAATACGCTAGAGATACATGTCAAGAATATCTAACTAAGTGTGTGAAATATCAGCATATCGTGTGATCGACTTGGGACTGATCAGGCTCGTTACATTGGTTAGCTATCATCCATGTAAGGTCAGGCTAACCATCTGGATAGCTATAATGCGAGTAATAGTCAGGCTAACCACATGTAACAGCTATGAGGCATATAATGGTCAGCTGCACCGACGTGAGGTGTGGGTGAGCTATGATGCATGTAAAATTTGGGTATGATCACATAAGCTACTAATATTTTCCGTTTCCCCCAGCTAGCATGATGGATTCCAAATCATGACTCCTCGTGATAGGTCTCGATGATGCCAACTCGTGTAAATAACAGTGTCAGAGTCATGTACACTATACAACAAGAATTATAGAGATAATCAACATAATAGAAACTGTCAGAGAATGTAGTCACCTGGGGTCCTGCTGCTGGCAATACCAATAACCTGATTCCGAAGTCTTGCCTGAATAATCCAACAATCCTATAGACATCATTAAATAATACAATATTGTATCAAACATTACACTAATACGCAATCATAAATACTCTGAACTCAGGGCTATGCTAGGTATGGCACTGGTCAAGTAGTGTCAAGTGTGCATCAAATTATACGGTGTTGTGTCTGTAATTGATGTGCAAGACAGACAGTCAATGATACAGTCTTGCCAGTATGTCGGTGTACATATGGTAGTCTGCTAACATGCTACGTGGTCATACTTGGGTCATCTAGTAGATAGACATATAATACATATTATACATATTATTAATTAGCAATAACATTAATACTCATAATATATATATACACTAATTACATACATATACAATATATAAGTACCAATTAATTACATATATTATATATGTATATACACTAATGAATTTATACTATGTATATATATTAAACATACCAATCAATTATATTCGTATTAAACGTATCCTAGGGAATACGTCTACAATACATATACATAAGTATATATATACTAATTTGAGAAATATACTATATATATACATGTATATATATATATATGTACCAAAATATACTTAACATATATTAGGGAATACATATACCATATATATATACTAATTATATATTAAGCACATATTGAATACACACACTAATGGACAATATACACATACGCGTACGTATGCGTACACAACAATCATAAGAGAAATGCTCCTTACCTTGGCTTCGCGTGCACGTGCACGAGCACGGCGATGACGATGATGATGGTGACAACGACGGAGGTGATGAAGATGATCGTGATGGTGAGATGATGATGATAATGACGATTATGGAGGTGATGACGATGGTGGTTATGATGGTGAACAGGGACGGTCATGGCGAGGTTGCTCGGGAGAAGAGGACTTAGGCGAGGTGCTCAGGTGGTGGTGCGGGGAGTCGATGGGAAGGTGTCAGGGTGAAGGAAGAGGGGAGATGAGAGGCGAGGTGGTGTTGTTAATGGCGAGCTCGTCGAGTTGCTGTGCAGGCTGCCGGAGGAGCTCAGGCGATATTCGGTCGACTCCGGCGTCCAGGCGAGTGCAGCGACGGGGTTCAGCATTCCGGCGGGGAGATATCGAGCGCTGACAAGGATGACGAAAATGGACGGTGGTGTCGAGAGGTCTTCTCGGGAAGATGAAGTCGGTGAGGAGTGGTTGTTGTCGAGGGGCTCGGGGTGCTGCTGGGGATGTCGACGAGGGAGAGGGAAGGCTCGGGATCCGACGGGGAGGTCGATCAGGCATTGTCGGGATCGAGGCGAGGCGTCTCTGGTGAGGGTCGAGGGTTATAATGGTGGCATAGGAAAGATGAGATGGGGGAAGGAGATCTGAGGTGGACGGAGGACGCGGCGGGCTCGTGTGGTGAGGTCCCTGGTTGAGGAGTCTCTGGCAGGAAGGTGGCCGGGAAGAGGAGATGTTGAAGAAGATGAGTATAGGGTCGGCTGAACTTGGGTTTTAGGAATAGGAAAAGAAAAGGAAAAATAAGGAAAAGGGAAAAGAAAATATATATGTGTAGGTCTTGGTTTGACCTAGAAATTGACTTGGTCAAATCCCCTTGGGATTGGGCCTTATCATGGAGATATTTCAAGGGCCATGATTTCAAATAGATTTAAACGAATGGATAGGATTGCATGGTTCAAAATGAAAGAGGGCTATGGGTTCAAGGAGGTTGATGTTGTATTACGCATTCCCAAAAATTATACAAAAATATACATGAAGGAGAAATGGGTTTATTCACGTGTCGTGTCCAACGAGATAGACACCTTAATGCACTTTTGCACAGGAGTACCCACAATAAAAAATTGCACAAGGTTAGGTTTTGGTTTTATTTAATTAAAATTAGATGTAATAGGCGTTCTAAAAATTAGAAGTACAAGGGACTAAAATTAAGTGGGACACAAGTGTCATGAATGAAGTAGACTCGAAATAGAATATTACCCTAATTTGGGTTGCACAAAATAGGTCGAGATTGTGTCTCCAATTTCGATTGGAATGCACAAGGATGCAAAATTGGATTTATTAAGAATTAAATAATAAACGTTTGTGACTAAAATTGTGCGACTAAACTAAAGCACAAGGAAGCATAATTATAAGTTACACAAAGGTAAGAAAAGAAGGCAGTTACGTCTAGGACAAAGTTGTGAAATTAGTCGGAAGGCAATGACTAGCATAGTGTTCTAATTATCGAAGCAACGGTAAGGTGCAACAATGAAATAAAATCATGGTATTTAAATAGAATCCTCAATGAATAAATCCCCAAAACTATTTCGGTCAGGGCTCCATCTAGTGGGCATCTAGGTCTAGTCTACTATCTCATGCATTAATGAACACTATACAATATAATATATATCTATACACACATCATGCAATATTAATACATTAAAATATGAAAAGACGAAAATACTCCTAATCTGAAATGTGGGGGTGACACATATGCATAGGCTACACATAGGATTTGGAATTGAGCTCATAAGAGGCCTATTGAGAAAGTTATGGTGCTTTTTGTGTTAATTTTGGAGGAATTTTGAGATTGACACTTGTTGTGTTTGTCAATTCTCCCTATAGATCCAATTGACATGCGTTTGTTTGTGGTTAGTGTCGTATCCATAATTAGATATATGTAGGTCGTATCCTAACCAAATTGGTGATACGTATTGCTTTGGGGGTTTTCCCTCCGACTCGAGAATTTGTTCATGTAATATTTTGACATGGACACGTAGATATGTGTTTGACTCTTTGTATTATTCATAAATAGTATATTAGACTTGGTTGTGTGGTGGACTCGTGTCACAAGCGTATCATAGATCTAGTATGATACGGGTGCGATGCACTCCACGTGTTTGTTGTATTTTATTTCTAGATCCAATTTCTATTATTCTTAGCTATTGTAGTAGATGTATTCATATGCATATATATATATATATATATATATATATATATATATATATATATATATATATATATATATATGTACTAGTGTATCATGTATCTATATACGTATGTGTTGTATATATATATGTAGTTATATATCTATAAATATAATAGCTATTTGAGTAAGTTATGTTATATAAATACTTGTATTTTATATATATATGTGTGTGTGTGTGTGTGTGTGTGTGTGTGTGCGTGTGTGTGTGTGTGTGTATACGTATATGTGTTGCTATATATATATGTATGGTACACTATATCTATAAGTATGTATGAGAGGATGTGATGTATCTACCTATACGTATATATGTAAGATTGAACACATATATAAGTATGTGCATGATTATATATGTATTATATATGGTGAGGGAAGTTTACTTGAGTGTATATATATATATATATATATATATATATATATATATATATGTATGTATGTATGTATGTATGTATAAAGTAGAGTGTGCATGTAGGGAGGGGCACAACATGGAGCAGCATTTTATAGTAGCAGCAGGGAGCAATATTCTAGAGTAGCAGCAGCAACAACATTTTAAAGTAGCAGCAACAGTTTTGCACTGCTTATCATTCAGTTTCAGACCTAACAGCAGCAACGTATCAACAATGAAGCAACCATAGTAGCTGCAACAATAGTCGTTTCATCACGAGCAGAAGCATCATTTGCGAGCCCAGTATCAGCAGCAAGGAAACGAGGTAGCAGTCAACAGGGTAGTAAGGTAGTTAGTTTAGTAGTATAGTTAGTCTTTGTTACTATTAGTTTTGTAGTAGTTAGTTAGTTTTAATAGAGGTTAGTAGTTAGTAGCTTAATAGTTAACTAGTAAATTAGTAGATATCTTGTTACAGTTATATATATGTTAGTAGTTAGATCTATATGTATAGCACTTGTATCTCTAGTTAGTTAGATGTATATTTATACTTATGTATCTTAAGTTATCTATATATATGTAGGTATGTACGTGTATATGAATTAGGAGTTAGTGAATAGTAGAAACTATATTGGATTGATATATACATATCTATATAGCTAGTGGGGTAGCTATAATATACTAGATATCACATTTACCTTGAGATACCAAGGTAAGTATCGAGGTATCAAGAATATTCAAGGTATTCGGGGTTTGGGTATCAAGATGAGTGTTTAGTGGTGCGATACTGAGTTGCTTCAAAACTAAGGTATCCATTTAGTAATGGTACTTAGGACTAGTATACATATTATTGATTGAATATGTATATATGATAATTTATATCTCTTGTTTGCGTATCCTGAGATACGGTATCTTAGTATTCTAGATTTAGCTTGTATGACCTAGTTTTATAGTTTATGAACACAATATCATAGAGATAGACTTATGCAACATAGAAATTGGTAGTTTGACTGGTTTGACTTAGAGTTGACCTAGTTTGACTATTTTGACTTAGAAATAACTTTTTGACCTAGAAGTTGACTAGTTTAACTTGTTTTGCCTCCGCGTTCTACAAGCATCGTAGCAGAAGGCCGTCATAGGACTGATAATACAATATTTTGGTCTCTATGTCATAATAGAAATTGAGGAAGTTCTCCTGATTGAAGTGGCCTCCTTCGGGTTCTCGGGGAGAATTCCATAGACTGCATAGTCAATGAATGAAAGCCTCCAATCTTGAGTATCAGGGTCGACCTCTGCTGTATAGTTGAGGTACAAGCATAGGTTGCTCATGGGACAGACCAGCTCTTGGCCGATCTCGTCGATTAGCTTATGAGTGTTGTTTGGTACCGTCCAAGAGGCAGCGAGGCTGGCTAAGGTGTCAGCCTCAATATTTTGCAACCGAGGGACGTGCTCTATGATGAACTTCTCGAAAGTTGTGATGATGCTAAGAGTAGCTTGGTGGTAGTAGATCAAGTCTTTGTTTCAGACTTCATACTCGCCCTGGACCTGTTTGTCTATTAGTTGAGAATCACCATAAGCCTTCAGGTATTCTACTCCAACTTGTTTAGCAAGTTGGAGCCCGATGATTAAGGTGTTGTACTCTGCCACATTGTTGGAGCATGGATCCGTGAGAGAGTAGGCACGATTGATGACGAGGCCGTAGGAGAAGATCAATACTATCCCGACCCCAGCGATGATGCCGCCTTTGCCGATTAATTGGAACTGCTATCGGGTTGTACTTCGCACCAATCCTAACTGGATATATTTTTCCAGACTGCGACTTAGAGGACTGGTGTCCGAAATATTATGGACCACAGGGAGAGTAGCTACAGACTTGGACCTTGTAGCTAAGGTATGATTTTTGGGAGGTCTAGCAAATTATTGATACCAGATTTGTTTCCGGCATACTTTGAGACTTAGATGTTATTATTTGCAGTTAGATTATTTTGTTTAGACTTGTGTTGTATTTTATTTATTTTCTTTGATATCTTATCGTGCTTTAGTTCTGTGATTGAGTATTTTTATATTATATAGTAATATCTGTGTCTCCTTACAGAGTTGGATATTTGTGTGTGATTGATTAAATAGTATTGTGACCTAGACAGCGTTCTACCACCGATGATGCGGCATAGGCTGGACGTACCCACGTATTCGTGCCCCAAATTTTGGGTGCGGGTCGTGACATATGTCTCGATTCTCTTGAATGGGTCGATGTCTGCGAACTCTGTTCTGATAATGCCATGATTATTGACTTACTTTGAGCATTGGTGTAGGGTTGACGACACGATCATATATTGGTGTATCCAGGGGCATCCGAGCAAGACGTTGTAGGATACACCTACGTCAATGATGTAGCAAGTGACCTGTCACGACCCGCACCCAGTTTAGGGGCACGAGTGCGTGGGTACGTCCAGCCTACGCCGCAGCATCGGCGGTAGAACGCTGTCTAGGTCATGTAACTATCTAATCAAACTCACGTGAATACCCAACTCCATAAGGAGACGTGGATATCATAAAATAATGCTAGAAATACTCAATCACATAAACTAAAGCACGATGAGATATCAAGGCAAGCAAGAAATATAAGACAAGTCTAACGACTAAATAATCATACCTGCAATCATTAACTTCCAATCCCCAAGTGTGTCAGAAACCAGTCTACTAAGGTCACAGTCTGAAAAAATATTTTCCAGTCAGGAAGGAGCAAAGTACATCTCTAAATAGCAGTTCTATATTAATGATATAAACTATGTAGCAGTTCTAGATGGAAATATACGAGAAGCATATATAGGTACAAGAAATAAAAGAAATACTGGAAATGCTGTAAGTAAATGCAGGAGAAGAAACTATATGTCCAAGAGCAAGAACCTATGACTAAGTGTATGAGTACTAGCTTTAACATGTGATCGGCTTGGGAACTTGATCAGGCTGGTTACATGTGATTAGCTATGATTCATGTAAGGTCAGGCTGACCGTTGGTTAGCTATGATGCATGTAGAGGTCAGGCTAATCACACGTAATAGCTATGAAGCATGTAAATGGTCAGGCCGCACCCGACGTGAGATGTGGGGTGAGCTATGATGCATGTAAAGTTGGGTATGATCACATATCTACACTAAAATACTCCCCACCCCCGACTGGTATAGTAGATCCAATCATGGTACGCTATGGCACGGGATTCCCTAGGGAGGTAGCAAATCTCCCCGGGTCTCAGTGTTTGTACATGCACAAGATAACAAGAAAACAAGTCTTGTACAAGCTACACCATGAATAAGGAATAACATCTCATGATGAGATCCGTGTATACCAATCCGTGTAACCAACGTGTCAAGTGCATGGATATCTACACTAGATACAGTGAACATAGGAGATATCATAAATTAGAAACTAATCAGAGAATGTACTCGCCTTGGGTCCTTAGCTGTCAATACCAATGTCCTGTCCCAGAGTATCGTCTGGAGAATCCGACAGTCCTATAAACATATAATTGTATCAATTGTATCAGATGCTACACTAACACACAATAGAAATACACTGGCCTCAGGGCTATGCCAGGCATGGCTCTAGTCAACTAGGGTCATTTAGTAGGGATACATATATAATACACATTTACACTCAGAGTATATACCAATAAAAACGTATATAATATATATATATGTAAGTGTCTATTAGTAATTGTACAAAATACATATTTGTGTATATACATTAATAGATGTATATAAATATATATTTTTATACCAAAATACATATTTGTATATATATATCAATCAAACATTTTATATATATATATAACTAATCAAAGAATGTATATAATGACACCCTCCTCAAGGTGATCCCAAATGAAATAGCAGTTAGTTCCAATAGGTCCGGAGCAGTCCAAATAGCTAGAAACTATATAAAGAAGTTCAAGATCGGAGTTCGGCACGAAAATCGAGATAAGGATACCGAGTCCTCAATACATAGAGAAACCTACCGGGGTTTAGCTAAGGTTAAGATTAACAAGTTAGCTAATAAGAGAAAATGGTCGATTGTTCGTTATTAAGGTAACACCTTAATTTAATGAAAATCATTTCGAATTTACTTTGAACAATAATTACAAATAAAAGTTTATTTATTAAAAATCTAGAATTTATGTAAAAGCTATCATATATTTTTATATCTATAGTAAAAATCGGTTACTAGTCCAATAAACAAATTTTGAACTAATTTTTATTATTGAAACTATATTTTTAATTAACAATATAAACCCCAAGATTTATTATTTTTACATAATCAAAAACCCTTTTAATTATTACATAACTAAATTTTTCACATAATAATTAACTAAATTCATACATTAAAAAAACAGTAAAACTAATTATATTTTATTTACTAAACTAATTAGAAATTAACTAATTGATTAAGAAATTACTAACTGATTACAAATAACTACTGATTAATAAATTAATACTGATTAATAACTTAATTAACTGATTAATAAATAATTAACTGATTAATTATAACTAATATAAATTAACTACTGATTACTACTAAACTAAACTAATATAATTATATAAATTAACTTTAACTCAAATTTTTTACAGACTGAAGAAAGGAAAAGAGGGGAGAAGGAAGTCGGGCTCACGTCGGGGTTTTTCGGCGTCGGCGGAGGAGTCTCGCCGGGTCCCGCGGCTTCGGCGGTCGAGCGATCGTCTCGGGCGGCGGCGGTCGACAGATCTGCTGTGGCGGCGGCGGTCGAAGCTCGAGAGCGGCGGCGTCGGCTCCGGTGAGGAAAGCGGCGGCGAAGACCGACGGGTCTGAGGCGGCCACGGCTCGACGCGGGCGAAGAGGTCCGAGGCGGCGGCGGTGGAGTGTTCTGCTGTGGCGGTGTTCGACGGATCCGCTCGTCTCGTCGGCCACAGGCGCTCGACGCCGAGGAGGAGATCTCAGTCGCCGGCGGCGGTCGAAATCTAGGTTAGGGTTTTGGGTTTGCTGTGTCGGGGTGGATCGTGTCCGAGGCTGGACACGATGGTGGTGTTGTAGTATGGATGTGTCCAGATGGTGGACACGAGGATGATGTTTGCTGTGGTGGAGGTGGATGTGTCCGGGTGTGTCGGACACGAAAATCTGGTTGTAATGTTGTAACCGGATACAGGAAATGAATGGATACGATAGGACACCCGGGGTCGGACCCGAGGCCAACACGGCTGACACGGTAATGCTGGACACACGGACACGAGCACACAAAATGGTGATGGTTGTTGGCTTATGGGAATTTGTGACGGCTAGCTAGGGTTTCTTGGGAATGGTGATGAGAGACTTAAATAGGGAGAGAGGGTGTGGGATAAAGGGTGAGGATTGGCCCAAATAATGAATGGCCCAGATTAGGTATGAATAAGTTCTTCATGTGGGAATGAGGGTGTGTTGGCTAGTTAATGAGAAATGGCAAACTTGTAAAATTTTAAAAAGACAAGATTATAATTTCAGAAAATATTTTAGGAAAGCTAACTGATTCCCAATTAGCTACTAATTAATCCATATTGCAAAAATCTTAGAAAGTATGAAATTTATTTATTTACTATCCCAATAAATATAAAATTTTATTATATTCTATCAACTAGTCCTTCAAATAATTTTTTATTTAAAACAATAATTTCATGATTTCAAGCCAATAAATATTCGAAGTTATAGTATTATATTTACATCATTATTTATCTATTTATTTTATAAGAAAGCGACATTTAGGAAAAAATGATTTTGATAAAAGATTTTAAATCACCTTCTAAAATCAAACATTGTTCAAAATCTAATAAAAATTTCAAGGAGAAAATATTTTATAAACTTGATATTTAAAATAAATTAAAAAAATCTAATTATTTCGAAAATTTGGAAATCGGAGGTTACAAGTCTATCCACCTTAGAAAAATTTCGTCCTCGAAATTTAGGATCCTCAATAATTGCCTTTACTCATCATATTATTTCTATCAAAATTTAAATTTCAAACCAAATAATCATGAAGTAATTCCATATTGTTATTTCACAACCTTTCAAAATTCTATAACATCATATTCCTGAAAATTCTCAAGTAAAAAATCAAATCCCCTTTTTGTCATAATCTCCTCCAAAAATTTTAAGTTCGTATCTAAATACTCCAGGATTTTAATATCCAATCCTTCAATTGAAATCCAATCAATGCATATTTATAAAAAATCGTATCCCAAAATTTAAATTTTAACCACTAATCCATCAATCATCTTACTCCTCTAACTCAAATTCAATTGATGTTTATTCAAATCTAAATCCTCATCCCGAGAATTAAATTCGACATTATTCCATCAACGATTTTATTTCCTAATTTTCTTTTTCCTCAAATACTCAACGATGCGATACTTTCAGAATCTTTAATGCAACATTCATAATATAAAATTTCAAATTTCTACCTTGCAATCAAATAGATATGATGATAATTTCCCTAATTTTTTTCTCAAATTTTTAATAACCAATTTAATCATATCAAGACCTTCCAAAAATTAAAATAATCCTCAATTTTGCCCTGTGATTTTCTTAACTCTCTATTTAAGTTAATGTTTATCCTCGAATTTCAGTCAAACCTCGATTCTCGTACAATCAATGATCCATCACCTCTGTTATAACAACCCCTTAATTCTTTATTTAAATTAATGCTCATCCATAATTTAATTATCTTGTCTATTTTTGTCAGTCATAACCTTGTCATAGATCTTTGCTATGGTCAAAACCCTAATGATCATGGTTTAAAAACTCTACCTACAGCCATGCAATTTAAGAAAAATATATAGGTCATGTATCTTTTGTCATGGTATTTCAGTCTCTGTTAAGGTGTACTACTAGTTATATCCTAACAAGAAAATCATGAATACGAACTACAGTATTAGAAAAATCAATCAATCGAAAGATGGAAGAAGGAATCATTAGGAGGGAAAGAAAGAACCTGCTAACATATTACTTGTAGTATCTACTATCTCTAACAAACACTTAACTCTAGCACATTCACTAACTAATTTCCTATTCCTGTACACTGGTACCTATCTCAATTAATCATTAATCCACAAGATCCATGAATATATCTGTATTGCACACACCTGTCTATTAATGCCAAAATCTGATGCCAAGAATCTCTAATATAACTATGATTCAATAATGCATCCAAGTTGATACCTCTATCTTTTTAGTACCATACCCGCTGTCAGTTCCCGTTCCTACTACAATTGTTCATACTATTTGTTCTTATCACTCAAGTGCACACCAAGCGTAACACACCATACTAAGTGCTAAACCCTTTCTAATACAACTCCAGATAGACACCCAAATCAGTCTGCGGTGTCATTTCAACCATGCTCAAGTCATCAGATCCTTACACATGTATATCATCTACTCATATATTAATATTCATATCTCTCATCTACCATAAAATTAATCCTCAAAATAATCGTCAAGGTTTAACTTCTCGATCAACGTAAAAATAAATTGCATATACCTCCTCAAAGTCAGATACTCAACATCGAAATAAAAAATTTAATCACTTCAAAAATCTTTGTAGCCTTGACCATGTTTATTGAATCAATATTTGAAATCCTCAAAAATTTAATGACATAATCTCAACTCCTCGATTATTCTAAAAATAAAATTTTATTTCCACCTTTTAATTTATAACTCCACAATGTACATATCAGTGCTCACGGTCTCTGATACTCAAGGTGCACTCAATGCATCTAGTGTCTATAACTATGTACTAATTTTTTATTTTTATTTTTACTGCCCGAATCACTTTCACTATTACCTCCAATGATCAAAGTTATCATCACATGTATTTTCTTCCATGATTTTTAATCTATATTAACCGGTATATCATCCAATTATCATCACGCAGAGTGCTTACTGTGATTAGCGTCATTCTCGACTAATCCTCGATATAGAATCGTTGGCACTCTTGGTATTATATCACTAGCTTCATTAATGGATTATTCATCAAGCTCATTATAACTCATGATTACATGTATCTACTATAACACTCATGTTTCTTTACTCTCATGGGTATGTGTATGGTTCCTCATCTCGATTGTTGTATATGTATTTTCTTTTAACCTTTATAGCCTGTTAAACTAGTCCGTGATACGCTTCACCATTTTTATTACTAATTCCGATATTTCTCTTCTCATGACATCTCATTAATACCCTTTATGCATATACAATTATTTACTCTTGACACACCCAAGTAATCAATCATCAAATTGAACATCATGCTCCATTAATCTTTAACACAATTCCTTGATACTTAATTGTTTACATAGATCATCCCATTACATAAATTCATGACTATCCAGGACGGGTATGCTGACTCTGATACTAACTCTTGGAACCATCATTGATACTCTTACTCCTTCTACCTATAGTACCAATATTAACTATAATAACACCTATCATAGAACTATTGCTACAAGGTACTATGCTATGGGTATCTCTAGATTAATGCCTACTGCTCACATGTTCAACTAAGAACACTTACAAACTCATAAGTCACACTCAGTCAAACTAATACAAGACACAACCAAAATTGCAAGTCACTCATTATCACACTAACAAGGATCCTTAAAGAAATAAGGCTCAAAAGAACTGGGTTAAGGACTGAAGGTATCTTTACTGCTAGTAAAGAAAAGAAGCGATGGAACAAAGTCCTGGAATAACAGAAATGGATAAGTCTTGAGATGATACTTTAAGAACCAATTTAAGATACAACCTGATAATCATACACGTCTATCCGAAATCATGACACTCAGAATCCTCGCCATGCCAGTAAGCATAGATGCGATAAACGACAGGTTCCGTAACTAAGATATGCAACTCTACAATCATGTCATCTAGAATCTTCGCCACGCCAACCGGTATGGCTGCGAGAGACTCTAAGTTTCATAACTATAGTATGTACATCCAAGTCAGGTTCCTACGTTCTCGTCACCACAGCTAATATGGCTGCGATAAACTCTAGGGCCCATAACCAAAGTAGACGTTTTACCTTTCTCGCTGTCCTCATCAACATATGTCATCAGATGATACCGTAAATTTTAGCCCGTAAAATTCATCTCGATATGAAATCAACTCAACAATGATACCAAGAATTTAATTTAACAACTAGTCAACAAGAATCAAACTCAACAATGATACCAAGATTTTTAATTTAATAACTGATCAATAAGGATCAAGTTCAATAACAACAAGCGAGAGTAGACGGGAACAAGGGGGAGGGATTTAAATTAGAATTTATAATGAGATTCTCAAGGGTCGTCCCAGGAATCTCTCAAATAATTTGTGATTGAGTATCCTCTCTCATCCTAGTATCTTATGTCCTATATTCTATCGCAGGCATGTAGTAGTACAGCTAAGACGTCGCCCTACTACGACATCGCACAACTAGCGAAGTCTGACCTGCATGGGCCACCACTAAAATGTGTCACGATCCGCACCCAGTTTAGGGGCACGAGTGCGTGGGTACGTCCAGTCTACGCCGCAGCATCGGCGGTAGAACGCTGTCTAGGTCATGTAACTATCTAATCAAACTCACGTGAATACCCAACTCCATAAGGAGACGTGGATATCATAAAATAATGCTAAAAATACTCAATTCCATAAACTAAAGCACGATGAGATATCAAGGCAAGCAAGAAATACAAGACAAGTCTAACGACTAAATAATCATACCTACAATCATTAACTTCCAATCCTCAAGTGTGTCAGAAACCAGTCTACTAAGGTCACAGTCTGGAAAAATATTTTCCAGTCAGGAAGGAGCAAAGTACATCTCTAAATAGCAGTTCTATATTAATGATATAAACTATGTAGCAGTTCTAGATGGAAATATACGAGAAGCATGTATAGGTACGAGAAATAAAAGAAATACTGAAAATGCTGTAAGTAAATACAGGAGAAGAAATAATATGTCCAAGAGCAAGAACCTATGACTAAGTGTATGAGTACTAGATTTAACATGTGATCGGCTTGGGAACTTGATCAGGCTGGTTACATGTGATTAGCTATGATTCATGTAAGGTCAGGCTAACCGTTGGTTAGCTATGATGCATGTAGAGGTCAGGCTAATCACACATAACAGCTATGAAGCATGTAAATGGTCAGGCCGTACCCGACGTGAGATGTGGGGTGAGCTATGATGCATATAAAGTTGGATATGATCACATATCTACACTAAAATACTTCCCACTCCCGACTGGTATAGTAGATCCAATCATGGTACGCTATGGCACGGGATTCCCTAAGGAGGTAGCAAATCTCCCCGGGTCTCAGTGTCTGTACATGCACAAGATAACAAGAAAACAAGTCTTGTACAAGCTACACCATGAATAAGGAATAACATCTCATGACGAGATCCATGTATACCAATCCGTGTAACCAACGTGTCAAGAACATGGATATCTACACTAGATACAGTGAACATAGGAGATATCATAAATTAGAAACTAACCAGAGAATATACTCGCCTTGGGTCCTTAGCTGTCAATACCAATATCCTGTCCC
Source organism: Iris macrosiphon (assembly GCA_036927795.1). Taxonomy (NCBI): domain Eukaryota; kingdom Viridiplantae; phylum Streptophyta; class Magnoliopsida; order Asparagales; family Iridaceae; genus Iris; species Iris macrosiphon. Next base: position 105,547,949 of record JAYESA010000010.1, on the reverse strand, counting down.
AGAGTATCGTCTGGAGAATCCGACAGTCCTATAAACATATAATAGTATCACTTGTATCAGATGCTACACTAACACACAATAGAAATACACTGGCCTCAGGGCTATGCCAGGCATGGCTCTAGTCAACTAGGGTCATTTAGTAGGGATACGTATATAATACACATTTATACTTAGAGTATATACCAATAAAAACATATATAATATATATATGTAAGTGTCTATTAGTAATTGTACAAAATATGTATTTGTGTATATACATTAATAGATATATATAAATATATATTTTTATACCAAAATACATATTTGTATATATATATCAATCAAACATTTTATATATATATATAACTAATCAAAGAATGTATATAATGCCACCCTCCTCAAGGTGATCCCAAATGAAATAGCAGTTAGTTCCAATGGGTCCGGAGTAGTCCAAATAGCTAGAAACTATATAAAGAAGTTCAAGATCGGAGTTCGGCACAAAAATTGAGATAAGGATACCGAGTCCTCAATACATAGAGAAACCTACCGGAGTTTAGCTAAGGTTAAGATTAACAAGTTAGCTAATAAGAGAAAATGGTCGATTGTTCGTTATTAAGGTAACACCTTAATTTAATGAAAATCATTTCGAATTTATTTTGAACAATAATTACAAATAAAAGTTTATTTATAAAAAATCTAGAATTTATGTAAAAGCCATCATATATTTTTATATCTATAGTAAAAATCGGTTACTAGTCCAATAAACAAATTTTGAACTAATTTTTATTGTTGAAACTATATTTTTAATTAACAATATAAACCCCAAGATTTATTATTTTTACATAATCAAAAACCCTTTTAATTATTACATAACTAAATTTTTCACATAATAATTAACTAAATTCATACATTAAAAAAAATAAAACTAATTATATTTTATTTACTAAACTAATTAGAAATTAACTAATTGATTAAGAAATTACTAACTGATTACAAATAACTACTGATTAATAAATTAATACTGATTAATAACTTAATTAACTGATTAATAAATAATTAACTGATTAATTATAACTAATATAAATTAACTACTGATTACTACTAAACTAAACTAATATAATTATATAACTTAACTTTAACTCAAATTTTTTACAGACTGAAGAAAGGGAAAGAGGGGAGAAGGAAGTTGGGCTCACGTCAGGGTTTTCCGGCGTCGGCGGAGGAGTCTCGCCGGGTCCCGCGGCTTCGGCGGTCGAGAGATCGTCTCGGGCGACGGCGGTCGACAGATCTGCTGTGGCGGCGGCGGTCGAAGCTCGAGAGCGGCGGCGTCGGCTCCGGTGAGGAAAGCGGCGGCGAAGCCCGACGGGTATGAGGCGGCCACGGCTCGACGCGGGTGACGAGGTCCAAGGCGACGGCGGTGGAGTGTTCTGCTGTGGCGGCGGTCGACGGATCCGCTCGTCTCATCGGCCACAGGCGCTCGACGCCGAGGAGGAGATCTCAGTCGCCGACGGCGATCGAAATCTAGGTTAGGGTTTTGGATTTGCTGTGTCATGGTGGATCGTGTCCGAGGCTGGACACGATGGTGGTGTTGTGGTATGGATGTGTCCAGATGGTGGACACGAGGATGATGTTTGCTGTGGTGGAGGTGGATGTGTCCGGGTGTGTCGGACACGAAAATCTGGTTGTAATGTTGTAACCGTACACAGGAAATGAATGGATACGATAGGACACCCAGGGTCGGATCCGAGGCCAACACGGCTGACACGGTAATGCTGGACACACGAACACGAGCACACAAAATGGTAATGGTTGTTGGCTTGTGAGAATTTGTGAGGGCTAGCTAGGGTTTCTTGGGAATGGTGATGAGAGACTTAAATAGGGAGAGAGGGTGTGGGATAAAGGGTGAGGATTGGCCCAAATAATGAATGGCCCAGATTAGGTATGAATAAGTTCTTCATGTGGGAATGAGGGTGTGTTGGCTAGTTAATGGAAAATGGCAAACTTGTAAAATTTTAAAAAGACAAGATTATAATTTCAGAAAATATTTTAGGAAAGCTAACTGATTCCCAATTAGCTACTAATTAATCCATATTGCAAAAATCTTAGAAAGTATGAAATTTATTTATTTACTATCCCAATAAATATAAAATTTTATTATATTCTATCAACTAGTCCTTCAAATAATTTTTTATTTAAAACAATAATTTCATGATTTCAAGCCAATAAATATTCGAAGCTATAGTATTATATTTACATCATTATTTATCTATTTATTTTATAAGAAAGCGACATTTAGGAAAAAATGATTTTGATAAAAGATTTTAAATCACCTTCTAAAATCAAACATTGTTCAAAATCTAATAAAAATTTCAAGGTGAAAATATTTTATAAACTTGATATTTAAAATAAATTAAAAAATTTAATTATTTCGGAAATTTGGAAATCGGAGGTTACATGACCTTTATTTTTAGGTCACTGATCTGGCACTTCAGACGAATTTTGCCCAGAGGGTAGCTTCTTCCTGCGTTGAATCTACGTCAATGACGTTATAGGATACATTTATTGGCAGTATTGGTAGCTGCCAGGTGGTGCATCGGGATGCCCAAGGTTTACAACAGACTCCTCGGGATGATGCTAATTCATGAACCGAGGTCTATGTGCATCAAGTCCACCTTTATAGCACCAATATACCCTGTGTAATACAGGGGACGATCATGCTTGTTATTCTTAAGAAACATATCTTGTTGCGAGAATGTAATATTGGGTACTACATCCGTGACGTTATTACAGTGGGAGCATATCAACGGATCTTCAGCTGGCGGCTTGACCTGCGCCAAATAGGTGTCAGTATTTTGTAATGCCTCGCTCAGGGCGGATCTAGTGTCTCTAAAAATCTGCAGAAGCTCAAATAACGACAACTTTGCCGGGGTATTGGCAAGTTGACCCAAGACGTCAAAGTTGTAGGGCTTTTCCAATCCCTGAGCCGCTTTCTTACGCAACGGCTTGTCGAAGTGTCCCTTTTTTTATTTGCACTTTTCCGCTGGTGGGGGTTGAGATAGACCTGGATAAGACATGACAGGTGCAATAGTTGGAGGTGCATTAACTTTGGGAGCTTCATAATCTTGCTGGTAAGCAAGGCCCGACCTGGTTCCCCTGTCAGGCCTCCTCAACGGTGGGAAAAACCATACGACAAGACTTGGTTCTTCGTATTTTACGATTGATGACGGAAGGTACTGCTTGCTACGACAAGTTTAGGAACAGATTCGGGTAGACCCACATGATATCGTCCTGAGGGGTAGTAAGAGGTGTCAGCCGGCTGCTTGGTCGTGAGCTGGGGGAAGATTGACTACCTCCATTGTTGCCAAAGTTGAGGGACACCATGTTAGAGACAACCGTTATATCGTCAAAATTCAGGGAGAGAGCCTTGGTATCGATCAGCCATTGGATGTACTTCTTTAAGGTGTAGCACTCCTGCGTCGGGTGATGAACATACCGGTGGAAGTGATAGTACTTGAGGTCATCTAATGATGAGATGTAATTATCTTTGAGACTGCAGAACCAGTCGAAAGCTACCCCTGCTAATGCCCCGACGAAGAGTCTGGTAAGTATAACATCGTTGTGGGGTTGGTCTACCGTTGTAATCTCGAAGTAACTTATAAACCAGCGAGGGGAGGACTTGCCGTCAAATGTGTTTATGTTTAAGGGCTTATATTTGGGTGGATACGGTACGTCCCTCCATTCTATCGGGTATGGTTGCCTCACCCCGAGATCGCGAAGTGAGTCCCGATTTCCCACGGAGTCTAGGCAAGCCTGGAGTTCCCGGACCTCCTTCATTACTTCCTTGGCCTCATCTCTTGCGGAGGGTGCAGACGGGCCAGGCAGGTGAGGATTACTACCTGCAGGTAGGGCGATTTTGTTTGAATCCCCGTTGGTCCCTGGGTCCAATTTTCTTTGTTCAGGGGTTCTTCCTGGTTGAGAAGACATATTTGCTTTGATTTCCCGCATTGTTTGGGTTAAGACTTGCATTGATGCACCCATCATCTACATTATGGCCTCGAGGGTTTTGAGATACTGGCAGCTGGTGGGGCCTTTATGTTCATCCCCGACAATGTATATCGTCCTTACGTGGGTAGAGATGGATGGGGCAGTAGATGCCGCACTTTCCGTATCAGACCCCTGGCGAGAGTAGTCATCAGGGAAAGCTGGCAGTGCCGTCTCCTCCTCTGACTTGGAAGGAATACTACCCCCAAGGTAGAAGGCTACATCAACCTGGCAAGGGAAGCTACCTCCAGGGATCTCGGAGTTCATTCCTTGGTAATCGTTGTCTCCTCAGAACGCTGGATTATTGCGTAAGTCGAGGGGAATACTACCCTCATCTTGGGCCTCCCATAGGGGCTCTAAGGAAGAACTACCCCTAATAGCTGACAGTTTCTTCCTAGAGCGGGTACCCTAGAAAATGCCTTTTGCAGGTCCCGTTGTTAGCCCTCCTGGTAGTCGCCTTCGTAATGCATTGGCAGAGAGCAACGAACTGGAGGTACTTGACTTCTTTCCTCCCTTGGTGATGAAAAGCTTCCGAGTCGAGTAGCATGAGGCAGAGGGCAGCTCCTCCTTGCACCTGATCTCCGGGTTATTGCCGGATGGGTGTTGTCTGGTGTAGTCAATGGAAGGCCAACTGCCTGCTTGTGGGTGTTGCCACTTTGTTGCAACATTAATTTTTAATGATCTTGGCACAGTGCTGCCCTGGAGAGGATATTTCACCAGCTATAGTTGTTTCCCTCGCCTTGCGCTTGTGATGATCACATTACGCAAGTCAAGCAAGGGTTGTCCCACCTTTGTACCCTTTTTCTGGGTCCGGAAGGACCCAGCGCACGGGTGTGTAGGTGTTGTGTTTGCTCCCTGATCAGGGGTTCGTACAAGAACTACCCTCAAATCGACAGAGAAAGACTTTTGAGACTGACGCTGTCCATTTGCTACTGCGACCTGGACGCATAAGAAGGTCTTATATAGCTTCCCATCAGGGGCCCGTATAATGGTTAACGGTGCTTGTTGACGTTCAGCTAACTAGACAGTTGCTTGAGCCTGATGAGCTCGTACTATCTTAGGCTTCTTTGACTTTGCACCTGTAGGCACGTAGTACAAAGAGTCCAGGTTTGGGTTTTCGCCATTCTCAGCGAGCCGCATGGGATCTGCGCCGCAGGGGATACGGTCAAAAATAGATATTTTTTACTTTTGGGCCCCATGCAACCGTCTTCCTGCGGCTGTGAGTTGGTGTCGCATGATTAGTCTTATACGGCCTCCCTTTTGACTGCATAGAAGCTGCTATAGCCCTAGAATGTCTGTCATCGTAGTATTTTTCTCTGCCAGAGTCTAGGTGCTGAGCAGTTTCTGCATCAGACGGGGTTGCCGCATGGACGTGGACGTCTTGGGGAACGCCTTATGACCATCATTAGCAACAGAGTGAGAGACAGAAAGCGTCCAGCCTACGCCGTAGCATCGGTGGTAGAACGTTGTCTAGGTCACAATACTATTTAATCAATCTCACACGAGTATCTAACTCCATAAGGAGACACAGATATCACAATATAATATGAAAAGTACTCAACCACATAAGTATAGCACGATAAGTAATCGAAGAAATAAATAAATAAAATACAACACAAGTCTAAACAAAATAGTCTAACTTAAATAATAACATCCAAGTCTCAAAGTATGCCAGAAACAAATCCGGTACTATAATCTGCTAAAAGAAAAACTAACTGAATAACTAGCGATCCGGCTAGACCTCCCAGAATCACAACTGAACTACAAGATCCAAGGCTGCAGCTACTCTTCCTGTGGTCCATAAAATATCGGACACCAGTCCTCTAAGTCGCAGTCTACAAAAATATTTCCAGTTAGGATGGAACGAAGTACATATCTAACAGCAGTTCTAAGTCAATGATATAAACTATGAAGCAGTAAATATATAAGATGCATATACATGTACAAGAGATACACAATAAAGGAAATACTGGAAATAAATACAAGAATGAATAATATGACAATGAACAAGAATACTAATGACTAAGTGTGTGAGTACTAGTCAACTCACAATATTCAGGGTCACATGGTCAAAGCAGTTATACAAAAAAATCCATAGCTAAACTAGGGTCATACAGTACATATACAAATTATAATCATAACTAGTATTAGCATTTAATTCCTCACACAATATATATATATACCAATTTGAATATTATACACATACGCGTACGTATACGCATACGAGTTGAGTTGATTTGCATGGTCTCTTGCAATCAACATATAATGAATTTGTCATGAAGCAACACGCTAACATCCTAACATCATTCACACGCGGACAAAATCATAAGAGAAATACTTCGCACCGTGGCCTCGACGTGCATATGCACAAGGGAGTATTCAACGTCAAGTCGTGAGGGGAGACGGGGTCGTTCAGTCGTAGAGAGGGAGCTGGATGGGTGGTCGGGTTCACTGGGGAGTCGATGGTGATGGTGGTTCAGCCGTCGGGAGGAGAACGGTGGATTTTGATGAGGTTCAGGTAGCAGTTGTCGTCGAGGTCCGGCGTGGCATAGTTTTCAGGTGATCATGAGGGGAGGAAACGGTGGGGTATTGATCATTGCGGGCGGTCAACGAGGTCGAGATGCACTGCTCGCTGGCGCTGAGCAGTCGATGATGGCAGAGATGGAAAGTTCAAGCGAGTTGGGTTTGTCACGACCTGCACCCGCTGTAGGGGTACGAGTACGTGGGTACGTCCAGCCTATGTCGCAGCATCGGCGGTAGAACGTTATCTAGGTCACAATGCTATCTAATCATTCTATTCAATCACATAGCTAAAGCACGATAAGATATCGAAGAAATAAAAAATCAAAATGCAACACAAGTCTAAAATAGAAATAATCTAACTAAATCAATAATATCCAAGTTTGAAAGTATGTCGGAAACAAATCTGGTACCAAAAATCTGCTAAAAGAAACCAACTAAATAACTAGTAATCCCGGCTAGACCTCCCGGGAATCACACCTGCTACAAAGTCCAAGGCTGCAGCTACTCTACCTGTGGTCCATAAAATGTCGGACACCAGTCCTCTAAGGCGCAGTTTGGGAAAAATATTTCCAGTCAGGATGGAGCGAAGTACAACCCAAATAACAGTTCCAGTTAATTGACAAGGACTATAAAATAATAAATAGATGATGCTATATACTGAGAGAAGGCAATAAATAAATGCAATAGCAAAATAAAGAGAACAGGCAATAAATACAATATGGTACTGTCAGTGCATATATGAAATAAAGAGAATGAGGTACAATATCATATACGGGTGATATAGTATATGAACTAAAATAGAGAACTGTAACTATTCTAAGTGGTTGAAATAGTATTTTCGAAATATGATCGGCTTGGGAACTTGTTCGATATCTACATGGCCTGGCTAATCATACGTGAGGTGTATGATTAACACTTAACGATATATACACTTGTACGATAGGTATTTGATCACATCTCTCACTAGCAATTTCCCTGCCCCAACTAGTACTGTGGATCCAACCATGATACGTCACGATACATGATCAATGTCCAATATATCATGTACAATGTCTAATATCAATGTCGTATATAATGTCAATACGATAACCAATGTAACATCTCATGACTGCAGATCCAATCTATATACTAGTCCGTATAGCACAATATCAAGAATCAGATGTAACATTTCTAGATACTGAAATTATAAAAATTATCATATAATAAAAATTATCAGAGAATGTACTCGCCTAGGGTCCTTAGTTGGCAATACCAATGTCCTATTTCTAAAGTATCATCTGAATGATCCAACAGTCCTATAGACATATAATATAATACAATACAACATCAACTAAAATACTAGCACATACATAACCATAATAACACTGAACTCAGAGGTAATCTAGGGGTGATCCTAGTCATCTAACAGGGTCAAGCGTGTGTTTAGATCCACGGGTGTTACGTCTGCAATTGCTGTACAAGATTAGACAGTCAAAATAATACGGGTCTTGCCAGTACGTCAGTGTACATAAGGCAGTCTGCTAACAATTCACAGGGTCACAGGGTCATGTGTAACTACGGGATATCCGGAGCTATACCTAGGGGTTATACAGCAAGTACATATTGCAGTCATAATTAATAATATATTTAATTACTTATAATATGTATACACATACTAAATATATATCTATATATTAAATATATTAACTAATATTATATGCATACGCACACATACCTATGAGCACACTAGGTTCACCGACACAGGGTCCTCAGTCACTAACTGGTATTGAATTAAGTTCCTACATATATATATATATATATATATATATATATATATATATATATACTAAATTGAATAATATATGCATAAGCGTACGTATATGCATACGAGTTTGGGTTATTAGTAGGGTCTTTTGAAATCAGCATCTAATGAGTTGTCAAACCCGACACGCTATCATCCTATCATCATTCACGTATATGTACACAACAAATCACAAGAGAACATACTCCTCACCTTGGCCTCGATGTGCACGTGCACGAGATCGGCGATGACGACGATGATGGAGGTGATGATGATGACGATGTCAACGATGTTGATGACGACATTGATGACGACGATGACGATGGAGGTGATGACGATAGTGATTAGGGATGAGTAGGATGAAGTCGTGATGGTGGTGGTGGTCGAGTCACAGGCGAGGAGGACGATGGAGGGGGCTCAGGGAGGTCGGACTGGGAGAGGTGGTGGAGGACTGCTCGGGCTCCGGGGATGGCCGGAGAGGAAGAGGTGTGGTGGTGGTGTAGAGTGGTGGTGATCGGGATGCAGGGAGGAGGAGAAGAAGTCAGGGAGGAAGGTGTCTCCGGCGCGGTGTAGGCGGTGCACAGCGGAAGGGGAAGTCGGTTCAGGCGGAGGGGGTCGGGTTCCAAGCGGTCGGCGAGGTCGGGGCTCCGGTCTAGTGCAAGCAGGGAAGGGATGAAGGAATGGGGTGACTGGAAGCGGTCGAGTTGTGGTGCAGTCGGCTTCTCCGGCATTTAGTCGTGCACCGGAGGGTCCAAACGAACGCTGGAGGTCGTGCAAACGGGGGCAGAAGGTCGTGGCATCGACTTCAGGCGAGTTCGACGGGTTGGCTCCAATCGGCTTGGCGTTGGGCAGCGGGTCCAGCGGCTCGGGGCAGGACTGGGCTCCGGCGGGTCGGGAGGAGACGAGAAGAGGGGGGTCGAGTCGGCTGTTAATGGGGTTCGACGGGATACTGGCGGCTCCAGCGAGGATCGACAGGAAAGAAGGGGATGAGGGTGAAGAAGCATAAGTGATGGGAAGAAGGAAGTCGGCTAGGAATTATTTATTTTTAGGTTTTTTTTTATGAAAAGAAATTAAAGGTATATTGTCACGCCCCAGTCCTAAGATATGTAGAACTAGGACACGTAAGCATGCCAGCTGCATAATTATGACACTCCAATATATGGAAACCATAACGCATACGTATGCTACATTATGAATATCAATCCACAAGTGGTATAAATCTATCAAAAGTCACAAGGTATAATCTAGATCTCATCCACAGAAATAAATATAAATAAATAACCAATATCTATGAAACTAGATCTCAATACAAAGTATCTAAAGATGATAGTTGGATGAAAACAAATCCACTACCAACTAGAATATATAAGTGCAACACAACAACCACAATATAAGAATATCAACTAGCAATCACAAGGCTCGAAGAGAAGACCTCCTTGCAAATATAAGTAATCAGTCCGGATCTGCGCTCCTGCAAAAACTCATGAACATCTACACCTGGAAGTATGCCAATAATCTACTGAAATAAATATCCAATAGGTCGCCTAACCGTCTTAGTGAATGTAGTTTAAAAACCACTTTCCCAATGCGTGGGCTATCTGGCCAAAATGGGATTGGCATGGTTCTCTTGGAGATCCAGGGGCCTAAAAAGAATGTCGTCTTTTGAACGCCAGATGCCACCTGATAATAATATAATATATAGTGGTCATCATGGTCGTGCATCTCCGGCGGAGCGTACGGATTACACAAGGAAAGTACAACGGAGCCCACACAACTTACTTGTTGTTCTCTCCACCCTATGCTCTAAGCATGTCACATCCATGACATGATAGTACCTCTAATAACTGCCCAGTCTCATAGCATGCAAAGTTTCTAACAGCAGTTATTCCTAACGCACGACCCACACGTACAGGAGGCCAAACCCTGCACGCAAGTCTGTGATCTATATGAGACTCATAACTCGTGTAACAACTATGTCATGGCCAATGAAACCTAATGATGCTTCATGATAATGGGGCGGTCTCATAAACAAGGTCAATACATATACATAATAAAAATAAATTACGACGACACCGTCGTTGCACCCAAGTTTTCTTGGACACGCATTTTATATAACAGTTAAAACATATAAACTAATGATAGAAAATAAAGATGCATGCAACATATGGAATATGAATAAAAGTACAATGGCAATGTATACTTGACTGGCAAGAGAGCTGCAAAATATAACGTCCAGATGTCAAACACCAAGAGTCAGAAACTACGGCCTCAGAATGAATGTCTCCGGATGCTGAAATAAACATCACCAATATTTCCAGAATAAGCGAGATAGCTAGAAATCACTATTCTTTCATCGAATTTGGACACAGGGGCAAAACGATAATTTTGGCTCGAAGTGGGGTCCATAAGTGGCCCACTTTGTACCGAAAAGCGTACCAGGGGTAACTGTCTCAAAATAGGATAAATTATAGGTCAAACAAACTCTAAATGTCAGTACGAATTCAACGGTATGTCCAAATGTGGATTTCGGTGAGCCGAACATAATTTTGCCCAAAAAGTCAACCGTGGGGCCCGCCAATAGGTGACTTGGTCAACTGTCTCAGAATTGCGTGAAAATTGGGTCACAGGACCCGTGCGATACCACGAGTCCAGTGGAGCAAGTTTTGTTGCATTCTTACGAGCGTACACTAAATGGCGAGGGTTTTGCAAAAGTCACGATAGGGGGAAATTTTTGCGGATACGGGCTAACTCCGACGCGTACACGCGTCCGAATCAGTTTCAGCAAAAGCTCACACGTCTGGGTATATCGTGCGCACCTTTCGGTGTACTTGATATACGACGGGGCGGTCCCGTTTGGCGGAACGCTCTCTGTATCGCCATTTTTTTAAGTTAGAAAAAGTATATTTTCGTGATTTTCTATCTGATTTAATTCAGCACACAACAACTATTAAATTATTGTATTTGACAAGAAATAATCTAAGTTAGGTGGTCTTCGCATACAGAAAAGAAAAACCAAATTCAGATCTCTGTGGTTGGAGATACGAGTCCGTGAACATGGGTAGTTACCGTAGTTTTCTACGATTCAAAAGTTGTCGTTTTTTGCCAACTTTGTCGCTATTTTCGCCTAGGTTTACGCGCTATTCAAGATAAACTAATGCACATATATGGAAGGAGGATAGATCAAGAACGTGCCGGTGAAGACGGGGTCGAGTTTATTGAACGATGGCGCAGGAAACAGAGCGTGAACAGGGGTACGTTGCGGTCAACTTCTGCAGTATGGGGTGTTCAAGGTCGCGGTGAGCGGTCACGGCGGTGGGCGGCGCAGATGGCTCCGGCGGTGGCTGCTCTAGGACGGTGCGGCGTATCTGGTCGAGTGGATATGAAGATGGGTTTAGGGTCAGGGTTTGGTTACAATGGTATAACTTATATATAGAGAGAGACAACGGGGGGATGAAACTGTGCGCGGCTGAAGGCTTCACAGCTGCTGCTATTGCTTAAGCGGGTGCGGTAGGATCTTAGGGTCGGGTAGTGGATATTAGGTTAGGGTTTGGATCCATTAACTAAATCTTTTTCTTTACATTTTCCTTTTTCTTTTCTAATTCTCTTTTCTATTTTCTATTTTCTATTTCTAATTTCTTTTATAATAAACTATATATATATATATACATAAAAAATTCTAGAAATTATATTAGTGCATACCATTAAGCTATCAACCGTCCACAAGGTCTCCTACATGGAATAAATTAGGAAAAAATTATGGTTGCTCCATAAAATCTCTAAATGCACAAACACCTAAAAATAAAATCTAATAAATTCTATTTCTTCTAATTAGCTAATAATGACTATAAATCAATTAAATAATTAATTAAATAATTAATACAATTTTCAGAATTAGGGAATTTACATTCTACCCAACTTATAAAAATTTTGTCCACAAAATTAAAACTAAGCCACGATAAAAAGTCAAGGATGGTATGAGATAGAGATTTGTAGCTCATTCTGTACCTTCCTCCATCCTAACCTTCATGATTTTCTAATTGACATGGGGATGTTTGGAGGGCTATAATTTGTATTGTTTAAAATGCAGGCCTAGGTTTAAATGAATGGGCGATGTTGCGCTTTGCACATTCTGAAAATTATGGAAAATAATTTCTATGAAGGGAAAAGTTAGATTTCTTTATGTATTGTCCAATGGTGTAGACACCTCACTGCATTTTTGCATAAAAGCGCCTAACAATTAGAAATTTGCACAAGATGGGAATTGGGTTAAATTAATTAAAATTAATGCGCAAGGTGTTCTGGAATTAATTAGAAGTACATGGGGATAAAATTGGGTGGGAAAAAAGTATCATGGACATAAGGGACTCAGAACATAATATTATCATAAATTGGGTTGGATGAAATGGGTCAAGATTGTGTCTCCAATTTCGATTGGAACGCACAAGGATACAAAGTTGAAATTATTTAGAATTAAGAAATAACGTCTGCGACGAATGTTGTGCGACTAAAATGTAGCACAAGAGAGTATAATTATAAGTTACATCAAGATCAGAATAGAAGGCGGTCATGTCTAGGACAAGGGTGTGAAATTTGTAGGTAGGCAGTGGCTAGTGTAGTGCTCCAATTATCGAAGCAATGGTAAGGTGCACTAAGTGATATAAATCTTGTATAATTAAGTCAAATACCGTATTCTATTTCTAATTGGGTTCAACTAGCCCTAGTTTCACTATCTAAGCCAAGTAGGCATAATTTTGGGTGAGGGAGTTTACAATCTACCCAACTTAAAAATAATTTCATCCTCGAAATTAAAATAAGGCATAATTTGTTAATTCCTTCACATTCACATATAAGACAAGTCAATCACAATCTCTTCCAAAATTTAAAATATATTCTAATCCATCGCAATCACTTTCAACATTAAGGTAACCTCTGTTTAATCAAAATTTAACATATTGTAATCTTTTCTCGATTTTTTTAAATCATCAACATCCAAATTTAAATTAAATCTATATAACATCTTCAAGAATTAAATAGCGCATATCAATTTTTATATCACAATCTCCAACTATCATAATCTCCTCTAGAAAACAATTCTAATCAAATATTATTTCTATTTTTCACTTAAGAATTTTGTACTCTTCAAATTTTTAAATTTAATTTACATCCTCAACATTTCAAATAGGTGATCCAACAATCAAAGTTTAACCTTCAATTCAAATCATCAAATTTGGAATTTAATCGGTCAATGTTCATGTTTTTAGAGTTTTATTTATTTTTCTCAAGATTTAAATCGATGATTCAATCGTCAATATTCAGAATTTAGATCATATGCTCAAGTATAAATATTTGGTTTGCCATATCAAGATTTTAAAATTCATTAAATACTCATCATCTAACTCTTTATTCTAAAATTCTATACATTTAAAATGACTTAATCTCTCCATCTAATCCTACTTGATCACAATCTAAAAGAATTTTACCTAAAATTAACAATACGACTTCTACACAACTTAGAATTTACACATCTATCATATAAGGCTATACACTTAAGAAAAATATTCCTCAACTTATTTAATCATGTTATTCAATCCTCAAAGTTTGAACACCAACATATTACCTATGATATGTCCTTAATTACGGAAAATCATCATCAAGTAATACGGTTGGCCTATGGGGTATATCTAATAATATCTGTATATCAAACTTATACCCAGCACGATGTTTCGTCTTTCCGAAATAAGGGAAGACGGAAAACAATAATAAAGAGTCCAAAGGGAAGGTAATAGAATAGAAGTATGGGGATTAAGGCGCTTAAAGAATTCAAAAGGGAATTATCAAGGTCGTTTGCAGATTAAAATCTTATCTTGGTAGGTTCTTATTCACATGCTCATATCAGTACAGTTATGTAATTGATATGATATGCTCAGACATGTCTAAAGGGCAATTACATTTGTCTAAGAAGCTAAGTCAATGTTATCTCAATCCACATAAGTAGTTATGCGAGGGGTGAACCAAGTGCACTATGGTTGATCAGACCGTAAAAAACTAATTCTAAAATATATTAGTGTGTATACCCACTAACACATATATCATGATCAAGCTCGATAAAAGAGTAAGCTTGCAAAACTAGGCTATAATAGCGGCATAAGTCAAGGTAGTACAGAAAATATAAGTACGCTAGATTTATGATGAGAGAAATTACAAAATAATTCAAGTTTACAAAGAAGATAAGAATCTACAGTCTCTACAGTTGTCATACTAATTTCCTTGTCTAAGTTGCTAGTCGACTAAATAGAGGTATGGGCCCCTAAGTTCTATTATCTGAATAAATACTATCTTCTTATACAAGTCTATAGTTGGTGTCATTCAGTTACACTTCAGTAATAGGTCAAAAGACTATGTGATACTAGGCTGTGAGGCATACTACCCAAATTAAAAGAATTAAACTAAAACTGTGACAGTCTAAAGGGGAATCTACAAAATGACCTTGCACTTGTAAATAAAGCAGAAACTCTTATTGGGGTACACGAGGAAAAGATCTGGCTACTTATTAAGGTCTCCTATTGTATTATATAGGTAGTGGTCATCTTAAGTCTTAATTATAGTGCTCATAGAATAAAGGTGTCAACATTAAGAATGGAAGGGTTACTGGCTCTCAAGTGAAATAGAATATAACTTGTATCGAGGTGGGGGTACAATCACGAGATTTAAAACTAAGGATAATCCTCCAATCATAATCTAAAAGAACAACTCAACCCATCAAGCTATAACTACTGAGCACATAATTTCAAAATTTAAGATTACAACTATAACCCTAGCAAGCTATATATCCTAACATAAAAGGAATCACTCGGTCTATAATCAGAAGTGTCAGGTGGCACGAATGAAGAAAAAAATAAAATAAAATTAGTCGTCGCACAGATAGCGAGCGTCAAGGTTTCAGAGGAACAAGATATGAAATTAAAAATAGAGGGACTCTAGATAATATCATGGTTTTCTAAGGGGAAGGTGGTGAGCTAATCTCTGTGTCCGAGGTATGATCAAGGGAAATATTATATTCATTGCTCTTGGCTTCCTAAGGTATTGTCTGCTACTATTAAGACAAAAGCTAATTTATAGTTCTCTAATACTATCTCCCTTATGAAAGTTTGGTTTAGTCCTAATATTCAACCATGAATTTCTATTGGTTCCTCAATACTAAGGTCAAACAATATGGTCAAATTTCAAACTAATCCTAGTAGTGTTTATACTACTCTCAAGTCATTAATAAACATATCAAAGGGTAATGGTAAACCAACCTATAGATAAGGAACGCCAGGGTTCACTAGATATTCTAAACTTAGTAATGTGTCAATACTCTAGTTATATTCTTAGTAGTAATGTTACCCTAATTGTCATCCTAACAACAAGGGTTCTTATATTCTAGGAGAGGCTATACTCAAGGAACTATTTGGGAAGCACATGAATCAAGCAGGATACAATTATTCAAATGGAATGGATTGGAAGAAAAGTGAATCATAGTCAATTATGGATGAGATCCTATACTCTATTCCTAGGTACAGGCTTGCTCGGTACAGTAACGTAACCGAGACAATATGCTCTCGACATGCATGGGACATCACTAAAAATATGTCACGCCCCAGTCCCAAGATACGTAGGACTAGGACATGTAAGCATGCCAGCCGCATGGTTATGGCACTCCAATATATGGAAACCATAACGCATACGTACGCTGTATTATGAATATCAATCCATAAGTGGTATAAATCTATCACAAGTCACAGGGTATAATATAAATCTCATTCACAAAAATTAATATAAATAAATAACCAATATCTATGAAACTAGATCTCAATACAAAGTATCTAAAGATGATAGTTAGATGATAACAAATCTACTACCAACTAGAATATATAAGTGCAACACAACAACCACAATATAAGAATATCAACTAGCAATCACAAGGTTCGAAGAGAAGACCTCCTCGCAAATATAAGTAATCAGTCCGAATCTGCGCTCCTGCGAATACTCATGAACATATACACCTGACAAGGGACCAGGTCCTCAGAGGGACATAACAAAATACATTAAAGCATGCCAATAAAGTACTGAAATAAATATCCAATGGGTCGCCTAACCGTCTAAGTGAATGCAGTTTAAGAACAACTTTCCCAATGCGTGGGCTATCTGGCCAAAATGGGATTGGCATGGTTCTCTTGGAGATCAAGGGGCCTAAAAAGTATGTCATCTTTTGAACGCCAGAGGCCGCCTGATAATAATATAATATATAGTGGTCATCATGACCGCGCATCTCCGGTAGAGCGTACGAGTTACACAAGGAAAGTACAACGGAGCCCACACGCCTTACTTGTTGTTCTCCCCATCCCATGCTCTAAGCATGTCACATCCATGACATGATAGTACCTCTAATAACTGCCCAGTCTTCTAGCATGCAAAGTTTCTAACAGCAGTTATTCCTAACATACGACCCACACGTATAGGAGGCCAAACCCTGCACGCAAGTCCGTGATCTATATGAGACTCACAACTCGTATAACAACTGTGTCACGGACAATGAAACCTAATGATGATTCATGATAATGGGGCGGTCTCATAAACAAGCTCAATGTATATACATAATAAAAACAAATCACGACGACACCGTCGTTCCACCAAAGTTTTCTTGGACGCACATTTTATATAACAGTTAAAATATATGAACTAATGACAGAAAATAAAGATGCATGCAACATATGAAATATGAATAACAGTATAATGACAAGGTATACTTTCCTGGCAAGAGAGCTGCAAAATGTAACATCCAGATATCAAACACCAAGAGTCAAAAACTACGGCCTCAGAATGAACATCTCCGGATGCTGAAAAAAATATCACTAACGTTCCCAGAATAAGCGAGATAGCTAGAAATCACTACCCTTTCGTCCAATTTGGACACAGGGACAAAACGATAATTTTGGGTCGAAATGGGTTCCACTTGTGGCCCACTTTGCACTGAAAAGCGTACCAGGGTAACGGTCTCTAAATGAGATAAATTATAGGTCAAACAAACTCTAAATGTCAGTACGAACTCAACGGTATATCCAAATATGGAATCCGGTGAGCTGAATACAATTTTGCCCAAAAAGTCAACTGTGAGACCCGCCAATAGGCGACTTGGTCAACTGTCTCAAAATTGCGTAAAAATTGGGTCATAGGACCCACACGATACCACGAGTCTAGTGGCACAAATTTTGTCATATTCTGACCAGCGTACACTAAATGGCGTAGGATTTTGCAAAAGTTGTGATACGGGAGAATTTTAGCCGATACGGGCTGATTCCGACGCGCACACGCGTTCGAATCAGTTTTCGTGAAAGTCCACACGTCTGAGTATATCGTACGCACCTTTCGGTGTACTTGGTACACGACGGGGCGGTACCGTTTGGTGCGACGCGCTCCGTATCGCAATTTTTGGAAGTTGGAAAAAGTATATTTTCGGGATTTTCTATCTGATTTAATTCAGCACACAATAACTATTAAATTATTGTATTTGACAGGAAATAATCTAGTTAGGTGCTCTTCGCATACCAAAAAAAACCAAATTCGGATCTCTGTGGTGGGAGATACGAGTCCGTGAACATGTGTAGTTACCGCAGTTTTCTGCGATTGAAAAGTTATTTTTGTTAACTTGGTCGCTATTTTTGCCTAGGTTTACGTGTTGTTCGAGATAAACTAATGCACATATATGGAAGGGGGATAGATCGGGAACGTACCGGTGAAGACGGGGTCAAGTTTGGTCGAGCGATGGCACGAGAAACGGAGCATGAACAGGGGTACGTTGCGGTCAAATTATGCAGTGCGGAGTGTTCGCGGTCGCGGCAAGCGGTCACGGCGGTGGGCGGAGCAGATGGCTCCGGCGGTGGCTGCTCTGGGTCGGCGCGGCGGCTCTGGTCGAGTGGATATGAAGATGGGTTTAGGGTTTGGGTTTGGTTACAATGGTATAACTTATATATAGAGAGACAACGGGGGGGATGAAACTGTGCGCGGCTGAAGGCTTCGCAGCTGCTGCTATTGCTTAAGCGGGTGCGGTAGGGTCTTAGGGTCGGGTAGTAGATATTATGTTAGGGTTTGGGTTTGGATCCATTAACTAAATCTTTTTCTTTTCTTTTTTCTTTTTCTTTTTCTTTTCTAATTCTCTTTTCTATTTCTAATTTCTTTTATAATAAACTATATATATATATATATATATATATATATATATATATATATATATATATATATATATATATATATATATATATACATATAGAAAATTCTAGAAATTATATTAGTGCATACCATTAAGCTATCAACTGTCCACAGGATCTCCTACATGGAATAAATTAGAAAAAAATTACGGTTGCTCCATAAAATCTCTAAATGCACAAACACCTAAAATAAAATCCAATAAATTCTATTTCTTCTAATTAGCTAATAATGACTATAAATTAATCAATCAATCAATTAATTAATTAATTAATATGATTTTCAGAATTAGGGGTTTTACATATATTTATATGTGAAAAGTGGGATTTTGAGGTTGACCTAGGGTGGGCTTGGTCAACATCCTCCTTGGAATTGGGCCTTGGCTTATCATGTAGGTATTTCAAGTGCTAGGATTACATAGATTCAAAATAAAGGAGGGTTATGGGTTTAAGGAGGTTGATGTTGAGTTATACACTCCCAAAAATTATGGAAAAATTCACATGAAGGAGAAATTGATTTCTTCACGTATTGTGTCCAATGTGGTAGACACCTTAATACACTTTTTGCATAAAAGTGCCCAACAATTGGAAAATTGCACAAAGTTTGGTCTTGGTTTTATTTAATTAAAATTAATGTAATAGGTGTTCTAAAATTAATTAGAAGTACATGGGACTAAAATTAAGTGGAACACAAGTATCATGAATGAAGAAGACTCAGAATAGAATATTACCCTAATTTGGGTTGCTCAAAATTGATCGAGATTGTGTCTTCAATTTTGATTGGAACGCATAAGAATACAAAGTTAAATTTATTTGGAATTAAATATAAACGCCTGCGATGAATATTGTGCGACTAAAATGAAGCACAAGAGAGCATAATTATGAGTAACACAAAGGTCAGAATGAAAGGCGGACACGACTAGGATGAGGATGTAAAATTTGTTGGAAGACAAAAGCTAGGGTAGCGCTCCAAATATCGAAGCAACGGTAAGGCACAACAATTAAATAAAGTCACAATAATTAATTATAACCCTAAATAATAAATCCCAAAAATTATAAATTAAATCCATAATACTATATTTTGGTCAGGGCTCCATCTAGTGGGCATCTAGGTCTAGTCTACTAACTCATGCATTAATGAACACTATATATAATACACACACACACACACACACACACACACACACACACACACACACACACACACATACACACACATATATATATATATATATCATGTAATTATTTAAAATAAATATACACAATACCTATAATATATAAAATGACAAAAATACCCATATTTTTAGGATATGGTAGTGACAAGTCTACTCTCATTAAAAGAATTTCGTCCTCAAAATTTAAGATCCTCAATAATTGTATTTATTATATTTATTTATTTTCTATCAAAATTTAAATTTATCAAACCACATAATTATGAAGTAAATCCACATTGTTATTTCACAAAATTTTTAAAATATCATATTCCTGAAAATCCTCCAAATAAAAATCAAATTCCAATCTTATTACAATCTCCTTCAAAATTTTAAGTTAATAACTAAATACTCAAAATTTAATACACAATCCTCAAATTTTAAATCCAATCAACGTATATTATAAAATTGAATCTCATCCCAAAATTTGAATTCAACACTAATCCATTTGTGTTCTTATTTCTTGATTTCTTTTTCCACCCAAAACTCAAATAATGCAATGGTTACGAAGTCTTCAAATACAACTTTCAAATTACAAGTTTTAACAATCTCTATCTTCTAGTCAATTAAATATACTGATAATCTTCTTAATTCCTCAAAATTTAATGACAAATTCAATCATATCGTAATCTTCATAAAAATCAATAATTTAACAAATCGTCTATTCTGCCATATTTAAGTTCTCAACTTTTTATTTAATTTAATTTAATATTTATCCTCAAATTTAAGCATCTTGTCTCTCTTTGTCAAGTCATAACCTCTTCATTAATCTTCACTATGGTCAATTCGCCCAATAATTAAGGTCTAAGAAAATTCTACCTACAGTCATTCAATATGCAATCTAAGGAAAATATATATGGTGATGGTATCTTTCGTCATGGTATTGCAGTCTTTGTCTGGGTGTATTACTAATTATATTCTAGTAAGAAAATCATTGGCACAAACTACGGTACTAAGGAATCAATCAATTAATCAAATAGAAAGGAACAGAAGAAAAGAAAAGAACCTGCTAACACATCACCTGCAGTATTGGTCTCCTCGACCGTTATCGCAAATGCCCTGCCCTGCTGCGTTGGCTCCCTTTATGGGTGCTGAGCAGTCTGCGGTTCCACAGGTGGCCTAACTGGGTCTCTATAATTTGGAGCTGTTCGTTATCTGGGTAGATAAGGAGCTAGAAGAGAATCCTTCACTCGATGTCCCGCAGTGCCACAGTGCAAACAATGTCCTAGCCTTGCTCTACATCTCTCCCATAGGTGACCTGGCTTCTTACAGAAATGACAAGTCTGATGTGTCTGCCTCGGAGGCTGTTGTTGTTCCTGCTGAATACGAACTGGTGCCTGGTACTGCTGTTGATACTGAAATATCATCGGCTGTTGTTGAATATGGGGACGCTTGGCTGGTCCCGCGCTATAACTTGTATCTCCAGAAATATTGCGACTCCTCTTAGGCCTGAGATCCAGATCTTCTTCTGCAATCTGGGTATCCATCAAGATATCCTCAAAGGTAGTAGTACGACGATCAGAAGTGCATGACCTAATCTCTCTCGTCAGCCCCTTTCTAAACTTTCGGGCTCGATCTCTTGGGTCCCGAATCATAGACAATGCAAAATAGCTCAATCGACAGAATTCTGCGGCGTACTCGTCGACCGACATGTTCCCTTGGACCAAGTCATGAAATTGACTTTACAAAGATCCCAAGGCCACATCGGGAAAAAACTTCTCCTTGAAAAGATCCTTGAAGGTCTCCCAAGTAAGTCCTTGTGTAGTGAGTCTCGGCTCCGTACGATACCACGTGAGTACGATATCGAACATCTGACTGCCAGCGGCCTCGATCTGAAGAACCTCCGGAATCTGTGCCAAACGCAAGTTCATCTCTATATCCTCTAACCAGTCGTCAGCGTAGAGTATCCCTTAGGTTCCTTTGAACTCTCAAGGCATCATCCTTTTAAAATCAACTATGGTGCCCGGCCTCTGCTGTTGCTGCTGGCCAGAAAACTGCTGGTATTATGCTACTCTCTCCACATCCTGGAGAGCCACTTGATGAGCATTCTCCATGCTCTCTATCATCAGCTGTCTGTGCCTAGTGCGCCTCTGCTTGCACCCTTTGAGACTCAGTTTGAACTCGCTGAGCTTCTGCTGTCACTCTATGGGCTTCTAACATGTAGTGGATCAAAGTAACCATCTATACTCCGTCAGTGGGCACACCTCCTGGAATCGGAGTCGGTGGAGGTGGAAGATTGTCTGTCATAGCTGGGGCAATCCTCTGAACAGGTGGGAGAGAAGGAACTCCAAATGTCTGTCTGTTAGATGGAGAGGTGGCAGACCCCTCTAAAGCTGATGCTCCCACTCTCATAGATCTTGTCTTCGGCGGCATCCTGAAGGCAGACCGAAAAGAATAAATTAAGGCAATAGATGTGATATCATCAAGGGAGGACAGTAAAATTCTAAGGAAGCAATATTCAGAAGGAATAAGGATAATAAGATCAATGGATTGGAAATGTTCCTAGTTGTGATTGAGTATTCGTTCTCATCTTAGTACACTATATCCTATATCCTATCGCAGGCACACAGTAGAACAACTAAGATATCACACTACCATGACATTGCACAACTTGGGAAGTCTGACCTGCATGGGCCACCACTAAAATGTGTCACGACCCGCACCCGCTATAGGGGCACGAGTACTTGGGTAATTCCAGCCTATGCCGCAGCATCGACGGTAGAACGCTGTCTAGGTCACAATGCTATCTAATTATTCTCACACGAGCATCCAACTCTAAAAGGAGTCACAGATATCATAATATAATATGACACTACTCAATCACATAGCTAAAGCACGATAAGATATCGAAGAAATAAATAAATTAAAATACAACACAAGTCTAAAATAGAAATAATCTAACTCAATCAATAATATCCAAGTCTCAAAGTATGCCGAAAACAAATCCGGTACAAAAAATCTGCTAAAAGAAACCAACTAAATAACTAGTGACCCCGGCTAGACCTCCCGGGAATCACACCTGCTATAAAGTCCAAGGCTGCAACTACTCTCCCTGTGGTCCATAAAATGTCGGACACCAGTCCTCTAAGGCGCACTCCGGAAAAAAATATTTCCAATCAGGATGGAGCGAAGTACAACCCAAATAACAGTTCCAGTTAATTGAAAAGGACTATAAAACAATAAATAGATGATGCTATATACTGAGAGAAGGCAATACATAAATGCAATAGCAAAATAAAGAGAACATACAATATAGGCAATATGGTACAATCAGTGCATATATGAAATGATGAGAATGAGGTACAATATCATATACGGGTGATGTAGTATATGAACTAAAATAGAGAACTATAACTATTCTAATTATTTAAAATAGTAGTTTCAAAATATAATCGGCTTGGGAACTTGTTCGATAGCTACATGGCCTGGCTAATGATACGTGAGGTGTATGATTAACACTTAACGATATATACACTTGTACGATAGGTATTTGATCATATCTCTCACTCAAAATTTCTCCGCCCCCAACTAGTACTGTGGATCCAACCATGATACATTACGATACACGATCAATGTCCAATATATCATGTACAATGTCTAATATTAATGTCTAATATCAATATTGTGTACAATGTTAATACGATAACCAATATAATATCTCATGACTGCAGATCCAATCTATATACTAATCCATGTAGCACAGTGTCAAAAATCAGATGTAACATTTTTAGATACTAGAGTTATAAAAATTATCAAATAATAGAAATTATTAGAGAATATACTCGCCTGGGGTCCTTAGCTGGTAATACCAATATCCTGTTTCCAAAGTATCGTCTGAATGATCCAACAGTCCTGAAGACATATAATATAATACAATACAACATCAGCCAAAATACTAGTATATACATAACCATAATGACACTGAACTCAGGGGTACTCTAGGGGTGATCCTAGTCACCTAACAGGGTCAAGCGTACGTTTAGCTACACGGACGTTACATCTGCAATTGCTGTGCAAGATCAGACAGTCAAAATAATACGGGTCTCGCCAGTACGTCAGTGTACATAAGGCAGTCTGCTAACAATTCATAGGGTCACAGGGTCATGTGTAACTATGGGATATCCGCAGCTATACCTAGGGGTCATACAACATGTACATATTACAGTCATAATTAACAATATATTTAATTACTTATAATATATATGCACATACTAAATATATATCTATATATTAAATATATTAACTAATATTATATGCATATGCACATATACATATGAGCGCACTAGTCACTAGGTTCACCGACACAGGGTCCTCAGTCACTAACTAGTATTGCATTAAGTTCCTACACAATACATACATATATATATATATACTAATATATATATCTGTATACTAAATTGAAAAATATACACATACGCGTATGTATATGCATACGAGTTCGGGTTATTAGCAGGGTCTTTTGAAATCAGCATCTAATGAGTTGTCAAACACGACACGCTAACATCTTATCATCATTCACGTATATGTACACAACAAATCACAAGAGAACATACTCCTCACCTTGGCCTCGGCGTGCACGAGATCGACGATGACGACGATGACGACGATGATAGAGATGATAATGATGACGATGTCAACGATGTTGATAACGACGGTGATAACGACGATGATGATGTAGGTGATGATGATGGTGATTAGGGATGAGGAGGACGAAGTTGTGATGGTGGTGGTCGAGTCACAGGCGTGGAGGACGAAGGAGGGGGCTCAGGGAGGTCGGACTGGGAAATGTGGTGGAGGACTGCTCGGGCTCCGAGGATGGCCGGAGAGAAAGAGGTGTGGTGGTGGTGTAGAGTAGGGGTGATCGGGATGCAGGGAGGAGGAGGAGAAGTCAGGGAGGAAGGTGTCTCCGGCAAGATATAGGCGGTGCACAGCGAAAGGGGAAGTCGGTTCAGGCAGAGTGGGTCGGGTTCCAGGCGGTCGGCGAGGTCGGGGCTCCGGTCGAGTGCAGGCAGGGAAGGGATGAAGGAACGAGGTGACTGACAGCAGTCGAGTTATGGTGCAGTCGGCTTCTCTGGCGTTCAGTCGTGCACAGGCGGGACCAAGCGAACCCTGGAGGTCGTGCAGGCGGGGGAAGGCGGACGTTGAGTCGACTTCAGGCGAGTTCGACGGGTTGGCTCCAATCGACTTGGCATTGGGCAGCGGGTCTCCAGCGGCTCGGGGCAGGACTGGGCTCCGGCGGGTTGGGAGAAGACGGGAAGAGGGAGGTCGAGTCGGCTGTTAATGGGATCCAGCGGGATGCTAGCGGCTCCGGCAAGGATCGACAGGGAAGAAGGGGATGAGGGTCAAGAAGCACAAGAGATGGGAAGAAGGAAGTCGGCTAGGAATTGTTAATTTTTAGGTTTTTTTTTATGAAAAGAAATTAAAGGTATATTTATATATAAAAAAAGTGGGATTTTGAGGTTGACCTAGGGTGGGCTTCGTCAACATCCTCCTTGGGATTGGACCTTGGCTTATCATGTAGGTATTTCAAGAGCTAGGATTACATAGATTCAAAATAAAGGAGGGCTATGGGTTTAAGGAGGTTGATGTTGAGTTACACACTCCCAAAAATTATGAAAAATTTTACATGAAGGAGAAATAATTTTCTTCACGTGTTGCTCCAAAAAATCTCTAAGTGCACAAAGACCTAAAAATAAAATCCAATAAATTCTATTTCTTCTAGTTAGCTAATAATGACTATTAATTAATTAATTAATTAATTAATACGATTTTCAGAATTAGGGGTTTTACATATATTTATATATGAAAAGTGGGATTTTGAGGTTGACCTAGGGTGGGATTGATCAACATCATCCTTGGGATTGGGCCTTGGCTTATCATGTAGGTATTTCAAGGGCTAGGATTACATAGATTCAAAATAAAGGAGGGCTATGGATTTAAGGAGGTTGATGTTGAGTTGTACACTCCCAAAAATTATGAAAAAATTCACATGAAGGAGAAATGGATTTCTTCACGTGTTGTATCCAATGGGGTGGACACCTTAATACATTTTTTTGCATAAAAGTGCCCAATAATTGGAAAATTGTACAAAGTTGGGTCTTGATTTTATTTAATTAAAATTAATGTAATAGGTATTCTAAAATTAATTAGAAGTATATGGGACTAAAATTAAGTGGGACACAAGTGTCATGAATGAAGAAGACTCAGAATAGAATATTATCCTAATTTGGGTTGCTCAAAATTGGTCGAGATTGTGTCTCCAATTTCGATTGGAAGGAACAAGGATACAAAGTTAAATTTATTTGGAATTAAATATAAACGTTTGCGACGAATATTGTGCGACTAAAATAAAGTACAAGAGAGCATAATTATTAGTTACACAAAGGTTAAAATGAAAGGCGAGCACGGCTAGGACGAGGATGTAAAATTTATTGGAAGACAAAAGCTAGGATAGCGCTCCAAATATCGAAGCAACGGTAAGGCACAACAATTAAATAAAATCACAATAATTAATTATAACCCTAAATAATAAATCCCAAAAATTACAAATTAAATCCATAACACTATATTTTGGTCAGGACTCCATCTAGTGGGCATCTAGGTCTAGTCTACTAACTCATGCATTAATGAACACTATATATAATATATATATATATATATATATACATATCATGTAATTATTTAAAATAAATACACACAATACCTTTAATATATAAAATAACAAAAATATTCCTATTTTTAGGATGTGGTAGTGACAGGGCTGGAAGGGATCGGGTTCAGGCGTCGACGAAAATGTGGCCGCGAGTGTCACGACGGGAACTCAGGTTGTGATAGATTGAGGGAGGTCGGGATCCTGTCGAGGTCAGCGGTTGAGGGGCGGAGGAGTTCAGGCGAGGTCGGCTCCGGCGGTCGAACGGTGTAGGCGATGGTGATGACGAAGGGGGCAGTGAACAGCGGGGTTGGGATGACCGGCGGGACTGCCCCGGTCGGCGGGAGGAGGGAAGAAGATGGTGAATAGTAGAGGGGATGAGGCTAGGTTAAGGTTGATTGGGTTGAAAAAATAAGGAAAAGTTATATATATATGTGAAAAATAGGGTTGGGTATTGAACTAGGTAGTTGGGCCGGTCAACACTTCTTCGAATTTAGTTTCATTTATCATGTAGATATTTCAAAGGGCTAGGATTTGGTTTATTTTAAAATGGAGGGCTATGGTTTGATGAGGGGTTGATGTTGAGTGTTACACACTCCTAAATTATGGAGAAAAATTACATGAAGGAAAATGGGGTTTCTTCATGTGTTGGTCCAATGGGGTGTGGACACCTCAATGCACTTTTGCATAAAAGTGCCCAACAATTAAAAAATTGCACAAAGTGGGGTTTTTAGATTATTTGAGGAAAAATACCATATTTGGTGTGATGTAGTGGATGAAAAGGGTGTTTGGTGTTTAGTATGAGTCTTGAGAGTGTGAATGGCGGTTTGGTTTGGTTTGGTGTTGGGTCTAGTTTTGGGTCAAGTTGGGTCCTTACACCAATTTTATTAAAATTAATGTAAATGGTGTTCTAAAATTAATTGGAAGTACATGGGGCTAAAATTAGGTGGAACACAAGTGCCATGGACGTAGAGAAGTCAAAGTAGAATATTGTCATAGTTTGGGTTGCACAAAATGGGTCGAGATTGTGTCTCCAATTTTGATTGAAACGCACAAGGATACAAAGTTGAATTTATTTAGAATTAAAAATAAACGTCCATGATAAATATTTTGCGACTAAAATAAATCACAAGAGAGCATATTTATGAGTTACACAAATGTCAGAATAGAAGACGAGAACGTTTAGGAAAAGAGTATAAAATTTACTGGAAGGCAAAAGCTAGGGTAGCGCTCCAAATATCGAAGCAACGGTAAGGCACAATAATTAAATAAAATCACGGTAATAAATTAAAATATCAATAATTAATCCTAAAAATTCTAATTAAAATCCATGATCCTATAATTCGGTCAGGGGTTCATCTAGTGGGCTTCTAGGTCTAGTCTACTGACTCATGCATTAAGGAACACCATATATAATATATATATATATATATATATATATATACACACATATCATGCAATTATTTAAAAATAAATATACACAATACTTATTAATAAATAAAAGACAAAATTATCCCTATTTTAGGATGTGGTAGTGACAAGTCTACCCTCCTTAGAAAAATTTTGTTCTCGAAATTTAAGATCCTCAATAGTTGTATTTACCCCCTTTTTTTACCATCAAAATTTAAATTCATCAACCATATAATCATGAAGTAAATCCATATTGTTATTAAACAAAATTCTTAAATATCATATTCTTGAAAATCTTTAAAATTAAAATCAAATTTCATTCTTATTACAATCTCCTCCAAACATTTTAAGTTAAGAACTAAATACTCAAAAATTTAATATCCAATCCTCTAATTTAAATTAAATCAATGTATATTTAGAAAATTTAAAATCTTCTCCCAAAATTTGAATCCAAGCTCTAATTCATTAGTGATCTTATTCCTTAAATTTTTTTCATACAATACTCAATGATGTAATACTTATGAAATCTTCAAATACCATATTTAAATATAAATATAAATTTATATCTTGCCGTCAAATAAATATAATGATAATCTTCTTAAATTTCTCAAAATTTAATGACAAATTCAATCATATCATAATCTTCATAAGAATCTATGATTTAACAAAATCGTCAATTTTGCCATATTAAATTCTCAGCTCTTTATTTAAATTAATGTTCATCCTCGAAATTTAAGGTACCTTGTCTCTCTCTGGCCAGTTATAACCTCTTCATTAATCTTTACTACAGTCAACCCCCAACAATCAAAGTCTAAGAAAATCCTACTTGTCACGCCCCAGTCCCAAAATACGTAGGACTAGGAACACGTAAGCATGCCAGCCGCATGGATATGACAACTCTAATATATGGAAACCAAAATCCACACGTACGTTGTAATATGAAAATTAATCCACAAGTGGTATAAACATATGTCACAAGTCATAGGGTACAATCTAAATCTCATCCACAAAAAATTAATATAAATAATAACCAGCATCTATATAACTAGAGGTCAACATAAATATCTAAGGATGATAGTTGGATGGAAACAAATCCACTACCAACTCGAATGTAAGAGCAAATATTAAAATAAGTACAACACAACAACACCATATAAGAATACCATCTAGCAATCACGGTCTCGAAGAGAGGACATCCACGAAATATATAAAGCCATCCAATCTGTGCTCCTGCAAATACTCAAGAATAGATACACCTGGCAGCGGACCAGGTCCTCAGAGGGACGTAACAAGATACAGAAAATATGAGCCAATTTGAATACTGTAAACATGCATATAATTTGAAAATAAATAAGTATGCTGTACAAGACCATCTATATGAATGCAAATGAGGACAACTTTTCAACGTATGGGCAAGGGTAGGCTACTCGATCTAATCCTCACAACCTCACGCTCGTCAGTGGACATCATCAGCCGACATACCTCTGGGGTAGCGACCCTCGGACTCCATCAATCGACATACCTCTCGGGTAGCGACCATCGGACACGACCACCATAGCGCGTGCTAGAGACTATGGTTTACCAGAGTGGTTAAAAGCCCATACGCCTAATGATTGTCCCCTATGATACTAAGTGTCAAGTGTGTGTCAACATATCTAATATATAGTAATGACTGAAAGAAACTACACATGTAATAAATAAACATAATTGAAATAAATATACAGAAATATACTAAGCATGTAAAATACTGTAAGCAATTTGGCAAGGTATCTTGCCTGGGGTCCTGCTGCTGGTATGAATCAGAGTCCAAGTCACAGTCCAAATAGCCTATGTATTACAAATTTATCACGTCAAAAGATAATTTATTTTAATTTATTTAATTCTGGAATAATTACTCTAAAATCCTATTTTAATCTTATTATTCTGATTTTTGTGTTAATTCCTAAATTTTGTCCAAAGAAACTGAATTTTATCAACTCGAGACTCATGGCACGCAAATCGAGGCAATCTATTGACCAAAAAGTCAACCGACACAAACTCAACTTTCATGCATAATTTCTTATAGATTTCAGTGTTAAAAATATGCTAGAATTTATGGCTCTTCCAAATTCAAATTCGTTTGGGAATTATGGCACATACAAATTTTGTATTGTGCACCGATGGTTAAATTCTAACCTAAAAGTTCTACAGAATTAATAGTATATAAATACTTCGAATTAAATTTTGGGAAAAACATATGTCAATGATCTCGACATTAGCTTTCCAAAACTTTAAACGGTTCATGATTATGATTCCTGGTTCTCCCAAAATCGCAAAAATATTGAAATACGTTTATTTTCGGACATACTGTACTCTACAAATTTTCCAGAATTTAATACTAATAATTTTGATTTTTTTATATAATTAGAAACCTAACCTCAACATCTTTCTAACACAAGAAATTAGGCATCGTTTGGAGTCTAGAACTATGCGCAATGGCTTCTGGAAGATGAAGGAACCCTAGATGACAATTCTCCAAAATCTCTCTCTAAATAATGGGATAATTAGGGTTATCATATTATATATATATATAGAGATGTACCTGCGGCTGAATAGATATCTATAGGCTGACACATGTCAAAATCTGATTGGATGGTTTTATTTATATTATTTATTTTTGATTTGCCTTTATCAAAACATTATTTAAGTCATTTTAAATCTAAATAACTCCAAATAAATATTAAAAATAATCATAAAAATCTGAAAAAATTACATAAAATATATTTTGAATCATAAACCCTAGAAAAATATTTGGGACAATTTTATATTCATAAGTTTACTACTATAATTAGGAGAAGCTCTAAACATTAGTTTTATCCATTTAACTAAATATAAATACTAACATTATTCCAAAAATTCTGAAATAATTCCAGAAAATATATAATAATATTATAAACCCTAAAAAATAATGTGGGTCCATTCTATATTACTGGGCTTGCACAATAAATTCTACAAGTCCTAAAAATTAGTTATTAGTCTAAATAACTCCCAATAAATACTAAAATTATTCAGAAAATTCCCAGAAAATTCTAGAAAATATATTTGACTATTTAGAACCTAAAATAAAATTTTGGAATATTTTTAATTAAGTTTGAACATAAAATAAATTCTTCAAAGTCCTAAAAAATTAGTGTTACTAGTTTTTAATTAACTAAAAATTATGAAAAAATCTCAATAATCTAAAATAGCCTAAAAATAATTCTAAATAAATATTTATATAAGTAAATATACTAAAAAAATTTATTTTCTAATTAACTAAGAGAATACTCTAAATAAATTCAACATCTATAATAAATATAATAATATAAAATATACACAAAATACCTATTTTGGGTGAGAGAGTTTACAATCTACCCAACTTAAAATAATTTTGTCCTCAAAATTAAAATAAGGCATAATTTGTTAAATCCTTCACATTCGTACATAAGGTACGTCAATCGCAATCTCTTCCAAAAATTTGAATAACAAAATCTATTCAAATCTATTGCGATCACTTCAAAATTGAGATAATCATTGTTCAAATCAAAATTCAACCTATTGTAATCTCTTCTCACTTTTCCAAATCATCAATATCCAAATTTAAATTGAATCCATATAATATCTTCAAGATTTAAATAACACATATCAAATTTTACCTCACGATCTCCAACTATCATAATCTCCTCTAGAAGTAATTCGAGTACAATATTATTCCTATTTTCACTTATAAATTTTTTTTTGTATTCTTCAACTTTTTAAATACCATTCACGTCCTCAATATTTCAAATAGGTAGTCCAACCATCAAATTTTAATTCTTAATTTAAATCATCAAATTAAAAAATAATTTAAATGCAGTCCACCAATGTTCAAGTCTGAAATTATATATTTATCCTTCAAATTCAAATTGATGATTTTGCCTTCAATACTAAAAATTTAAATTATGTACTTAAGGTATAAATATTGGGTCCTCAATATCAAGATTTTTAAAATTCATTAATCCTCATCATGTTAGTCATTCTTCTAAAATTCTCAAAATTAAAATGGGTTGAACCTCTCCCAATCTAATCTTATTCGGTCACAATTTAAAAGAAATTCCTCTCGAGTTGCCAATGCACTGCTACCCAACTTAGAGTTTACCCATCTATCACAGAAGGCTATATACTTTAAGAAAAATATTCCTTAATTTATTTACTCATGTCATTCAATCCTCAAAACTTCAACGTCGATTATATTATATGTGATATATCCTTAATTACGAAAGAATAATCCTCAAGTATGTGATCGGCCTATGGGGTATATCTAGTCCTCTCTGTATATCAAACTTATACCAAGCACGAGGTTTCGTATTTCTGAAATAAGGGAAGATGGAGATCAATAATAAAGAGTTCAAGGGCAAGGTAATAGAATAGAAGTATCGGGATCAAGGCGTTTAAAGAATTCAAATGGGAATTGTTAAAGTAGTTGTGGATTGAAATCCTATTTTCGTAATTCCTATTCACATACTCGTATTAGTACAGTTATGTAGCCGATATGATACGCTCAGACATGACTAGGGCAAGTATATTCGTCTACCAATCACTACATATCTCAATCCACGTAAAGTAGTATTACGAAGGACGAATCAAGCGCACTAAGGTTAGCTAGACCTTAATACACTG
Source organism: Iris macrosiphon (assembly GCA_036927795.1). Classification (NCBI taxonomy): domain Eukaryota; kingdom Viridiplantae; phylum Streptophyta; class Magnoliopsida; order Asparagales; family Iridaceae; genus Iris; species Iris macrosiphon. The sequence continues at coordinate 105,515,435 of JAYESA010000010.1, read as the reverse complement.
ATTCTGAAATGTATTAGTAGGCGTCCCCAATAATACATATCTCATGATCAAGCTCGATAAAAGAGTAAGCTTGCAAAACTAGGCTATAATAGCAGCATAAGTCAAGGTAGTGTAGCAAATATAAGTACGCTAGATGATGATGAAAGGAGGTACAAATTAATTCAAGTTCACAAAATAAAACAACTAAGCAACAATAATAAAAGACTCTACAATCCCTACAGTTATCATACAACCTCCTTGTCTATGTCGCTAGTCGACCAAATGTGGGTAAGGACCTCTAACTTCTATTGTCTGAATAACCACTGTCGTCTTATGCTAGTATACAATTAATGTTGTTCAATCACACTTCAATAATAGGTCAAAAGGCTATGTGATACTAGGTTGTGAGGTATACTACCCAACTTAAAATAATAAACTAATACTGTGACAGTCTTAAGGGTACCGTAGAAGCTCCTGTTAAGGTCTTCGAGAAGGGGTCTTGGTACTTGTTAGGGTATCCTCTTATATTACATAGGTCATGGTCGTCTTAACTCTTAGTCTAGTACAAGTGTCAATAGTAAGAATGGGACAGTTACTGGCCTCAAGGAAAAGAAAATATAACTCGTATTGAGGTGTGGTACAAGTTATGCAATTTAAAACTAAGGGATAAGCACCAAGTCTCAATCTACAAGAATAACTTAACTATCAAGTTCTAACTACTAAGCACACAATTTCAAAATTCAAGATTATAACTATAATCCTAGCAAACTATGTGTCCTTAACAAAGAAATAAATTACTTGACCTACTATCAGAAGTGTCAGGTGGCACGAGTTGAAAGATAAAGAAAAGAAGAACATAATTTTGGTCGTCGCACAATTAGCGAATGCTATGGTCACAGGGGAACAATATATGAAAATAGAGGGCTCTAGATAGCATCATGGTTTTCCAAGGGAAAGGGGTATGCTAGTCTCTGAGTTTGAGGTATGATTAGGAAAATATTATATGCATTGCTCTTGGCTTTCTAAGGTACTGTCTGCTTATCTCAAGACAAGAATCTAAATTTATGGTTCTCCAATACTCATCTAACAGCGTGGGTTAGGTTCAGTCCTAATATTCACTTTGGTTTTCTATTGGTTTCTCAATGCTAGGGGCAACCATAATGGTTAACTTCTAACTAACTCTAGTAGTGTCTATACTACTCTCAAGTCCTCATAACACATCAGGGGGTAATGGTAAACCAATTCTAGAGATAAGGAATTCTAGGGTTCACTAGACATCCTAAACTTAGTGGTGTGTCAGCACTCTAGTTGTACTCTTAATAGGAAGGTTACCCTACTTATCATCTAATAACAGGAACTTCTATATTCTTGGAGAGACTATACTAAAGGAACTATTATAGGAGTACAGGAATCAAGCAGGATGTAATTATTCAAATAGAATAGATTAGAAGAAAGATGAGTCATAGTCAATTGTGGATGAGATCCTATACTCTAGTCCTAGGTGCAGGCTTGTTCGGTACAGTAACGTAACCGAGACAATATGCTCTCGACCTGCATGGGCCACCACAAAAACATGTCACGCCCCAGTCCCAAAATACGTAGGACTAGGAACACGTAAGCATGCCAGCCGCATGGATATGGCAACTCTAATATATGGAAACCAAAATCCACACGTACGCTGTAATATGAAAATTAATCCACAAGTGGTATAAACATATGTCATAAGTCATAGGGTACAATCTAAATCTCATCCACAGAAAATTAATATAAATAATAACCAGCATCTATATAACTAGAGGTCAACATAAATATCTAAGGATGATAGTTGGATGGAAACAAATCCACTACCAACTCGAATGTAAGAGCAAATATTAAAATAAGTACAATACAACAACACCATATAAGAACACCATCTAGCAATCACGGGCTCGAAGAGAGGACATCCACGAAACATATAAAGCCATCCAATCTGTGCTCCTGCAAATACTCAAGATAGATACACCTGGCAGCGGACCAGGTCCTCAGAGGGACGTAACAAGATACAGAAAATATGAGCCAATTTGAATACTGTAAACATGCATATAATTTGAAAATAAATAAGTACGCTGTACAAGACCATCTATATGAATGCAAATGAGGACAACTTTTCGACGTATGGGCAAGGGTAGTGTCACGACCCGCACCCGGTTTAGGGGCACGAGTGCGTGGGTACGTCCAGCCTACGCCGCAGTGTCGACGGTAGAACGCTGTCAAGGTCTTGATACTATCTAGCTAATGTCACGCAAGCATCCAATCTCCATTAGGAGGCACGGATGACACAAATAAGATGAACACATACTCAATCACAAGATTACAGCACGATAAGATTTCGAAACAGAAATTAAAATTAAACACAACACAAGTCCACAAGTAATATTCTAACTCAACAATATCCAAGAATCATCAAAATGCCAGAGACAAATCCGGTACCAATAGCCTACTAAAAGAACTAATCAGAAAACTAGAAGAATTAGTGATTCCGGCTAGACCTCCCGGAATCACAACTACTACCAAGTCTGCAGCTACTCACCATATGGTCCATAAAGTGTCGGACAGCGGTCCTCTAGGGCATAGTCTGGAAAAATATTTCCAGTCAGGAAGGAGCAAAGCACAATCTCAGATAACAGTTCCATTTAATTGATAAGGACTATAATACAATAAACATGTCATGCTAGCTACTGAGAAGACAGTGAAATAAAATGCAATGGCAAGTAAAGAGAGACAGGCAATGTAAGGAGACAGGCAATAGGCAATATGATACAGTCAGTGCATGTATGAAAATGAAAGAACAAGGAACAGTATCATATACGGGTGATGTAGTATATGATTTAAATAGGGAAACTGTAATCTACTCTAAGTGTTTGAAATAGTAGTTTCGAAATATGATCGGCTTGGGAACATGTACGATTGCTACAGTCTGGCTAATCATACGTGGGGGTATGATTAACACCAATAATATTTAATTATACCATGGGTATTTGATCACATCTCTCACTAGCAATTTCCCCGCCCCCAACTAGTACTATGGATCAAGTCATGACACGTCACGAATACACGAACATTGTCTAATATATTATGTACAATGTCTAATTATCAATGTCTAATGTCAATGTCAATGTCAATGTCAATGTCAATATCGTGTATAATGTCAATACAAAAATCAAGGTAACATCTCATGACTGCAGATCTAAGCTATACTAGTCCGTGTAGCACAGTGTCAAGGATTCAGATGTAACATTTCATGATTGTTGAACTTATAGAAATTATCAAGAATTGGAAATTATCGGAGAATGTACTTGCCTTGGGTCCTTAGCTGGTAATTATGGATGTCCTGTTCCAGAGTATCCCCTGAGTAAACCAACAGTCCTATAACATAACACAATATAACATTTGCATCAGAAGCTACGCTAACACACAGTCTATAAACACTGGCCTCAGGGCCATGCCAGGCAGGGCACTAGTCAACTAGGGTCACCTAGTAGGGATACATATTTAAAACACATTACCTATTTTTAATCATTAATACCTACCATATATATATTTGCAATACAAATATGTATATACCAAATTGAATTTATACAATACCAATTAAACATACCTTGAAAATATGCTAAGTATATATATATATATAAAATACAGGTATACTCATATACCAATTAAATATATATTGAAAATATGCTAAGTATATATATATTTAAAATACATATAGTAGAACACGTATTTATATATTTCAATCATATATATATAGAAATGTATTAAGGTATGTACAATATATATATTTGAAATTATATCAAGTATATATATATACAAAATATATATATATATATACCAAACTTAATTATAGAATTTATTTAAATACATACTATACTCATACAATCGATTACTAATGAATAAATAATATACAATTTACATATTTTAATTACATACATATACTAAATATATACCAATATACATATACGCATTAATTAATATATGCTAATACATATACTTACATACAATTAATTTTTAATAAAATAAATACTATACATTTACATAAATTTAAATACCTACAAATACATATACATATCTTATATATATACTCAAGTATATACATATGTATATATACATATATATATATATATATATATATATATATAGAGAGAGAGAGAGAGAGAGAAGGAAGAGGGAGAAGAAGAAGGGGACTTACTGTGTCAAAGGGGGTGGTCGGAGCTTGCTGAATGGTGATGGAGGTGGTGGAGTTGATGAATGGCAGGAGCAGCCGTCGCCGGACTCTGCTGCGGGTCGCCGAGAGATCGGGTTGGAGCAGTCAGCGGGAGAGGATGGGCAGCGCCGGAGTTGGGCTGAACAGGCCGGGGCAGACGCCGGAGCGGGGCCGTGCTACAGCCAGCAGGCCGCCTGGAACAGGGAATGGTCGGGGTAGGGACTGACGGCCGCCGGAATGGAGTAGGAGGCCGGAGGGAATGGGGAGATGGAGGAGGAGATGGAGGAGTTCGGGCCGCCGATGCCGGTGGTGGTGGGGATGATGTCCGGAGGAGCAGCCGCCGGTCGGATGCACAGTAAGGGGAAGAGCAGAGGGGGCACGGCCGCCGGAGCAGATCGGAGGGGCCGCCTGGGATGGGCTCGGCCGGGAAGATAACAGTGATGGTGGTGATGATAATGTCCCCCCCCCCCTTCCAACTATTTGAATTCAAAATTTTAAAGAAGAAGAAGAAGAAAGGAAGAAGGAGAAGAAGGAGAGAAGAAGGAAGAAAGAAGGATGGAGAAAAATATGGGAAGCCTACGGTTTGGTGTTGGATGATGGAGGTGGAGGCTTGTTTTTGGGATTAGGGTTGATGTAGACATGTCATTATATAGGATGAGGGGATTTTGATGAAGGGTTGTGATTGACCCTCTAAATGAGTGGTCTAGATTGGACATGAGGGAAATTAATTCATGGGGGATGAGGGTGAGAGTTTAAATAAAAATATTAAGGATTCCTCATTGGTTTAAATAATTGGGTGTTGGCACAAAATGCCAATTTGCAATTTAACCCCCTTAAATTTAGGAAATTGTACAAACACATGAAATGACGAAAATTTGGCGGGCGATTCGGTGTCCGGTATTTTGTAGGGTCAGGGGCGCTGTAAAATTGGTATGAGCTCAATTTACAGGGCACTGGAATTAATATGGAATTTTAGAATCAGATAAAATGGTATCCTCAAATTAATTAGAAATAAATGCAAGTTGTGTTCAACAATTAATTAGGAGTACATGGGGCCAAAATCAGGTCAGATCATCAATACCAATATTGAAGAAGACTCAGAACAGAATATTACCCTAATTTGGGCCGCACGAAAAATAGGTCAAGATTGCCTCCAATTTTCGATTGGAACGCACAACGAAGAAAAATAGGGATTTATTAAATAACGTCCGCGACGATTTTTGCGCGGCCAGAAATAATGCACAGGGAGCAAAATTATGAGTTGCAAAAATAGCAGAATGGAAGGCGGGCATGTCTAGGGCAAGATTGTGAAATTTGTTGGAAGACAAAAGTCTGGATAGTGCTCCAAATATCGAAGCAAAGGCAATGCGCAAAAATATTAAATAAAATACAGTAATTAATTACAATCTCCAAATATTAAATTCTAGATAAAATAATAAAATCCAGAACCCTATAATTCCGACAGGTGTTCGTCTACTGGGCTTCTAGGTCTAGTCTGCTAGCTAAAAATAAAATAAATAAACACTGCATATAATTATATATTTACTTACACATCGCACAAAATTATTTAAATCAAATACACTATCATGCAATTAATTAATTGTAAATAACATAATATTAAATATTGTAAAAAAAATCAAAAATACCCCTGTTTTCGGAATGTGGTAGTGACAAGTCTACCCACCTTAAAAGAATTTCGTCCTCAAAATTTTAAATCCTCAAAGTAGCATTTATCATACACATCATTATTATTTCCTCAATTTAAATTCATCAACCACGAATCAATTAATAATCCACAAGATCTTTTCATAATTTCAAAATTCTAAAATTATTGCATTCCGGAAAAATCCTCCAAATAAAATCAAAGTCCATTTTTTTTTTTTCAAAAAATTCCTTGAAAGTTTTAGTTTAATAATTCAATACCCGGAATTTAATATCCACTCCTCTAACTTGATTTTATCAATGCACAATTATAAATTGTAATCTTGTCTCACAAGTTTATTCATCGAATTTTATTTCTCAATTTTTCTCTTCCTCAAAATACTCAACAATGCGATACTTAAGGATTCTCCAAATGCAACATCCCATGTAAAATTCTAAAATTCATAATTGTAACCAAATAAATATATTGATAAATCTCCCAAAATTTCTAAATTAATAACCAATTTAAACATGTCAAAATCTTTCCTGGAATTAATAAACCACCAATTATGCCATGTTAATTTCTTAACCCTCTATTTAAATCAATGTTTATCCTCGAATTTTTTTTTTTTTTTTTTATCCTCAATTGTTTTATTTATTCATTTACTACCATCAAATTTAAATTCATCAAATCATATAATCATGAACTACTCCATATTGTTATTTCACAATAATTTTTCAAAATTCTATAAATATCATATCCCTAAAAATCTTCAAATATAAAATCAAATCCCATTCTTAGCACAATATCCTCCAAAAATTTTAGGTTAATAACGAAATACAAGAATTTAATATTCAATCCTCTAATTGAAATCCAATCGATGCATATTTCTAAAATTGAATCTCATCCCAAAATTTGAATTTAACACTAATCCATTTGTGTTCTTATCCCTCGATATATTTTTTTTTTCCATAATATGCAACGATGTAATACTTATGGAACCTCCAATACAATATTCAAAATATAAGTTCACAACTTGCAGTCCAACAAATATATCGATGGCCTTCTTAAATTCCTCAAATTCAATGATAAATTCAATCATTTCATAATCTTCTTAAAAATCAATGATTTAACAAAACTTCAATTACGCCATATTAAATTCCCAACTCTTTATTTAATTTAATATTTTTCCTCAAAATTTAAGGCACATTGTCTCTCTTTGTCAAGTCATAACCTCTTCGTTAATCTTTACTACAGCTAAATCCTCAACAATCAAAGTCTAAGAGAATTCTACCTACAACCATACAACATGCAACCTAAGGGAAATATGTATGATCATGGTATCTTTTGTCATGGTATTGCAGTCTCTGTATCAGGGGTACTACTAACTACATTATCACAAGAATTCATGCATACAAGCTACGGTACTAAGGTATCAATCAATCAATCAATCAATTAGATAGAAACAGAAGAAAGGAACGAACAGAACCTGCTAACACATTACCTGCAGTATCGGTCTCCTCGACCGTTATCGCAATTGCCCGCCCTGCTGGGGTGGTTCCCTTTGCGGGTGCTGAGCAATATACGGTTCCACAGGTAGCCTAACTGGATCTCTATAATTTGGAGCTGCGCGCTGGTCGGAAAGATAAGGAACTCGAAGACAATCCCTTACTCGATGTCCCGCAGCGCCACAGTGCAAACAAAGTCCCAGCCTCGTTCTACAGCTCTTCCAAAGGTGACCTGGCTTCTTACAGAAATGACAAGTTCGTTGATCCTGCTGTACAGGAACTGGTGCCGGGTACTGCTGTTGATACTGAAATGCCCAGGGTTGTTGCCGAATATGAACTGGTGCCTGGTACTACTGTTGATACTGAAATGCCCTCGACTGCCACTGGCCAGGATACTGCTGGGCAACTCTCTCAACTGCTTGTAGTGCCATCTGGTGAGCGTTCTCCATGCTCTCTCTCATCAGCTCGGTTTGAGCCTGGTGCGCTTCTGCTTGCACCCTCTGAGCCTCAGCTTGAACTCGCTGAGCATCTGCCGCCACTCTCTGGGCATCTACCATGCCCTGGATCAAGGTAAACATCTGCGTTCCGTCAATGGGTAAATCTCAGGGAATCGGAGTCGGTGGAGGAGGAAGGTTGTCCGTCACAGCTGCGGCTATCCTCTGAACAGGTGGGGAAGAAGGATCCCCAAAAAGTGTAGAAACTCCCACATGTATCGGAGATATAGGAGGAACTACGGATGTCTGTCCATCAGGTGGAGAGGTGGCAGGCCCCTCTAAAGCTGATGTTCCCGCTCTCATAGACCGTGTCTTCGGTGACATCCTGAAGACAGATCCAAAGAATCAATTTAGGCAAAAAATGCGATATCATCAAGGAAGGACAGTATAGTTCTAAAGAAGCAACATTCAAGATAAAAGATTGGAAATAAACCCTAGTTGTGATTGCACAGGTCAAAGATGCATCCAAGGTCTGATACCTCTATCCCCTAGGTATCACAGTTCTATCACAAACACACTCACTGCTAGCTTCCTTACCTACTGCAATCGCTGATACTAGTTATTCTTATCACTCAAGTGCATATCAATTGCAACACACCATACTAAGTACTGCTCTCTCTCCTATACAATCCTAGATGAACACCTAAGCCAGTTGGCAGTGAGATCTCAATCATGCTCAAGCCAACATATCCTTAAACATGCATCTCATCTACTTATATAATAATATATCTCTCTCACTATAAAATCTTATCCTCAAATAAAATTCCTCAAAATAACTCCTCGAATAAAATTTAAGGTAAATTGCATACACTTTCCCCAAGACCAATTATCTAAATACTGAAATAAAAACTTAATCACCTTAAAGATCCTTACAGACTTGTCTAGGTTTATTGAATCGAATCTGAATCCTCAAAAATAAAATTTTAATAACAATATTTCAATTCCTCAAATTTCAAAATTTTACAATTCATTGAAATCTTCAAAATAACTTTTAATAACAATCTCAATCTTCTCAGAATCCTAAAACTTGAATTTCATTTTCAATCTTCAATTAAAAATTTTAAATCCACCTTTTGTAGTCCAATAGCTCTAATGTTAATCATTTTCACTGTCCTCATTGACGGGCATCATCAAATAATACCATAAATCAATCTATAAATTCATCTTGATATGAAATCAACTCTATAATGAAACCAAAATCCTAATTTAATACATAATTAACAACAATCAAATTCAACATCAATAAGTGAGAATGGACGGAACAAGGGAATGATTTAAATTGGAAATTTAACAAGGTTCTCAGGGGTCATCCCAGGAATCTCTCAAGGAATTGTGATTGAGTATTTGCTCTCGTCCTAGTATCCTATGTCCTATGTCCTATAGCAGGCATGTAGTAGTATAACAAGGACGTCACACTACTACGACATCGCACAACTCGCGAAGTCTGACCTGCATGGGCCACCACTTAAAATGTGTCACGACCCGCACCCGGTTTAGGGGCACGAGTGCGTGGGTACGTCCAGCATACGCCGCAGTGTCGGCGGTAGAACGCTGTCAAGGTCTTGATACTATCTAGCTAATGTCACGCAAGCATCCAATCTCCATTAGGAGGCACGGATGACACAAATAAGATGAACACATACTCAATCACAAGATTACAGCACGATAAGATTTCGAAACAGAAATTAAAATTAAACACAACACAAGTCCACAAGTAATATTCTAACTCAACAATATCCAAGAATCATCAAAATACCGGAGACAAATCCGGTACCAATAGCCTACTAAAAGAACTAATCAGAAAACTAGAAGAATTAGTGATTCCGGCTAGACCTCCCGGAATCACAACTACTACCAAGTCTGCAGCTACTCACCATATGGTCCATAAAGTGTCGGACATCGGTCCTCTAGGGCATAGTCTGGAAAAATGTTTCCAGTCAGGAAGGAGCAAAGCACAATCTCAAATAACAGTTCCATTTAATTGATAAGGACTATAATACAATAAACATGTCATGCTAGCTACTGAGAAGACAGTGAAATAAAATGCAATAGCAAGTAAAGAGAGACAGGCAATGTAAGAAGACAGGCAATAGGCAATATGATACAGTCAGTGCATGTATGAAAATGAAAGAACAAGGAACAGTATCATATACGGGTGATGTAGTATATGATTTAAATAGGGAAACTGTAATCTACTCTAAGTGTTTGAAATAGTAGTTTCGAAATGTGATCGTCTTGGGAACATGTACGATTGCTACAGTCTGGCTAATCATACGTGGGGGTATGATTAACACCAATAATATTTAATTATACCATGGGTATTTGATCACATCTCTCACTAGCAATTTTTCTGCCCCCAACTAGTACTGTGGATCAAGTCATGACACGTCACGAATACACGAACATTGTCTAATATATTATGTACAATGTCTAATTATCAATGTATAATGTCAATGTCAATGTCAATATCGTGTATAATATCAATACGAAAATCAAGATAACATCTCATGACTGCAGATCCAAGCTATACTAGTCCGTGTAGCACAGTGTCAAGGATTCAGATGTAACATTTCATGATTGTTGAACTTATAGAAATTATCAAGAATTGGAAATTATCGGAGAATGTACTTGCCTTGGGTCCTTAGCTGGTAATTATGGATGTCCTGTTCCAGAGTATCCCCTGGGTAAACCAACAGTCCTATAACATAACACAATATAACATTTGCATCAGAAGCTACGCTAACACACAGTCTATAAACACTGGCCTCAAGGCCATGCCAGGCAGGGCACTAGTCAACTAGGGTCACCTAGTAGGGATACATATTTAAAACACATTACCTATTTTTAATCATTAATACCTACCATATATATATTTGCAATACAAATATGTATATACCAAATTGAATTTATACAATACCAATTAAACATACCTTGAAAATATGCTAAGTATATATATATATAAAATACAGGTATACTCATATACCAATTAAATATATATTGAAAATATGCTAAGTATATATATATTTAAAATACATATAGTAGAACACGTATTTATATATTTCAATCATATATATATAGAAATGTATTAAGGTATGTACAATATATATATTTGAAATTATATCAAGTATATATATATACAAAATATATATATATATATATATACCAAACTTAATTATAGAATTTATTTAAATACATACTATACTCATACAATTGATTACTAATGAATAAATAATATACAATTTACATATTTTAATTACATACATATACTAAATATATACCAATATACATATACGCATTAATTAATATATGCTAATACATATACTTACATACAATTAATTTTTAATAAAATAAATACTATACATTTACATAAATTTAAATACCTACAAATACATATACACATCTTATATATATACTCAAGTATATACATATGTATATATACATATATATATATATATATATATATATATATATATATATATATATATATAGAGAGAGAGAGAGAGAGAGAGAGAGAGAGAAGGAAGAGGGAGAAGAAGAAGGGGACTTACTGTGTCAAAGGGGGTGGTCGGAGCTTGCTGAATGGTGATGGAGGTGGTGGAGTTGATGAATGGCAGGAGCAGCCGTTGCCGGACTTTGCTGCGGGTCGCCGGGAGATCGGGTTGGAGCAGTCAGCGGGAGAGGATGGGCAGCGCCGGAGTTGGGATGAACAGGCCGGGGCAGACGCCGGAGCGGGGCCGGGCTACAGCCAGCAGGTCGCCTGGAACAGGGAATGGTCGGGGTAGGGACTGACGGCCGCCGGAATGGAGTAGGAGGCCAGAGGGAATGGGGAGATGGAGGAGGAGATGGAGGAGTTCGGGCCGCCGATGCCGGTGGTGGTGGGGATGATGTCCGGAGGAGCAGCCGCCGGTCGGATGCACAGTAAGGGGAAGAGCAGAGGGGGCACGGCCGCCGGAGCAGATCGGAGGGGCCGCCTGGGATGGGCTCGGCCGGGAAGATAACAGTGATGGTGGTGATGATAATGTCCCCCCCCTTCCAACTATTCGAATTCAAAATTTTAAAGAAGAAGAAGAAGAAAGGAAGAAGGAGAAGAAGGAAGAAAGAAGGATGGAGAAAAATATGGGAAGCCTACGATTTGGTGTTGGATGATGGAGGTGGAGGCTTGTTTTTGGGATTAGGGTTGATGTAGACATGTCATTATATAGGATGAGGGGATTTTGATGAAGGGTTGTGATTGACCCTCTAAATGCGTGGTCTAGATTGGACATGAGGGAAATTAATTCATGGGGGATGAGGGTGAGAGTTTAAATAAAAATATTAAGGATTCCTCATTGGTTTAAATAATTGGGTGTTGGCACAAAATGCCAATTTGCAATTTAACCCCCTTAAATTTGGGAAATTGCACAAACACATGAAATAACGAAAATTTGGCGGGCGATTCGGTGTCCGGTATTTTGTAGGGTCAGGGGGCGCTGTAAAATTGGTATGGGCTCAATTTACAGGGCACTGGAATTAATATGGAATTTTAGAATCAGATAAAATGGTATCCTCAAATTAATTAGAAATAAATGCAAGTTGTGTTCAACAATTAATTAGGAGTACATGGGGCCAAAATCAGGTCAGGTCATCAATACCAATATTGAAGAAGACTCAGAACAGAATATTACCCTAATTTGGGCCGCACAAAAAATAGGTCAAGATTGCCTCCAATTTTTGATTGGAACGCACAACGATGAAAAATAGGGATTTATTAAATAACGTCCGCGACAATTTTTGCGCGGCCAGAAATAATGCACAAGGAGCAAAATTATGAGTTGCAAAAATAGCAGAATGGAAGGCGGGCATGTCTAGGGCAAGATTGTGAAATTTGTTGGAAGACAAAAGTCTGGATAGTGCTCCAAATATCGAAGCAAAGGCAATGCGCAAAAATATTAAATAAAATACAGTAATTAATTACAATCTCCAAATATTAAATTCTAGATAAAATAATAAAATCCAAAACCCTATAATTCCGACAGGTGTTCGTCTACTGGGCTTCTAGGTCTAGTCTGCTAGCTAAAAATAAAATAAATAAACACTGCATATAATTATATATTTACTTACACATCGCACAAAATTATTTAAATCAAATACACTATCATGCAATTAATTAATTATAAATAACATAATATTAAATATTGTAAAAAAATTTGAAAATACCCCTGTTTTCGGAATGTGGTAGTGACAGGTAGGCTACTCGATCTAATCCTCACAACCTCACGCTCGTCAGTGGACATCATCAGCCGACATACCTCTGGGGTAGCGACCCTCGGACTCCATCAATCGACATACCTCTCGGGTAGCGACCATCGGACACGACCACCATAGCGCGTGCTAGAGACTATGGTTTACCAGAGTGGTTAAAAGCCCATACGCCTAATGATTGTCCCCTATGATACTAAGTGTCAAGTGTGTGTCAACATATCTAATATATAGTAATGACTGAAAGGAACTACACATGCAATAAATAAACATAATTGAAATAAATATACATAAATATACTAAGCATGTAAAATACTGTAAGCAATTTGGTAAGGTATCTTGTCTGGGGTCCTGCTGCTGGTATGAATCAGAGTCCAAGTCACAGTCCAAATAGCCTATGTATTACAAATTTATCACGTCAAAAGATAATTTATTTTAATTTATTTAATTCTGGAATAATTACTCTAAAATCCTATTTTAATCTTATTATTCTGATTTTTGTGTTAATTCCTAAATTTTGTCCAAAGAAACTGAATTTTATCAACTCGAGACTCATGGCACACAAATCGAGGCGATCTGTTGACCAAAAAGTCAACCGACACAAACTCAACTTTCATGCATGATTTCCTGTAGATTTCAGTGTTAAAAATATGCTGGAATTTATGGCTCTTCCAAATTCAAATTCGTTTGGAAATTATGGCACATACAAATTTTGTATTGTGCACCGATGGTTAAATTCTAACCTAGAAGTTCTACAGAATTAACAGTATATAAATACTTCGAATTAAATTCTGGGAAAAACATATGTCAATGATCTCGATATTAGCTTTCCAAAACTTTAAACGGTTCATGATTCTGATCCTGGTTCTCCCGGAATCGCAAAAATATTGAAACACGTTTATTTTCGGACATGCTGTGCTCTACGAATTTTTCAGAATTTAATATTAATAATTTTGATTTTTTATATAATTAGAAAGCTAACCTCAATATCTTTCTAATGCAAGAAATTAGGCCTCGTTTGGAGTCCGGAGCTATGCGCAATGGCTTCTGGAAGATGAAGGAACCCTAGATGGCAATTCTCCAAAATCTCTCTCTCTAAATAATGGGATAATTAGGGTTATCATATTATATATATAGAGAGATGTACCTGCTGCTGAATGGATATCTATAGGCTGACACATGTCAGAATCTGATTGGATGGTTTTATTTATATTATTTATTTTTGATTTGCCTTTATCAAAATATTATTTAAGTCATTTTAAATCTAAATAACTCCAAATAAATATTAAAAATAATCATAAAAATCTGAAAAAATTACATAAAATATATTTTGAACCTATAAACCCTAGAAAAATATTTGGGACAATTTTATATTCATAAGTTTACTACTATAATTAGGAGAATCTCTAAATATTAGTTTTACCCATTTAACTAAATATAAATACTAACATTATTCCAAAAATTCTGAAATAATTCCAGAAAATATATAATAATATTATAAACCCTAGAAAATAATGTGGGTCCATTCTATATTACTGGGCTTGCACAATAAATTCTACAAGTCCTAAAAATTAGTTATTAGTCTAAATAACTCCCAATAAATACTAAAATTATTCAGAAAATTCCCAGAAAATTCTAGAAAATATATTTGACTATTTAGAACCTAAAATAAAATTTTAGAATATTTTTAATTAAGTTTGAACATAAAATAAATTCTTTAAAGTCCTAAAAAATTAGTGTTACTAGTTTTTAATTAACTAAAATTATGAAAAAATCTCAATAATCTAAAATAGCCTAAAAATAATTCTAAATAAATATTTATATAAGTAAATATACTAAAAAAATTTATTTTCTAATTAACTAAGAGAATACTCTAAATAAATTCAACATCTATAATAAATATAATAATATAAAATATACACAAAATACCTATTTTGGGTGAGGGAGTTTACACTACCTACATTCATACAACATACAATCTAGAAAAATATGTGTGGTTTATGGTCTATTTTGTCATGGTATTGCAGTCTCTGTCAGGGTGTACTACTAACTACATTCTAGCAAGAAAATCACTGATACAAGCTACGGTACTAAGAAATCAATCAATCAAACAGACGAAAGAGGAACAAAATAAAGGAAAAGAACAGAACCTGCTAACACATCACCTGCAGTATCGGTCTCCTCGACCGCCATCGCAAATACTCGGCCCTGCTGGGGTGGCTTCCTCTGCGGGTGCTGAGCAATCTGCGGTTCCACAGGTGGCCTAACTGGATCTCTATAATTTAGAGCTGCACGCTATCCGAGGAGATAAGGAACTAGAAGACAATCCCTCATTCGATGTCCCGCATCGCCACAACGCAAACAAAGTCCTAGCCTCAATCTATAGCTTTCCCAAAGGTGACCTGGCTTTTTGTAGAAATGACAAGTCTGCTGATCCTGCTGAACACGAACCGGTGCCTGGTGCTGGTGGTGGTTATACTGAAACGTCCTCGGCTGCTGCTGAATATGGGGATGCTTAGCCGGTCCCGCGCTACCACTCGTATCTCCAGAAATATTATGACTCCTCTTAGGCCTGAGATCCAGATCCTCTTTTACAATCTGGGCATCCATCAAGATATCACCAAAGGTAGCGGTACGACGACCAGAAGTGTGCGACCTAATCTCTCTCGTCAGCCCCTTTCTAAACTTTTGGGCTCGATCTCTTGGATCCCAAATCATAGACAATGCAAAATGGCTCAATCGACATAATTCTGCAGCGTACTCGTCGACCGACATGGTTCCTTGGACCAAGTCATGAAATTGACTCACCAAAGCTCCCAGGGCCACGTCGGGAAAGAACTTCTCCTTGAAAAGCTCCTTGAAGGTCTTCCAAGTAAGTCCTTGTGTAGTAAGGCTCGGCTTCGAGCGATACCACGTGAGTGCGATATCGAACATCTGACTATCGGCCACCTTTATCTGTAAGCTCTCCGAAATCTGGGCCAATCGCAGGCTCCTCTCTATATCCTCTAACCAGTCATCAGCATAGAGTATCCCTTCGATACCCTTGAACTCTCGAGGTACCATCATCTTGAAATCAACTATAGTGCCTGGTCTCTGCTGTTGCTGTTAGCTAGGATACTGCTAGTGTTGTGCTACTCTCTCCACAGCCTGGAAAGGCACCTGATGAGCGTTCTCCATGCTCTCTCTTATTAGCTCTGTTTGTGCCTGGTGTGCCTCTGCTTGCACCATATGAGCCTCAGCTTGAACTCGCTGAGCTTCCGTCGCCACTCTCTGGGCATCTACCATGCCCTGGATCAAAGTAAACATCTGTGCTCCGTCAAAGGGCATACTTGCGGGAAACGGAGTAGGTGGCGGAGGAAGGTTCGCCGTCATAGCTGGGGTAACACTCGAAACATGTAGGAGAAAAGGAACTCCAGATGTCTGTCCGTCAGGTCAAGAGGTGGCAGACCCCTCTTAAGCTAATGCTCCCACTCTCATAGATCATGTCTTCACCGGCATCCTGAAGAAAGACCAAAAAGAATCAATTTAGGCAATAAATACGATATCATTAAGGAAGGACAGTAAAATTCTAAAGGAAGAAATATTCAGAAGGAATAAGGATAACAAGATAGATAGATTGGAAATGTTCCTAGTTGTGGTTTAGTATTCACTCTCATCCTAGTATGCTATATCCTAGATCCTATCGTAGGCACGCAGTAGTACAACTAAGTCGTCGCACTACTACGACATCGCTCTAATTGCATAGCTCGACCAGCGTGGGCCACCACTAAAAACATGTTACGACCCACACCCGATATAGGGGCACGAGTACATGGGTATATCCAGGTTACGCCGCAACATTGGCGGTAGAACACTGTCTAGGACATAATACTATCTAATCAATCTCACATGAGTATCCAACTCCATAAGGAGACACGGATATCATAATATAATATAAAAAATACTCAACCACATAACTAAAGCACGATAAGATATCGAAGAAATTAATAAACGAAATGCAGCACAAGTCTAAACAAAATAGTCTAACTCAAATAATAAAATCAATGTCTCAAAGTATGCCAGAAACAAATCCGGTACCATAATCTGCTAAAAGAAAAACTAACTGAATAACTAATGATCCTGGCTAGACCTCCCAGAATTACAACTGAACTATAATATCCAAGGCTGCAGCTACTCTCCCTGTGGTCCATAAAATTTCGGACACCAGTCCTCTAAGTCGTAGTCTGGAAAAATATTTCCAGTCAAGATGGAGCGAAGTACATCTCTAACAGCAGTTCTAAGTCAATGATATAAACTATGTAGCAGTAAATAGATATAAATATACAAGATGCATATACATGTACAAGAGATACACAATAAAGGAAATACTGGAAATAAATACAATAATGAACAATATGACAATGGACAAGAATACTAATGACTAAGTGTGTAAGTACTAGCTTTAACATATGATCGGCTTGGGAACTTGTACATGAATAATGGCCTAGTTAGTCATATGTGCGGTGTATGACCAACACTAACATGAAAACAAGACTTATACATGAAGGGTATGATCACATATCTATACTAAAATACTCTCCACCCCTGACTGGTATAGTAGATCCAACCATAGTATGCTATGGCACAGGATTCTCTAGGAAGGTAGCAAATCTCCCCGAGAATCAGTGTCTGTACATACACAAGATAATCAATGAAACAAGACTTGCACAAGATACACCATATACAAGGAATAATATCTCATGACGAGATCCAAATGTACCAATCCGTGTAACCATCGTGTCAAGAAATATGGATATCTACACTAAATACAATGAACATAGATGATATCATAAACAAGAAACTATCAGAGAATGTACTCGCTTGGGGTCCTTAGCTGGCAATACCAATATCTTGCTCCTGAAGTCTCGCAAGACTATCCAATGGTCCTATATACATATAATATAATATAATATAACATCAGCCATTATACTAGCACACATAAAAACATAATTATACTATGCTGGGAACTACGCAAAGGTAACAACTAGTCAACTAGCAGGGTCAGTGTGCGTCTAAATGCACAGGTGTCATGTCTTTGATTGATGTGCATAATCAGACAGTCAATCACTAATACATGTATAAGCCAGTACGTTGGTGTACACGAGGCAGTCAACTCACAATATTCAGGGTCACATGGTCAAAGCAGTTATACGAAAAAATCCACAGTTAAACTAGGGTCATACAGTACATATACAAATTATAATCATAACTAGTATTAGCATTTAATTCCTCACAATATATATATATATATATATATATACATATATATATATATATATATATATACCAATTTGAATATTATACACATACGCGTACGTATACGCATACGAGTTAGGTTGATTTGCATGGTCTCTTGCAATCAACATCTAATGAATTTATCATGAAGCAACACGCTAACATTCTAGCATCATTCACACGCGAACAAAATCATAAGAGAAATTCTTTGCACCTTAGCCTCGGCGTGCACGTGCACGAAGGAGTACTCGACGTCGAGTCGTGAGGGAAGACAGGGTCGTTCAGTCATCAAGAGGGAGCTGGATGGGTGGTCGGGTTCGCTGGGGAGTCGATGGTGATGGTGGTTCAGCCGTCGGGAGAAGAACGGTGGATATCGATGGGGTTCAGGCGGCTGCTGTCATCGAGGTCCGGTGTGGCGTGGCGTTCAGGCGATCGTGAGGGAAAGAAACGACGGGGTGTTGCTCGGTGCGGGCGGTCGGCGAGGTCGGGATGCACTGCTCGCGGGCGTTGAGTAGTCGGTGACGACGAAGATGGGAAGTTCAGGCGAGTTGGGTTGGAGGGGATCGGGTCCAGGCGTCGATGAAAAGGTGGTCGCGGGTATCACGGCAGGAACTCAGGCGGTGATCGGCTGAGGGAGGTCGGGATCCTGTCGAGTTCAGCAATTACAGGGTAGAGGAGTTCAGGCAAGGTCGGCTCCGGCGGTCGAACGGTGTAGACGATGGTGATGACGAAGGGGGCGGTGAACAGCGGGGTCGGGATGACCAGCAGGACTGCTCCGGTCGATGGAAGAAGGGAAGAAGATGGTGAATAGTAGAGGGGATGAGGGGTTCAACTAGGTTAAGGTTGATGGGGATAAAAAAATAAGGAAAAGTTATATATATATGTGAAAAAGTAGGGTTAGGTGTTGAACTAGGTAGTTGAGCCGGTCAACACTCCTTGGAATTCGGTTTCATTTATCATGTAGATATTTCAAAGGGCTAGGATTTGGTTTGTTTCAAAATGGAGGGCTAAGGTTTGATGGGGGGTTGATGTTGAGTGTTACACACTCCTAAATTATGAAGAAAATTCACATGAAGAAAAATGAGATTTCTTCATGTGTTGGTCCAATGGAGTGTGGACACCTCAATGCACTTTTGAATAAAAGTGTCCAACAATTAAAAAATTGCACAAAGTGGGGTTTTTGGATTAATTGAGGAAAAATACCATATTTAGTGTGATATAGTGGATGAAAAGGGTGTTTGGTGTTTAGTATGAGTCTTGAGGGTGTGAATGGGGGTTTGGTTTGGTGTTGGGTCTAGTTTTGGGTCAAGTTGGGTCCTTACACCAATTTAATTAAAATTAATATAAATGGTGTTCTAAAATTAATTGGAAGTACATGGGGCTAAAATTAGGTGAAACACAAGTGTCATGGACGTAAAGAACTCAAAGTAGAATATTGTTATAGTTTGGATTGAACAAAATGGGTCGAGATTGTATCTCCAATTTCTATTGGAACGCACAAGGATACAAAGTTGAATTTATTTAGAATGAAGAATAAACATCCGTGACGAATATTGTGCGACTAAAATAAAGCACAAGAGAGCATATTTATGAGTTACACAAATATCAGAATGGAAGACGGGCACGTTTAGGACAAGAGTGTGAAATTTACTAGAAGGAAAAGCTAGGGTCGCGCTCCAAATATCGAAGCAACGGTAAGGCACAATAATTAAATAAAATCACGGTAATAAATTACAACCTCAAAAATTAATCCTAAAAATAGTAATTAAAATCCATGATCCTATAATTCAGTCAGGGGTTCATCTAGTGGGCTTTTAAGTCTAGTCTACTAACTCATATATTAAAGAACACCATATATATATATATATATATATATATATATATATATATATATATATATATATATATATATATACACATACACATATCATGCAATTATTTAAAAATAAATATACACAATACTTATTAATAAATAAAAGACAAAAACTACCCTTATTTTAGGATATGGTAGTGACACTTATATAGCTTCCATCAGGGGCCCGTGTAATGGTTAACGGTGCCTGCTGACGGTAAGCTAGCTAGACAGTTGCTTGAGCCTGATGAGCTCGTACTACCTTAGGCTTCTTTGACTTTGCACCTTTAGGCGCGTAGTACAAAGAGTCCAAGTTTGGGTTTTCGTCATTCTCAGCGAGCCACATGGGACCTGCGCCGTAGGAGATACGATCGAAAATAGATATTTTGTTGCTTTTGGGCCGCATACAACCGTCTTCCTGTGGCTGTGAGCTGGTGGCGCATGATTAGTCTTATACGGCCTCCCTTTTGACTGCATAGAAGCTGTCGTAGCCCCAGAATGTCTGTCATCATAGTATTTTTCTCTGCCAGAGTCTGGGTGCCGAGCAGTTTCTGCATTAGACGGGGTTGCCGCATGGACGTGGACATCCTGGGGAACGCCTTACGACCATCATCAGCAATAGAGCGAGAGGCAGAAAGTGTCTCCTTCGCAGTTGGGTGAGGCACAACGTCCTTTATTATCCACGTCATGCAGGTCTTCTTGGGCTTGGCTAGCCTTGGCAAAGGACTAGAAGTTTCTTCCGAGAGTATTTTCTCGAACGCTTGCTGGTCGAAGCGAACTACCAGCATCTTTTGCATTGAACCGAGCTTGCCCGCATTGGACTATGTTACCAACTTCTTATCAGAGGAGAAGGTAATCCCCAGCAGAGTCTCTCATGCCCCAGTACCAAAATATCGAGGGACTAGCCATATGGCAATGGCCAACAGCATAACTCCAATGGGCAAACCTAATTTAATGGACCCGTTAGAGTGCACTTAAGCTGTAAAAAATATAAAAGCAAGTCTACACCATCTATCTCAGTATAATTCTAATCTCATAATCTCATCCACAAAAAGAAACATAATTCAATATAATAGACCTGTCAAGATAATAGATAAAAGAAATAGTCCATCATCAAGTCAACATAAGTACTGTCTTGGGGAACAACCTGACAAAAAGAGAATAACACCAATACATATGTCCATAAGTCAAGATATGAAATAACAATAAGCATAGATAACTGAGTTAGTAACTAAATACTCAGGAGAAATCCTCTGGCACAACCTCGTCCTCTGGTGCCAGTTCTGCTCCTGCGTCAGCTCCTGTCCCGTATATCTCGTGGTAATCCTCCTCTGTTGTACCTGGGGATATAATCCGGATCTAGGTCCTCAAGGGACATAGCAAGGTACAAGAAATACTCAAGCCAAATAAAATGCAGTAAATAAAAATAGATCCCCAGGGCAAGCTATGTAACCAGCTATGTGAAATACAAATGAGAGCATCACTAGTACTCAGGCTGAGACCACTACGAGCTCTGTGTCGGGGAGCCCGTAGCAGCA
Organism: Iris macrosiphon; assembly: GCA_036927795.1. NCBI lineage: Eukaryota > Viridiplantae > Streptophyta > Magnoliopsida > Asparagales > Iridaceae > Iris > Iris macrosiphon. The sequence continues at coordinate 105,493,670 of JAYESA010000010.1, read as the reverse complement.
AGTAATATCACGTAATGGTCCAAGCTCTAATATAGAGACTAAAGCACCTCCAGTAGGTATGTATATATATAATCAGCTTGTAGCCTATGTGCCTCTCCCCACCCAATGTAACCTCACATCTCATGTTCAAGATGTCTCATGTCCATAACACACAAGATCATGACCTCTAGCTAGTACAACGAGTCATAATGATATCTATGTATATGCAACTCTCATGTCACGAATCCTGTAATCCTATACAGAATTACCATAAAAAACTCAAGACAGATTCTGTCACATAAAATAGTGTCAAGTGTCCTATGGTATGATGTACTTTGTAAAACATGCACGTAAAAATATATGATCGTGGAATCAATTCTCTAAATAATGTTATACGAATCCGCGTATGGTGTCGACACCCGAATCTTGTTCGGACGCTAAACAATGTCTCACGATCCTAGTTTGAACTGGTACATCACAAAAGTATATATATATATATATATATATATATATATATATAGAGAGAGAGAGAGAGAGAAAGAACACAAGCAAATAATATATCAGGATCTCTGCAGGTTTGGCAAGGTACACTTATCTGGGCTCTGAACTCCGTCAATTGCTCGTGTAGAACTGGAATCTCCAAGTATGCCTCCCAATGCTGAAACAAACATCGCCATTACTCTCAGAATACTTGAAATAGCTAAGATTGACTACCCATAAGTCTAATTTAGACACAGGGACAGAATTGACAGTTTTGGGTTCAAAGAGGGATCCACATATGGCCCACTTATCACCGAAAAATATGCCAAAGATAAGGTTCTCTAAATTCGTCAAACTTAGTGTCTATGAGTCCAGAATAATGATATGAACCCAACGGAACATCCAAAACTGGATTCCGATGAGCAGGTAACGAAATCACCTATCAAGAGGAACCGTGGGGCCCGTAAAACGGTATTTTGTCAACGTTCTCAGAATCGAACCAAACTTGGGACATAGGACCAGCGTAACGCTTTGAATCTGATAGCACAAGTTTCCTGGCGAAACGATAAGCACACACAAAATTATGACGAGTGTCAGAACTGGCCGATACGGTATTTTTTGACGGATAAGCGTTGATTCCGGTGTGTACGCACATCCAAATAAAATTTCATAAAATCTTACACGTCCGCGTTGACGATATGCGCCTTTCGGTGCCATTCGGACACGACAAAATTGTCTCGTTTGGCAGGATGCACCCTGTATCGAGAAATTTTGGGTTTAAGAAATCATGTTTTTTGACGGTTTTTAACAGTAAATAAATCATAATATAATCAACAATAAAATAAACTAATTGAAGAGATTAAAATTCGGTTATGTTGTCTAAATTACTGTTTAAGTAGAATTTTAACATCGCGTGCCGTTATGAAGAAAATGGTACTCAAACACGCGCACCTGGGACAGTTTATGTTCTCATAACTCGATCATTTTCTCCTATTTTGTGTCGCTATTTATGTTCGACACAGGACACGATAAACTAAACTAATTACATAGGGTTCATGGGGGTCACGTGGTCTTCACATAGGATTCAACGGTTCGATATTAGGTTTACTAAACAGGGAGATATAGGGGTGAGAAGTAGAGTACCTTACATGTGTTGCTGATCATGATTTCAGGGTGGTCTTCGCGACGGTCGTGCAGCGGTGATCAACGGTGGTCGATGGCGTGTTTCAGAGTTAGGAGAGATGCTGGTGGTTGTGGTCGGCTATGATGAGGTTTATATAGGGTGAAGGGGGGCAGGTTACAGGGAGATGAACAAAGGGGGTTCGGCGGTTACAGGGAGGGAAAAGGAGGAGTCAGGGCTGGGGGTTTCAGGGAGGGGACTATAGCGGTCGGGTTAGTGGGTTTTGGGTTCGGGTTGGTTGGTTTGGGTTCGGGTACGGGTTTAATAATCCGGGCTTAGGTTTATTAATAATTATATATTAATTTCTAAATATATATTTATGTAAATAGCTATCTAAAAATAGTTTTTGGCCTCAATAAATTCTAGAAAAATCTATAAAACTCTAAATACTGTTGTACACCCAAAAATATATTTTTTGTACAATATTTGCAATTAATTAAATATACATAATTATTCGTTCATGAATATATATTTATTATAATAAGCTAAGATTACTGAAAAATCTCCCTTAATCTCAGTAATTACATAATACCAATAATTAAAATTTAAAATTTAATTCTAAAAAGATCCAGGGTGTTTACAATCTACCTAAGTTAAAAGAATTGTGTCCTCGCAATTAAGAAAATAAAACGTAACCGATCAGGAAAGGTTTGCTCTAGAAGATGATGCGGTTATAAAAATATGTTTGTTGAAGTATGACACAAAGAATAGGGATCGCATCATCTTCTAAAGCAAACATTTTCTGACCGATTACGTTTTATTTTCTTAATTGCGAGGACATAATTGTTTTAAGTTGGGTAGATTGTAAACACCCTGGATCTTTTTAGAATTAAATTTTAAATTTTAATTATTGGTATTAAATGTAAAATATAAAATGCGGTTGTAAAATATGTTTGTTGTAAAATATGTTTGTTGAAGCACGACACAAAGAATACATATGTCTGTAGTGCTCCTAGTGCTGGATAAGCTTGCCTAGGTGGCTGTTGGCCTTTTCTCGGGGCTAGTAAAGCTTGTTGGTTTAACATCGGTGATCCCTCTCGTCACTCAGGGCAATCCTTGGCTGAATGTTGGATGGATCTGCAAACCAAGCATAGTCCCAACTTACGTCTGTACTCGCTCTTGTAATGACCTTGCTTACCACAATATTGACATGTAGGCAGTGCCTGTGGAGCTGCTCTGGGTGGCTGGTGCATGTGAGGTCTCTTTGCAACTTCTTCCTGTGGTGCTCTGGCTGGTGCTGATGTGAACGACCATTTCTAGCTGGACTCTCTCCTGGTGACATGCTTCATGCATCGGGCTGCAACAAGGACGTCCGTATAAGAAGTAGGTGCAATAGAGCCTATTAATCTCTATAGCTCAAAGCTAAGTCCATCAAAGAACTTCTCTACCTCCTCCCCTTTTGTCAAAATCAGAGTAGGAACTAAGTAACTCAAATGGATGAACTCTGCATTGTACTATTCTACTGTCATATTTTCTTGAGTGAGGCAGTTAAACTTATCCCTAAGTTTTGCTCTGGCAATAGCTGGAATGTACATCTCCTGGAAGAGCCTAGAGAACTCCTCCCAAGTGACTTAGTCTGGTCTGAGTCATCTTTCCTCAGATAGCTACCAGTGATGTGTATTGCCCATCAACTGCATCCTGATGGCAGTCATCCAACGCTCCCTCGGAAGCTCAGCTGCTTCCAATTGGTATTGAGTGTTTGTGAGTCACTCATGAACTTCAATGAGCTCCTCCTTGACTAAAAAGGTACGGGACTTCAGCAGGCAGAAATCAGTGATAGATCCCGTCAATGGCCGTCTAGCTGGTGGGTTCGCCTGCTCCAGTGATGTCACTAGGCTGTTCCTCAAGTTCTTCGCCTAGCGTTATTGGGCCTCTTGATGAACCTGTTGTTGTGCTTGCATCATTGCGTAGAATATTAGGAACATCTGATGTCCATCCATAGGTTGTCTTGGTAAAAAAATGGGCATTAGTGGAGTAAACTGTGGCGGTGGTAGAATGTTATCTCGCCGAAACCTCGAGGCGTGCTGATCTGTTTGATTGCCTTGTTGAGTGGAGGGACCTCCACTTAGTGGCGTCACCCTATCATCGTAAGTAACCACAATACCTTATGGTGTTCCCGCGGGAGTCTCGTTGTTGTCGTATTGATCCACTATTCTGTATAGAAAGTAAACTATGAGAGACGCACAGAGGAGTCAAGGCAGGATGCAAATCAAAAAATTATTTTGAAGTCGATATAGAGGTCAAGAACAGGTCAACAAATGGATAAAATGCTATAATTTATTTTATCCTAATTTGCACGCTTGCTTGGTTCCTTAGTTGAAACCATAGCAATATATTCGTAAACCTGCATGGGCCACCACAAAAACTATGTCATATCCCAGCCCAAAAATACTGAGGGACTAGCCACGTGGCAAAGGCCAGCAGTACAACTCCAATGGGCAAACCCAATTTAATGGACCCATTAGAGTGCACTTAAGATGTAACAAATATAAAAGCAAATATATACCATCCACCTCAGTATAATTCTAATCTCATCCACAGAAAGAAACACAATTCAATATGATAGACCAGTCAAGATAATAGATAAAAAAATAGTCCATCATCAAGTCAACATAAGTAGTGTCTCGAAGAATAACCCGACAAAAAGAGAATAACACCAATACATATGTCCATAAGTCAAGATATAAAATAACAATAAGCATAGATAATTGAGAAAGTAACTAAATATTCAGGAAAAATTCTCTGGCACAACTTCGTCCTCTGGTGTCAGTACTGCTCCTGCGTCAACTCCTGTCCTATATATCTCAGGGTAATCCTCCTCTGCTGTACCTGGGGATATAATCCGGATCCAGGTCCTCGGGGGACATGGCAAGGTACAAGAAACACTCAAGCCAAATAAAATGCAGTAAATACAAATAGATCCTCAGGGCAAGCTATGTAACCAGCTATGTGAAATGCGAATGAGAGCATCATTAGTACTTATGCTGAGACCACTACAAGCTCTGTGTCTTGGAGCCCGTAGCAGCAAGTAATATCACGTAATGGGCCAAGATCTAATACAGAGACTAAAGCTCCTCCAGTAGTAAAGTATATATATATATATATATATATATATATATATATATAATCAATATGTAGCTTGTGTGTCTCTTTCCACCCAATATAACCTCATATATCATGTCCACGATGTCTCTTGTTCATAACACACAAGATCATGACCTCTAGCTAGTACAACGAGTCATAATGATATCTATGTATATGCAAGTCTTATGTCAAGAATCCTGTAAGCCTATATATAATTACCATGAATAACTCAGAAAAGATTCTGTCATATGAAATAGTGTCAAGTGTCATATGGTATGACGTACTTAGTAAAGCAAGAACGTAAAAATATAGGATCGTAGAATTAATTCTCTAAATGACGTTACACGACTCCGCGTACGACATCGACACCCGAATCTTGTTCGAATGCTAAGAAATGTCTCACGTTCCTAGTTTGAACAGGTACATCATAGAAGTATATATATAGAAAGAACACAAGCAAATAATATATCAGGATCTTTGCAGTTTTGGTAAGATACACTTGTCTGGGCTTTGAACTCCGTTAATTGCTCCTATAGAAGTGGAATCTCCAAGTATACCTCCGGATGCTGAAACAAACATCACCATTTCTCTCAGAATACTTGAAATAGCTAGGATTGACTACCCATAAGTCCAGTTTGGACACAGGGGCAGAATTGATAGTTTTGGGTTCAAAGCGGGGTCCACATGTGCCCACTTCGCACCAAAAAATATGCCAAAGATAAGTTTCTTCGAATTCATCAAACTTAGTGTCTATGAGTCCAGAACGATGGCGCAAACTCAACAAAATGTCCAGAACTAGATTGTAATGAGCCGGTCATGAAATCACCTGTCAAGTAGAACCGTGGGGCCCGTGAAATGATGTTTCGTCAATGTTCTCAGAATCGAACCAAACTTAGGTCACATGACCAACGTAACTCTATGAATCCGATGGCACAAGTTTCGTTGCGAAACAACAAGCACACACAAAATTATGACGAGTGTCAGAATATGCCGATACGATATATTTTTACGGATACGCGTTGATTCCGGTGTGCACGCACATCCAAATAAAGTTCTGCAAAATTTCACACGTCCGTGTTGACGATATGCCCCTTTCGATACAATTCACACACGACGAAGTTACCTCGTTTGGCGGGATGTACCCCGTATCAAAAAATTCGGGTTTAAGAAAACAAGTTTTCTGATATTTTTCAACAGTAAATAAATCACAGCATGATCAGTAATAAAATAAACTAATTTAAGAGATTAAAACTCGGTTATGTTGTCTAAATTACTGTTCTATTAGAATTTTAATATCGTGTGCCGTTATGAAGATAACGGGACTCAAACACGCATACCTGGGATAGTTTCTATTCTCACAACTCGGTCATTTTTCCCTATTTTGTGTCGCTATTTACGATCGAAATATGACACGATAAACTAAACTAATTACACAGGGTTCATGGGGGTCATGTGGTCTTCACATAGGATTTGACGGTTCGATATTAGGTTTACTGATCAGGGAGATACAGGGGTGAGAAGTAGAGTACCTCATGTGTGCTGTTGATCGTAATTTTAGGGCGGTCTTCGCGGCGGTCGTGCGACGGTGATCAGCGGCGGTCGGCAGTCGACAGCATTTTTCGGAGTTAGAGAAAATACTGGTGGTTGTGGTCGGCTATGATGGGGTTTATATAGGGTGAAGTGGGAAAGTTACAAGGAGATGAATAGAGGGGGTTCGGCGGTTACAGAGAAGGAAAAGGAGGAGTCGGGGCTGAGGGTTCCGGGGAAAGGACAATAGCGGTCGGGTTAGTAGGTTTTGGGTTCGGGTTGGTTGGTTTGGGTTTGGGTTTAGTTTAGGGTTTCGAGTGCGGGTTTAATAATCTGGGTTTGGGGTTTATTAATAATTATATATTAATCTCTAAATATATATTTATGTAAATAGCTATCTAAAAATAGTTTTGGACCTCAATAAATTCCAAAAAAAATCTACAATACTCTAAATATAGTTGTACAGATGTTGTCGGGTATTTTGAGGGTTAGTACGTGTCTCCATTCGAACACGTGAAGTCGTGTTGCAGAGAAATGGACGTTTTGGACGTTTTGGGGGTTTTCATCGTCGTAGGTTCTATGTGCGTGCGCGTTTTTTCCACGGACCTAGAATCGACGAGTTAGCATTTTTTCTAGGATTTAGACATCGTTTAGAACCCGTGGATATATTTTGGGCCGATTTCGAGTAGGTTTGGTGTGCGTTTCAGGAGGTTTTGCGAACCGCACACCACGTGTTCGTCGAAATGACCGAACGGCCATTTCGACTTAGTTTCTTGGTTTCGGGGTTGTGCGCGCGTTGGGTTAGCTTCGGAGAGTGTGTGATAGAGTTCTCGAGTTATATTATATATATATATATATATATATATATGTATTTGTGTGCGTAGGGGTGGTTGTGCGCGTGTTGGTGGGGTGTTGGGTGTGTTGTGTTGTGTGTTGTGTGTTGTTTATTTATATATATATGTGTGTGTATGTATATATATATGGGTTTGTGTGTTTGTATATATATATGTAGTATGTGTTTATATATATATATATATATATATATATATATGTGTGTGTGTGTGTGTGTGTGTGTGTGTTTATATATATATTCGTGTGTGTACTTATATACGTAAGTGTATATGTGTGTAAGTATATATATATAAGTGTGTGTGTATATATATAGTTGTGTGTATATATATATGTACATATGTTAGTGTATATATGTATGTGTGAATGTGTGTGTCTGTATATGTGATTGTGTGTGCATGTGGTGTGTCGCAGCGAGGGGGGAGCACTACCGCAGCGGGGCAGCAAAGCGCAACAGCAGCAGCAACTGCAGCAGCAGCACAGCAGTAACAGCAGAACGAGCAGCAGCAGCAGCTGCAGGCGCGTGCAGCGCCGCGCAACACCGCGGCAGCAGCAGCAGCAGCGCTGTGCAGCAGCAGCAGCAGCAGTAGCCAGCGGCCTTGGCAGCGAGCAGCAGCGGCCTAGGCAGGAGCAGCAGTAGCGTGGTTTGCCTCAGCAGTAGTCGCAGGTAGCAAGGGGGAGAGGGAGCTATGTATATAGATAGATAGATAGATAGATAGATAGATAGATAGATAGATAGATAGATAGATAGAAATAAAGATATGTATATAAGTATGGGTATGGTTATATATATATGTGTTTATGTGGATATATATACATATAGATATGTATATATATATATATATATATATATATATATATATATATATATATGGTAGCCTAGATATATATATATACCTAGGTGTATAATTATATATATAAATAGTTAGCTAGAGGGGTAGTTCGCGAGGGATTAGAGGGATATCTCAATACCTTGAGATATCAAGGTATCTCAATACCTTGAGATACCCAAGGTATTGAGTATCGGGGTGGAGTTTTTGAGCGATTGCCTAGGTTTGAGATTAGAATTGGGTTTTTATGTATTGGTATATATAATTACGCGTGTTAGCATAGGTTTTAGTGGGTATAGGCGAGGTGCGTAGCCTAGGTTGAGATATTGGATACCGAGGGTATCCCGGTATCTCTAGGAGGCGAGGTTGAAGGTTTACTAGCTTAATGAGCTAGTTTTGACCTAGAATTTTAGGGGCACCCTAGTTTGACCTAGCATTGACCATAATTGTCCTCGTTGACCATAAAAGTCAACGTTTGACCTAGTTTTGACCTAGAGTTGATTTTTTGGACCCCGGGTTGACTTTTGACCCAAATTTCACCGGTTTGACCCGTTCGACCTAGAATAACCCTAGAACCTTATTTTTAGTTATTTTATATCAGTTTAACTCTTTAGAACCCTATTTAATTTTGCTTTTTGCAATAAATTCTTGCGACGCCAGTCCGGATCTTGATCCTCATCAGTTGCTCAGGACGTCAGGCAAGTACCTACCTCTGATAGTTTCTATTTCATGATAGCGTTTATATCACCTGTTCTAGAACTGTAATACTTGATTCTGATACATTATTACATGAGCTGGTACTAGTGGATCCCGTCATGAGATGTTATCCCTCTTACAGTGTTCAGAGGGTACTCTATCACGTGTATTTTATCATATGCTTTGGGTATTGATTCTCATGTGCTATCATGTGCTTCTAGTGCTCTCGCCTTCATATGTGTGAGTTACTTATCATGTACGTAGCATGTCATGGTTGGATCCAAGAGTATTAGTGGGGGAGGAGAGTAGGAGTTGGTTATGTGATCAAAGCCAAACAGTATTCATGTGTATGTCGGTTATGCAACTCACGTATAATAGAGTTATCATAGATTATTCATGTGCAACCTAAGCCGATCACATAACGAACTTGTGCTCAAGGCACTTAGTTAGTATTCCTGTTTTCTCACATGCAGTTACTTCTCGACTACTTGTATTGTTCTCCAGATTTACATTGCAGGTACTTTATCTGCTCCATCATGTATTTATTTTCCTGTGCATCTTGTATACTTTTCTATTGCTAGTCATATACACCTTACCATGTATTTGGAGTTGCTTTTAGAGTTATGTACTTCGCTCCAGTCCTGACTGGGCATATTTTTTCCAAAGGATCCTGAGAATTTTTGTCCGACATTCTACGGGCCGGGAGTCGAGGAGTGTTGTGACCCGGAGATTAAGGACGAGCCCGCCGAGGAGACGCTGTTAGCACCCTAGTTAGCTAGGTGGGTTTTCCTGTGTTGTTCCCAGTTGATATTCTGGATGATTGTATTTATTATTTTGTTGCTTATGTGAGATGTTGTAGACTTTAGACTTGGACTGTATTTTGGATATTGTACTTGCTCTCTTTGGTTCTTGTTTTCTTGTGCTATCTTATCGTGCTTTTACTCTTCCCCTAGTTATTGTGATTAAGGCATATATATATTGCGTGGTTGCCCTCCTTTTGGAGAGGTTATATTGACTGATCATTGTGAGATATAGATATTGTGACCTAGAACGGACCTTTACAGCATTCTACCGCCGATTCTGTGGTGTAGGCTGGACGTACCCACGACTCATGCCCAATTTTTCGGGTACGGGTCGTGACAACATACACCATAGTACACTATACTCCGAGATACGATCATGGCTGTCTAAACATGTGTTGGTTTAATCTACAATCTAATGGACATTCCTGGATCAAGTGTCCTAGTTGTCACAATCTCAAGCAAGCAACAAGTTACAAGAAGTATAATCACCAAATATATAATGGTAAGGCATCACAAACTATACATACATAGATGATCATGAAGCTAGTTACCAAAATAAAGAACTAGCATAGTGCAATATTACATGATCGGCTCTAGCTATAGTCTAGAATATGCTTTACCTGTAGGCCCGTAGGATAGAATGTCAAATATCAAACATGAGCAAAACACGTACTTTGTGGCTAAAAACCTCAAAAGTATAAGTACAAGATCAGGTGGGTGATGAAGAAGAAACCCACTCAAGTCCACGGGTGTTCCTCGAGTTCACCATCTGGAGGTGGGATGTACTGGAGATCCTGTGGTGTTGCTCCAAAATCTGGCCATACAAAACCAGCGGGGTCACACCCCAAAATAGCAAAGTACCACAAGGGAGCCAATTTAAGAAACTAAAACTAGCATGCAAATATTCAATAGCAAAAGGAAATATAAATAAGACCAATATGTAATTAAGAAGTTAAGCAATTTAAGAAATCAGTAACGGGTACAGTTCAAGATTAATAGCTGAATAATTCAAGACAAGACAAGACTAGAAAATATGCAATCACGGCCAAACATGACTTATGGTTTACTACCATTAACTAACTAGGGTTATCACCGTAACGCCCCGCAACCGCTCGAAGCGTTACGCTGAGTCGGATTGAATAAATCAAATGCTGATTACATTTGAAATATTGGATTTTGGGAAGAAGTATTGATTGAGTTAGTTTCAATGTGCAGATGGCTAGCGGGTTCGATGGAAATCAAGTGTTCGTTCAGAACAGTACTGAATAGCTGGATGGAAGCGATAATGCCATCTTCCTTAATCCGATCAGTCGGATGATTCAGAGAGCACGGCCTGCTCGCACGGTCATACCAGTTGAGTAGATCGCGCTTGCATCGGACCACGGGTTCAAGGGATTGGCCGTATCGGCAGGACAGGATGCCTAACGGGATCAAACATTGTGAGTGGGCTCTTTCCCTCCTCCTCTACTCCTTTATGCCTAATAATATAGAAAACACGTAAAAGGCTTGAACACTTAGGTTGAAACATTGAGAATCACTACACTGAGGCATGCATAGAGTGTACGTCGTTGGCTTGGTAGGATTATGGCTTGAAATGATTTACGCATTGGATAGTTGGATGCGATAGTTGGATTATTACATTTGAAGGCAGTCGATTGGATACTTGGGATTATGCTTGAATAAGTTGGAATGACACTTTGAGGCGATAGGAATAACGGGAATTTAGGTGAGCGAACGTACATCCGTGCACGAGTATCACTTGGTCGCTTTGTCTTGCAAAGCGAGCAGTTGTGGTTCAAAACCGAACAACTGCATCGGCGAGGGTGTTATGCCGCTTGATGGGGCATCGTGCCTCGAATGGGGCATTGTGCCACTGAAACGATATTGTGCCATGGGATTGCTTCGAGCATGGGTGTTGCACCAATTCGGACTCTGTGTTAAGAAGAGGCATTGTGCCTATGAAACACTTGATATTTTGGTGTCTTGGGCTATATGTTGAGGTCGAGATTTGGAATCCTTGGTTGGATATATTGGAAGAATGGTTATGGATATTTGGTTGGATATCGGTTGAACGAGTCTAGGATCGCTTGGTGGGGCGAGAATGTTTCGATCCTCTCGTCATACCTACTGTGTCTGCATTGTCACGGACAACCTGTGTGACACAGGGTTTGATTTCCTGGAACGGGATGAGGCACCGGGGCACCGGGACCGTTCTACCATGGAGGAAACAATGGGCATCGTACAATTGGACGCAGTGCTGGTAGTCCAATACCACCAGGAGGGAGTAGCTGCCCAGCCCTGGATCGGGTAGGATTGCCCTGTTGATCTTGGTCCGATCAATGTCCTTCGTGGCTTTTAGCCAGTGACTTCATATAGTATAAGTGATGGCTTGCTTTTCTTTTGTTGGTTTGGCTTTCGTGTAGGCGCGGCCACCCTTGCCTTGGCAAGAGTGTGCACTTGAGATTGGAATATAAACTTCGGTTGAGGATGGATATTGAGGCGAGACTGATGGTTCGGTATGTTATCGTGTAAGCAATGGCATTGAGTAAGACGGGTCGGATATATATAACTGCTTGTCGTTTGGTTTGAGTTGAATGCTTGCATGCTTAAACTGCTTTACAGCTTTCCTTAACATGTCATTCATATGCCATGAAACGAATCTAGGATTCAACTAGAAAGATCACCATATAACTGGTTGCATTCACTATTTTACTTAGTGTCGGCTTAGACGAGTGGGTTATCCCGCTCACCGGTACGGCTGTGTACTGACCCACATTTGTGGGCAATAATTCAGGTACGCAGGCGTAGTGGCGCTGCTTGGATATACGGGACAAGATGTATGAACTGTAAGTACCTTTTTGGGCTAGAGAAAAGAGCAAGAGCATTTTATCGTCTCCGTAGCATCGCCTTTGTTGCATTGCCTTCGGGGCATTTTATTTGTGGACCCTATCGAGCTTTGCTGCGTATTACTCTGAATGTGTGCTTGGTACACATAATGGCTTCCGCTGTAACTTGGTTGTTTCGATGATAACTTTGGTGTTTAACAACATCGCCTTGTACGAGCGCAACTCCAGGCTCGTACGGCATCACGTCCCGATAAGAACGATTGTCCTGCGGGAGAGCTGCAACATGGTAATTCTCGTTCAGCAGGGACTATCGAGCTTGTGGGAGATTGGGGGGTGACAATCACAATCCTAGTTACTAATAAATACAGTTGAGATTCCATACAGCCACATGCCCTGCAGACTATCCAGGTTATCCAGACGTAAGAGTACATAGCATAGATTAATTAAGTATATAGTATTTTTCTAGTAAATTGCAATACTCGACGGTGTGCTGGAAGTATGCCCCTCTCGACGGAGAGCTCCAAATCCATCAGGTGTCGCTGAGATACCGGAATTGCATGTAGCCAGGAAATCTCTCTAGATGCTTCTAGATAATTATTCTAGTTATTAACATAGGCAAGTTATTAAGGATTTCTGACCGTGGTGCTCAGGAATCTGCCTTAGGCATGATGCAAGACTGGACAATAGCTTGACAACTACAATCAGGACAGGGACAAGCAATCAACCATAGGAATTTTTCTATTCAGTACAAGCATTTCAGTTCTGGAGATTCTAGCATGTCATGAGTGAGCAACGTGGAGCCACTATCCAGTTTATCTGTAAATGTCAGGTATCTAGAGTCAGGAATTAGGTTCATTCAGTACAAGTCAGGTGCCGGAAGTTCTCAATCTAACAGTGCCATTACATTCCATGTTCTGGTAAGTGTAGCACAAGGAGTAAATAATCTATAAGAGAATATATAACAAAGGAAAATATTGCTACAATAAGAGCTAGAAGTGTAGGAGATGAGCTGGCCACAAGCAAGACAATGGCCAGATACATCAAACTGGTCGCATGTAGGAAGCAAGCCATATGGATCAAAACTGGTCGCATTGTCATGACCCGTGCCCTGGATTTGGGCATGAGTCATGGGTACATCCAGCCTATGCCGCAGTGTTGGACGTAGAATGCTGTATAATAAGCTACATTTATAATCTATAACTCACAACATATATTCATCTCCATACTATACTCAATCACAGGCATTAGTTTAAATGAATATAGCAAGATAATAATGAAATAATAGTCTCGATGCGTGTCCAAGGAGTCTCCCCAAAAACTAAATATCCAAAGTACAATATTTAAAATACTTTAGAAAAATTGTCTGAGAATAATCTGGTCCAAAATAACTAACATAATCGACTACTCTACTAAACCACTCCATTTCAGACGGTATCTGAGCTGCTAAATCTCTATGATCCTCCGGAAGGGCAAGATCAGGCTTTATTATGTCGCTAGCATATGGTCCATAATGTGTAGAGATTGTATCTTCATCGTAGTCACCTAAAATATGGTTATCCAGTCAGAAAAGGAACGAGTACATCACAATGAAAATAGTTCCAACACATGCCAGAAGCTATAAGACAATAAATAGTAAAGAATATATGTTAACAAAAAAACTAAAATCAAATAAGACACCTAGAATAACTAAATGCTAAAGTCTTGTTATGGCAAAGATTTAGTACAATATCTTTAAGCAACAAAGGAAATAACTGTAATGTATGGAAGAACATATAGGAATAACTACTCTATGTGATTTGAAATACCTTGTTGACATGTGAACGACTAAGGGATAAAATCCGGCAAACCACGTGTGTCGTACATGGCTGCTATTATTCCAGTAAGACCATGGGATGGAAAGGATAGTTCACACGTCCACTAAGTATTTTTCTGCCTGACTAGTACAACATGAATTCTGAACCAATCACAAAGAAATAACAATAATCCAAAACAGTCACGTATCTCATAATAAGAATACATCATATTAATTCGTGTAACCAGTGTCAAGAATCAAATAATCAATACTAAGCATGCATTATAGAGACTATCAAGCACTTAAAGTAATCACGGAAATGTACTCACATGTGGTCCTTAGCTGTGGTTGGATCAGCTCCCAATTCAGAGTCCAAATCCTACGTATGATATGTTACCATGTCAAGAGATAAGTTATTTTAATTTATTTAATTCTGAAATAATTACTCTAAAATCCTATTTTAATCTTATTATTCTGATTTTTAGGTAAATTCCTAAATTTTGTCCAAGAAACTAAATTTTATCCACTCGATACTCATGGCACACAAATCGAGGAGATCAGTTGACCAAAAAGTCAAGCGATGCAAACTCGACTTTCATGCATTATTTTTTGTACATTTCAGCATCACAAATATGATAGAATTTATGGCTCATCCGGATTCAAATTTGTTTGGAAATTATTGCATATACAAAATTGTATTGTGTAACGGTGGTTGATTGCTAACCTAGAAGTTCTACAGAATTAACAGCATAGAAATTTTTTAAATTAAATTCCAAAATAAAACATATATCAATGATATCGACATTAGCTTACCAAAACTTCAAACAGTTCATGATTCTGATTCCTGGTTCTCCCAGAATCGCAAAAACACCAAGATGCATCTATTTTTGGACAAGTTGTGCTCTGCAAATTTTTTAGAATTTATTATTCATAATTTTATGAAACAAATTATATATTCATAAAACTAACCTTAGTACGGTTCTAATGTAAGAAACTGTGCCATGTTTGGAGTTCAGAGCTATGTGTAATAACTTCTAGAAGATGAAGAAAACCCTAGATGATAATTCTACAAAATCGGCTAAAGAAAACCCTAGAAATTATAACCTAAATACTATATATATAGAGAGGAGAGAGAAACCGTCATGGCTTGGAGTGTGCCATATGGCATCCATCCATGCACTTTCGCTTGGATCGAACGGCCCGGGTTCAGCCCGACTTGGCTCGGTTGAATCCGAGTCAGATTAGGATTCGGTTCGGCTGAGTTTTGGAGCATTTGGTCAAGGGACGCATGTGCAGATCTAGTCATACATCCAATAAGATGGCCACATGCTAATTTTTGGAGCGAGGAGTCCAAACCGCATGCAAAGCAGGTCACATGGAGCTCCTTCGTCCTAGAACAGCAAGTTTCAGTCATGGAAAAGCTCCAAATCCTGAAAATATGATTCTCCCTGAAATCTTTATTTCCAGCTCAAATCCAGAGAAGTAAAGTTCTAAACCACTTGAAATCAGATGCTCTCTTACATAGAACAACTAGTTTAGAAAAAAATAAGTTTTAGGAGATCAAAACCATAAAAATGCCAAGAACACATTGAACTAAAAATGTATATCTAGTCCAACCAAGTCATTAAAACTAAAAATACCAACAAGTAAACATGTATAGGAGTTCATAGAGCATAATATAGACTAATAAAATACAAGAAATCCACAATAATATAAAGTATAAGTTCTCCATCACTCGCAAGATGTACTTGCCTAAAACCACCATTAACTACTACCACTACTACCAAGGGAAATGGGAGGGGGACCGGACCTGGGCTGCTCTCGGCTAGGGAGGAGGGAAGAGAAAAGAAAAAAAACAAAAAGAGGTAAAAGTAAAAGAATAAGGAAGAGAGAGAAAGAGAGGGGTTATATATCAAGGGTGGTTAACAAATTATATGAGAGCAGCTAAAAAAATCTAAAAAATTATGGAAAGCAATATACAACAATAGCACACATATACAAGATATGAACATAAAAAAATACTCAATAGTGAGAAGAGTCTTACAACTCTCACCTCCTTAGAAATTTTTTGTCCTCAAAATATTAATAAGGCACAGGATCTAGCAAAAAGACTACAGAAATCAGACAATAAAACAAGCATCATGGTACGGGTGCTAATCACAAGCTAAGAGCTATCTAAAACAAGGCAAGCATGCACAAGACAAGATCAGGGTATGGGATATACGAACTCACGAGTCAAACAGATATGGATATCGAGCTCGGATATCATCCTCACGCTCCCAAGTTGACTCGTCCGGTGAGTGATGCCCCCAAGCAACTCGACCTAAATGAATGGTCCGGTTATTGAGAATATTCTTTCTCCGGTCCAAAATTGATACAGGCATATCCTCATACAAAAGGTTGGTACTAATAACCAATTTTGAATGATCTAGGACATAGCTTCCATCTGGTATATTCTGTTGTAGATGGGATACATGAAAAATATTATGTATCTCACGAAGCGACGGAAGAAGAGCAAGACGATAGAAAATATCTCCTACTCGCTGAAGAATATCGAATGGACCTATGTACTATAGACTAAACTTTTCCCGTATATCAAACCTAATGACTCTATGAGTAGGCAAAATTTGAAGGAATACATGGTTGCCGACAGAAAATTCAAGAGGTCGCCGATGCGAATCGGTCCAATGACGCTGGCGATCTTGTGCTACTTAAATATGCTTTCGGACTTGCTTGACTACTTCAACTGTTTGGGCTATCATCTCGGGACCAAGCAATTGCCTTTCACCAATATCATCCCAAGCTACAAGTGATTTGTACTTCCTGCCATACAGTGCCTCGAAGGGCGCCTTCTGGATAATAGCCTGAAAACTGTTATTATAGGAGAACTCTACCAGATGTAAGTGATCCACCCATGAACTACCAAAGTCAAGGGTATATGAACGAAGCATATCTTCTAGAGTGTGGATGGTTCGCTCCGACAGACCATCTGTCTCGGGGTGATAAGTCGTACTGAACTTCAGGCGGGTACCTAAGCTCTTTTGAAGACTCTGCCAAAAGTTATAAGTAAATATGGAATCTCTATCCGAGACTATGATGACTGGCACTTCATGTAGTCTAACAATATGTCTCATGTACATCTCGGCTAACTATTCTATGGACTGGCCAACCCTGAAAGAAAGAAAGTGTGCAACTTTTATGAGTCGGTCCGCTATTACCCAAATAGCATCCCTGCTAGCTGGGGACCTAGGTAGACCTATCACAAAATCTAGGGTAATATGCTCCCACTTCCACTCTGGAATTGGTAAAGGTTTAAGAAGTCATGCTGGTCTCTAATGCTCAACTTTAACTTGTTGACATACCAAACATCGAGAAACAAATCGTGCTATCTCGCGCTTCATTCTATTCCACCAGAAATATTGACGAATATCTCTGTACATCTTGGTTCCTCCGGGATAAACTGAATATTGCCAACTTTGGGCCTCTGATATAATCTCGCGACGAAGGTCTCCGTTAGGTACACAAAGAAGATTCCCAAAATATAGAGTTTTGTCACTGGGAATGTTAAATTCGGGTCTACGCCCTGTCTCAAACTCTGCTCTGAGTCGCTAAAGCTTGGCATCTACTGACTGTGCTACCTTGATTCTTTCTCCTATACTAGACTGAACTTGTAGACCTGCCATCAATGCTACCCCGCCAGGCAATACTACTTCTACGTTCATCTCTTGAAGATCTTCTAAAATATCTCGTTGTGCTGTGAGAAAATAAGCTCATGCTCTTAGTCTCAAGGCATCTGCTACCATATTGTCCTTTCCAGGATGATATTGAAGGTCAAGATCATAGTTTGTCATCAACTCCATCCATCTACTTTGTCACATGTTAAGATCATTCTGGGTAAAGACATATTTCAAACTCTTGTGATCAGTATAAATCTTTACTCGATCTCCATATAAGTAATGCCTCCAAAGTTTGAGTGCAAAAATAACTGTCGCTAACTCCAAGTCTTGCGTCAGATAATTTCTTTCACGATCCGGAAGCTACCGTAAAGCATAAGCAATAACCATGCCATGCTGCATTAGAACGCAGCCCAGTCCCTTGCCGAATGCATCACAATAAATTATGAATCCATATGTCCCGTCCGGAAGCGTCAAAATAGGTGTTGTGATCAATTTTTGCTGAAGCTTCTCGAAAGAAGTCTGACATGAATCCGTCCAATCAAAGCACACATCCTTTCGTATTAGCTGCGTCAAGGGTATAGAAATTCTAGCAAAGTCCATCATAAATCGTTGGTAATATCCTGCTAATCCCAAGAAACTGCGAACTTATGCAACTATCCTAGGTAGTGGCCATGTCTCAACGGCTTCTATCTTCTTAGGATCTACCTCCACTCCACATATGGCAATGATGTGGCCTAAGTAGGAAATACGATCAAGCAAGAACTCTCATTTGCTGAACTTTGTATATAACTTATGCTTTTTGAGAATTTAAAATTTTCTCGAAGATGTTGTTCGTGCTCTACTTCACTCCAAATGTACACCAAGATGTCATCGATAAACACTATTATGAACTTGCCCAGCTAAGGCATAAAAATACGATTCATAAGATCCATAAATAATGCTGGCACAATGGTTTCTCCAAAGGGCGTCACTAGAAGCTCCCAATGGCCATATCTTGACCTGAACATCGTCTTGGGTATATCTTGCTCTCTAACTCTGATCTGATGATATCCAGACCGTAAATCAATCTTTGAAAACATGATCACTCCACTAAGCTGGTCGAACAAGTCATCTATCCGAGAAAATGGATACTTATTCTTGATGGTTACCGCATTTAGGGTACGAAAATCAACACATAATCATGGTGTGCCATCCTTCTTCTTCACAAGTAGCATCGAAGCTCCCCAAGGCGATCCACTAGCATGAATGAATCCTTTGGTTCTCAACTCTTCAATCATTCGGTATAAGACTTCTAACTCTGAAGGCGTCATCCGTAGACTCTCTCTGATACTGGGTTGTTCCGGGAAGTAAATCGATGGTAAACTTAATCTCTCTTTCTGGTGGCATGTCTGGAAGTTCTTCTGAAAATACATTTAGGAATTCATCAACAAGTCTGGACAATCGTACTTCTTCCACTACTGCCATTCTTAAGGTTGTTGGTGAAGACTCTATCTTGCCACTAGAAAATAAGAATTCTTCTTCTCAAGGAATACAAAAGATAACCTTGCAAGAATGGAAATCTATCGTCGCGTATCGAGCACTCAACCAATCTATGCCTAAGATGATGTCATAATCTCTGATAAAAAATTCTATCAATCTGGCAGGAAATTTTCGGACACATACTGTGACTCGACACGATGCATAAACCATATTGACTGCCACGATACCGTTACTATTAAGTATATTGAGTCTTAATGATAAGGATTCGGGTTCCAAACCAACTCGTGTCATAAATCGTGTAGACACAAAAGAATATGATCAACCTGAATCAAGCAATAATGAAGCTTAATAAGAATTGACGAGAATGGTACCTGCCACTACTTTACCTGAAGCCAACTGCTCTTCCACAGTGAGTGCCATTGCCTGACCTCGTCCTCTCGGTGCAGGTCCTCTTTGTTATGGACCTCCTTGTCGTGCATATACTTGGTCTTGGGCCTACGCATACTGTTGTGGCCTTTGTTGCTGGTATACTTGAAATTGGGTCTGCAAAGGCCTCTGACCCTGGTTCTGCTGAGCCAGTACTGGATCCCTATACTGTGGTCCTATCGGGAAAGATGATAATAAACTGGCTCTATGTGGACAAGATCCCACTCTGTGTCCTGGAGCTCCACAGGCTAAACACAATCCTTGTGCTCTGTGGCACTCAGAAAATACGTGCCCAGGTTTCCCAAAATAAGAACATCTTTCTGAAAAAGATGTCCTCTGTTGCTGGGGTCAGGTTGGTGTTATTTACTGGACCAAGGCTGTTGATGCTGGCCTCCTCGGAGATCCAATAGTTAAGGCCCTAAATGTCGGGGCTAGTTCTGAAGACTGGGAGTAAGAACCTCCTGAGGTGTGGGTCATCTTCCTTCCTACAGTTCTATCCATGATTCTTTAAGAGGTAAACTTATGCCTCCTTGATGCTCGTAATATGACATCGAAAGTCTAGAACTCATACTGTTCTACTGTCAATATGATTTCCAGGTAAAGTCCCTGCTGGAAACTCCTAGCTCTATCCAATTTGGTCGCCACCAAGGTTGGAGCAAACTGACTTAGTCTACAGAACTCTGTCGCATAGCCGTCGACAGTCATGTACTTCTGCTTCAAGTTGTTAAACCTTTGATGAAGGTCATAACGCAATACCGCATCAAAGTACCTTGTCTGGAATCTCTCGCTGAAGACCGCCCAAGGGATGGGTCAAGTTTAGCAACTACAGTCAAACTACTGATACTTGCCCTCTGTTACGCATTTTGGCTGCCTCTAGGATAGCTTTTGTGTCCTAAAGCCATGCATCTGATGCAATTGTATCTTTGGAACCATAAAAATATGAAGGTTGGAGGCTCTTGAAGTTTCTTGCTGAGTTGGGGGCACGATGTTCGCCTCTCTCTAAGGCCTCATGTACTAACTAGGTGAGAGCGTCACCCCCATCGCTCTTGAGATGCTAGTAACTGCCTGATGATCCCCATCTGGACCTATGTATTACTTTCTGCATTGGTGGGTACTGGCATGACTGCCACTGTGGGTATAACTGGTTGTACTGGCTGGACCTGCTATTCCACATCTTGAGCCATCCTGGACTCTGTATCAGAATGTTACGGCTGAACCGCAAAGAGATATTGATCGGCTGGTAGTTGCCCTGCTACCGATAAAATGCTAGATGGCTGGTCGGAAGGACCAGAAACAGTGTCCCTGAAAGATAGAGAATACTAGGATCAAATCAGAAGGACGGGATAGATCGAGGATCAAAGCAGATATTGAATCAAGATTTCTAGGATACAAATTCGATGTTGGAGGAGATCACGAAGTAGCATGATTGAGACATCTAAACAATGATAAACCTCCACACTTCTGAATTTTTAGACCTGCATGGGCCATCGCTTAAACTGTGTTATGCCCCAGAACCAGAATACTAGAGAGCGGGGGCGGACAAAGCCAGCTACGTACACCAGGGTACTCTTTACCTCAAGATACGATCACGGCTGTCTAGACATGTGAAGATTTACTCTATAATCCAACGGGCATTTTTGGGTCAAGAGTCCTACTTGTCTCAATCTCAAGCAAGCAACAAGTTACAAGAAGTATAATCACCAAACATATAATAGTAAGGCATCCCAAACTATACATACATAGATGATCATGAAGCTAGTTACCAAAATGAAGAACTAGCATAGTGCAATATTACATAATCAGCTCTAGCTAGAGTCTATATATTTTACATGTAGGCCCGTAGAATAGAATATCAAGTATCAAACATGAGCTAAACACGTATTAAATGGATAAATGTCTCAAAATTATAAGTACAAGATCAGGTAGGTGATGAAGAAGAAATCCACTCAAGTCCTCGGGTATTTCTCGTATTCACCATCTGGAGACGGGATGTACAGGAGATCCTGTGGTGTTGCTCCAAAATCTAGCCATACAAAACCAGTGGGGTCAGACCCCAAAACAGTAAAGTACCATAAGGGAGCCAACTTAAGAAACTAAAACCATCATGCAAACATTCAATAGCATAAGAAAATATAAATAAGAGCAATATGCAATTAAGCAGTTAAGCAGTTTAAGGAATCAGTAACGGGTACAGTTTCGGATTAGTAGCTGGATAATTCAAGACAAAACAGGACTAAAAAATATGCAATCACAGCCAAACATGACCTACGGCTTACTACCATTAACTAACTAGGGTTATCACAATCATGGTTACTAACAAATGCAGTTGAGAATCCATACAGATACATGCCCTGTAGATTATCTGGTTTATCCAGACATAAGAGTACATAGCATAGATTAATTAAGTATATAGTATTTTCTGGTAAATTAGACGGTGTGTTGGAAGTGTGCCCCTCTTGATGGAGAGCTCCAAATCTATCAGGTGTCGTTGGAATACCGTGATTGCATGTAGCCAGGGAATCTCCTTAGATACTTCTAGATAATTATTCTAGTTATTAACGTAGGCAAGTTATCAAGGATTCTTGACCGTGGTGCTCAAGAATCTACCTTAGACATGATACAAGACTGGACAATAGCTTGACAAGTACAATCAAGACAGGGACAAGCAATCAACCACAAGAATTTATTTATTCAGTACAAGAATTATAGTTCTGGAGATTATAGCATGTCAGGAGTGAGCTATGTCGAGACACTATCCGGTTTATCCATACATGTCAGGTATCTGGAGTCAGGGATCAGGTTATTCACTACAAGTCAAGTGCCGGGAGTTCTCAGTCTAACAGTACCATTACATTCTATATTCTGGTAAGTGTAACATCCAGGTTATAAGCAATTTAGAAATAGCATGCATCATATGAATTTAACTAATTCGGCCAAGCACAAGGAGTAAATAATCCATAAGAGAACATATAACAAAGAAAAATATTGCTACTATAAGAGCTAGAAGTGCAGGAGATGAGCTAGACGTAGGCAAGACACTAGCTGCATGCATCAAACTGGCCGTATGCAGGAAGCAGGCCGCATGGATCAAAACTGGCCGTATGAATCAAGCTGGCCGGATGGATCAAACTGGCCACATGGATCAAACTGGCCGTATGGATCACTCCTCGGGATAATGGTTGAGTGACAGGGAATAAATACAAGGCCCGGAAGTGACTGAAATGACTAACCAGTAAAGTGTGTCAGAGAAGTGACCGTTGTGACTGGCCAAGAAAGCGTGTCAGAGAAGTAAAGACAAATTCAGGGAAAATCATAACAAGGCGGCACTGAGTCATGCATTGAAAAAGAGGAATACATAGCTCGGACCACATAGACAATTTTGGCTGCATGCTCCTCTGGGCTGCATGGAATCAGGAACTTAGAAAAAAAAATTCATTCAAGTTTCATGCATTTGGTCAAGGGACGCATAGGTAGATTTAATCATGCGTCCAACAAGATGGTCGTATGCTAAGTTTTGGAGCGAGAAGTCTAGACCGCATGCAAAGCAGGCCCCATGGAGCTCCTTTGTCCCAGAACAACAAGTTTCAGTCATGAAAAAATTCCAAGTTCTAAAAATATGATTCTCCCTGAAATCCTCATTTTCAGCTCAAATCCAGAGAAGTACAGTTCTAAACCACTTGAAATCAGATGCTCTCTCACATAGAACAACTAGTTTGAAAAATTAACATGTTTTAAGAGATCAAAACTATAAAAATGCCAAGAACGCATTGTAGAAGCATAAAAAATACGCTGCAAAGTCATACGTAGTATTTTAGTGCTGTGTGGCGTAATACATGACTTCAGATCCATCGGCGTACAACAGAGCTTCATCGCTAGTACAGCATAAAATATAGCTCCAGAACAACCCGCATAATATAGTATTTCCAGACTGCTTCGACGTAAAAAGGTTGTTACATCGCCCCCTCGGCGTAAAACCTACTCGCTTTTAATGCAGTGGGATGTTGTACGGGGAACTCTTCACTAAACCCTATAAATAGAGACCTTCGTCCACGGAGGTCCAGGGTCGAACAGAGATCGAAGAATTAGAGTCGAAAAATTGGAGAGAAAAGAGCACAGACAGAGAGTAGTGATCGACGATTTTGGCATCGAGCATCCACTCCCTCTTGCAATCTTTGAAGCTATTCCTTCTTCTACGGTACTTCTTCATCATCGTGTGGTCCAAGGGACAAAGTGGTCAACCGCAGATCAGACTCCTATAGCAATATTTACCCAGATTAAATTTTTTACTTGACATCCTCGTATAGGATTAATTGTACTTCTTGTTTGTAAACCAAAGAAAAGGTTTCGTATAAACCTAGTTTCATTTCTTTCGTTTATTATCAAACAAAAGATGGCGACTCTGCTAGGGACCTCTTTCTCATCTGACGTAAAAGTAATTGCTTAACACGATGCAGTATCAATAGGATCAATGAAGAAGACCTTGGTCGTCTAATTCGACCAATCAGCCTACGAAGATATGCTCCGAGCAGGGGGTAGCTCTCACTCCCTCTCTGTCCAAGACAACAGAAAACTGCGTAGGTGTGGATGCCCCGGACATCCCCTACCATCCCTGCCGACTCTCTGGTTTCTTCAACCAACAAGGTTGTAGCTTCACAACCTCCGTGCCCCGCGCGTAAAACTCTGTCTCCCGTCTGTGACGTGGCAGACAAAACTTCTGACAATGCCTCAGTGCTAGTCCAGAAGTCTACTCCGCGCTCTGCGCGTAAAAATCTGTCTTCCGTATGTGACGCGGCAGACAAAGCTTATGGTTATGCCTCAGTGCTAATCCAGAAGTCTGCTCCGCGCTCTGCGCGTAAAATTTAGTCTCCCGTCTGTGACGTGGCAGACAAAATTTTTGATAATGCCTCAGCGCCAAATCAGAAATTCTAAATGCGCGTCGCGCGTAAAAATGTATCTTCCCTCCGTGGAAAAGCAAATGGTCCCTGCAATCTACGCAAGGGAAAATAAGTGGCGGATTTCTCAACTTCTCGGCCTTTACGCCAACAAGAGAAGAATCTGCCTGCTCTCTAGATTACGCGAGAAGCTGATGGTCGATTGAGGACCTCCTCAGTTTTATGCCAGCCTGAGAAAAATTCTAAACTACTAAGCCCCTCAGCGTAAAGAAAGCCCAGTTTGCGGAAAGACACACTCCTCGGGGATCATCTGCTACTCACATGGCTGAATTGCTGTATACGGGTGGCAGAAAAAAAGTTATGGTTCCCAATATCCGCATGCCAACTAATGTAAACAGGAGGAACAAGCCTTCTTCTTCTTCTTCTTCTGTTAATCCTACTGACTTGCGTAAATTTTTTATCCAGAAGCGCAAAGACAGGGGATCTTCCAATATATCTATTACGCCCCCTAGGGAGTACTGTTGTAATAGTCATAAAATTATAGTTAATTATTGTTGTTCTGAAGCAAAAAGGTCAGTTTTCGACCGGTTAAACTACTCTTTGTCTTTCCAGGAAGAAGAGCCTACATATGCATCAGTGAACATGGCTTCATACGTTCCTAGAGGAAGGTCGAATTCAAGATGTCATTCCTCTAAAACTCCAAGCCAAAGGAGATTCAACAAACTCCTTGAGAACATTGAAGCTGGGGTATTCCGAAATACCCGTTCGAGGTCACGACAACCGGCTTCATATTCTTCTGATTCCGACACTGGGGGTCGCCAGTCTCCCGAATTGGATGCTGAAAGTATAAAGTCCATCTCTACAGAGACCTATACTAACCCTTCAATGACATCCAGAGAAATGGGAGTCTATGCCATTGAAGATGAACGTGAAGAGGCTTCCCCATCAGGAAGTACTGAGCAACTCATCGCTGTGTTGGAGACATCTCTGAAAGAGATACAGTCCATGATAAAGAATATGTACCAGATAATGCTGACTTAACATACAACTGCTATAGCTCAAGCATCGGTCCCTCTGACTCAGATACGTGTGGGGGTGGACTTACCACCATCCAATGCGAATCAGGAGCCTGCTCTAAATTAGGAGTCAGCAGCTCCTCCACTTCCTAATTCGGAGAATGTATTATCTCATGTTGGAGTTACGATACAACCAATCTCTCACCACTCTGCGGTCCCTCTACCGGCTGAAGATCCGATGCAGACAATACGGAAATTGAAAGCCCAATTTGATGCCTTAAAGCATAAGGATCAGCTCAAGAAATTGGGAATCAACCAGCCTTATCCAGCTATCTGGAATAAGATCCATTTTCCTCCTAAATACAAACCACAGACTATGGCTTTGTTTGAGGGAAAGATATCACCGAACCAGTACATGAACTACTTCAGTATGATAACGGTGTTATTGTAAGGGAATGACGCCCTTCTCACTCGAGTGTTCAAAGGCTGTCTCTCGGGAGTGGCTTATCAGTGGTACCGTAGTCTTGCGGACAACTACATTACTTCCTTTGAAGATTTCAAGACTTTGTTCTTCGTACGATTCTACGAAGGAGGGATGGACATGTCTATGTCCTCTCTCATCGAAGTAAAGCAGAAGGAATTAGAGAACGTTCGTACTTTCATCAAATATTTTTGTCAAGCCACTTTGCAAATGCCTCCCGGAGTTCCAGACTCGGCATTGGTGGATATTTGCAGGAAGAATCTTCTTCCAGTAATCTCGGTGTTCACAGGACCATATCAGTTCCATGATTGGCCCTCGTTCATCATCTCAGCGGTAGCCGCTGAAGACAACAGTCGGAAGGTGCGTGATAATAAAATTATGATATCTGCCTCTGATAGAGGCAAGAGGTCATCCTCCAACAGCGACCATCCCCGTGGTTCCAAAGGAAAAGAAGCTCTGGCGATCAATACGTCCAGGCAAAAGACTGCGGCAACCACACAGACGAAACCTGGGACTTCCAGGCCCATTGAAGTATACTCTTTTGACGACGACGATATTTCGAGCATATTCGAGTGTCTAGTCAAAAGCGGCAAGATTACCCTCCCTGAGGTAAAGCGGCCTAATAAAGTCGGTAGTACCAATAACCCCAATTACTGCATTTCCCATAGGTACATACATCATCCCACAAAGGCGTGTTATGTACTAAAGAGGAAAATCCAGGAGTTGATCGACGCTAAGGCCATCACTCTGTGCAATAGCGAGAAGACGGTCACAGCCAACATTATCTCCCTTCAATTTGGCAATCTGCCTCCTCAAGAAATTTCGGATGGTGTTGTACCTATTTCCTGGACAACGATGAACATCGTTAATCTCCCTCCGGCCAGGGGTCAAAACCATGACCTGGTACCCCTAACTACCCAGCGTGGCAAGATTATGTGGGTTCATCCAGATCTGGTGTCAGAGATCGAAGAAGAGACTCAAGCTACTAAGGCTAAGTCTAAAAAGAACTCAAAACGTAAATCATGTCATATGGTTGCGATATCCTCGACATCAGAAGAAGAGGTTTTGGCTACTGGAACCCGTTCAGGGAAAGCCTACCTCAAGGACTATGGAGGAAGTCAATAAGATGCATCGGCAGACACTTCAGCTGCCAAGCCTTCAGAACCAGAACATGTCATACCAGAGGCCGGTCCTTCTAGACCAACTTTGGCGGACAAGGGTAAGCAAAAAGAAGTGCACTTTGATAAACCTTTGAAGAACATTCAAAACAAAGGTTTGGAGAAGCCATATGGCCCAGTTGGCTAATATACCAGCCAGATTGTCCATTTTTGAACTACTCAGGCTCTCTAAAGACACTCGTCAAGCCCTGAGTGAAGCATTAATGCAGGAGGATGCATACTTGACCCAGCTCAAGTCCCCTGATAAAGAACCTGTGGCATGTCCTCAATGCCATAGTGTGATGGAGGTGGTCCCGAATATCACTTTCACCCAAGATGACATATTGTTGAAACATAACAAGCATGACAGACCCCTCTATTACACCGGATATGTCGGTTCCATGGAGGTTGACCGAATTCACATAGATCCGGGATCATCGATCAGTATCATTCCTCATAGTCTGCTCAGACCGCTGAGGATTCCTACCAGAGAATTAGCTTACACCACCACTACACTCGTGGGCTTCAACGCCAGAAAAAGTAAGCCGTTGGGGAAAATTCGTCTGAGGATCCAGATCGGCAACCTCAGATCAGTGGCTACATGCTATGTCATTGATTCAGAGGTATCCTATAACATTCTGCTGGGCAGACCATGGATCCACGATCACAACATCATTCCTCCGACTCTACATTAATGCTTCAAATATATAGATGCTCAAGGAACAGTACAAACAGAGTTTGTTGATCTTAATCCATTCAAAGGAGTAGAATCCTACTACTCCGATGCCATGTTGTACACCCAAGACTACATGGAGGAGGTGTCAGGCAAGAAGGAGGAGGAATCCCACCGGGAGCCAGAAGAACCCTCTGCCGAGCAACCTTTGTCAATCAAAGTGAAAGGGCGAACTACTCGTCCGAAAGTCATGGAACCCATGGCTATCCACCTGAGCAAAACCAAGTCAGGAAAAGGGGGTGATCCTCTAGTGATCACTTTGAACCAGAAGCCTCCACCTTTGGTCATCAACCTTCGGCGTAACAAGCAGCCGACTGATGTAAATGTAACCAGGAACGTGGTTTCTGACGATAATAAAGAACCTCTTTTCCAGTACATTGACGCTCAAATTCTAAATCAGGAATCCTCTCCCCACAACGATATAGAACCTATAGCACAAAAATTCTTGGAAGCTATAGACTCCTATTATCCGTATGTGTGGGAAGTAGCGTTGTCATCTAATGTCATCACGACATATGGGCCACACGAGGATTCTATCTTTATTGTCCCGCCTACTCGCAGTAGTCAGCGTCCAATAGTCTTCGGCCGCATGCACAATGAACCGACTGTACAAGAGGATTCTCTCGATGATGATGCTGGTAAAATGCAGATTCACAGATATAGCCCGCAAGCTTTGAAGATTATACAAAGTATGGGTTATGACTTAAAGCTGGAACCAAGTCTTAACTATGGGAAAGTCAGGCGAATGTCGTTGCACGGTGATCCCTACTGTCAATGAACTCATTTTGGGTTAGGGTATGCCACTTCCTTTGCAACTTCTGAGTCAAATGAGGATATCTTTTCCTCTTCTCAAGATGGCTCGTCGTCCTCCAGCTCATATGATGATTTTGAACGAGCATTATCAGTAAATGCGATTTTGACAGATTCCCTCGA
Source organism: Iris macrosiphon (assembly GCA_036927795.1). Classification (NCBI taxonomy): domain Eukaryota; kingdom Viridiplantae; phylum Streptophyta; class Magnoliopsida; order Asparagales; family Iridaceae; genus Iris; species Iris macrosiphon. The sequence continues at coordinate 105,464,810 of JAYESA010000010.1, read as the reverse complement.
AGTAGATGAACAAGAATCTGAACCGTTTGAGAATGACTCTTGGGCTCAACAAATGGATACACAGTGGGAACTCTGGTTCGAGCAGAGAGAACCTCCCACTGAAGATAAAGTTGTCCAAATTGACGTTGGAGATGAGATTTCACCAAAGCCGATATTTATCAGTAATAATCTTTCCAAAGAAGAAAGGAAAAAAATAATCCAGCTGATAAAAGAATATATCGACGTCTTTGTGTAGAATTATGAGGATATGCCAGGTCTTGATCCAAAAGTGGCTACTCATAAGCTTAACATATTGCCCAATTCGAAGCCTGTGAAGCAACATCAACGCCGGTTTCGTCCGAATATGATGGACGCCATTGAAGCTGAAATTAAGAAGTTGATAGCCTGTGGCTTCATCCGGGAAGAACAACATCCTGACTGGGTCGCTAATGTTGTCCCAGTCATGAAGAAAAGTGGGAAAGTATGTGTCTGCATCGATTACCGAGATCTGAATGCAGCCTGCCCTAAGGACAAGTTTCCTCTTCCTATTACAGACGTCATGATCGATAATACGTGCAATTTTGAACGCATGTCTTTCATGCACGGATTCTCAGGATACAATCAAATCAAGATGCATCCTGAAGACGAGAAGCATACTGCCTTCCGGACACCTTTGGGGGTATATTGCTATACGGTCATGCCCTTCGGACTGAAGAATGCCGGAACTACATACCAATGAGCTATGAGTAACATATTCCACGAGCATTTACGCAAAACAGTGGAATGTTACGTAGACGATATAGCTGTCAAAAGCCGCCACAAGGATAATCACATCCAAGACTTGAAGACAATGTTTGAGTTTATGTGCCAACATCAACTCAAAATGAATCCTACAAAATCCTTTCTTGGTGTATCCAGTGGCAAATTCCTGGGATTTTTCATTACCGATAAAGGCATTCAAGTGGACCCTGATAAAGTCAAGGCCATCTTAGAAATACGACCACCCCATAATCTGAGAGAACTTCAAGGTTGTCTGGCTTATATCCGGATATTCATATCCAACCTCTTTGGGAGATATCAGCCTTTTTCCCGCCTCATGAAGAAAGGTGTATCCTTCGTATGGGACAAAGCCTATCAGCAAGCGTTTAATGATATCAAATGCTACCTCACTAATCCTCCAGTTCTGGTGCCTCCCGTCATAGGAAGACCATTTTTGCTGTATGTTCGAGCAATGGATCATTCTCTGGGAGCTCTTCTCGAACAGAAGAACGATGAGGGTCATGAACAGGCTATCTACTATTTAAGCAGGATGATGGTCGGAGCTGAACACCGGTACAATCCAATAGAAAAAGAATGCTTGGTCCTAATGTTCGCCATTCAGAAAACGTGACATTACGTCATAGGCCAGACTATTCATATTATCTCCAAGATCAATCCTCTTCAGGTATTGATGAACAAACCCAGTATTCTTAATTCCTGACTCGCGACTTGGGTGATATAATTAACACCGTATGATATGGTGTACGTCCCTCAGAAGTCCATCAAAGGCCAAGCGGCTGATTTCCTAGATGCTTATCCGATTCCGGAAACCTCTAGATTATACGAGGACATTTCCGACGAATTTGCAGAATGTAATTCCGTAATGGAAAGTGATACATGGCAGCTATTCTTCGATGGTGCCTCCAGGACTAGTCCCAGGGGAAACATGATTTCAGGAGTAGGAATTATCCTGGTCACTCCTGATAAACTCATCATCTATCGAGCATATTCTCTTAGCGAGCCTTGCTCTAATAATGTAGTAGAGTATAATGCCCTACTCATCGGACTCCAAGTCGCTAAAGAATTGGACGTCGAATATCTGGAAGCTTTCGGTGATTCTCTGCTCATCGTCAATCAAGTCAGAGAAATATATGAAGTCCGTAATCCAGACCTCATTCCTTATCACCAAGCAACGATCGAGATAGCCATGTCTTTCAAAGGGTTCTTCCTAAAGCATGAGCCTCGATCTCAGAATCTGGAAGCTGATACCCTGGCCAGTCTAGCTACAGATCTAGCTATTCCTATAAGAAGGCAGAATTCGGTGATCATTCTTAACAGAGATTTATTTTGTGTGAAAAACAACTTTCACATAGAACGCAGCTATGCTGTGAACACAGATCCTCCCAAGAGAGACTGGAGAAGTCCCTTTATAGATTTTGTGGCATATGGAATCTTACCAGAGGATCCTAAAGAAGCAGTATCCATCAAAAGATGATCATTACGCTTCTATTTTGATGTATCTTCACAATGTCTATATCGTCGAACCTACGACGGACTGCTATTATGATGTCTCTCCGATGATGAGGCACAGCAAATTATCCGTGAAGCTCACGACGGCGTATACGGAGCGCATCAACCCGGTCCTAAGCTACAGGATCGTATCAGGAGAATGGGCTATTACTGGCCTACTATGATCACAGATGCAATAAAATATGCAAGACAATGCAAGGCCTGTCAAGTTCATGCAAATTTTATACATCAACCTTCTGAACATTTATATCCTACGGTAGCATCCTGGCCATTTGAAGCATGGGGTATGGATATCATTGGTCCTATTCATTCGTCTTCTTCCAGAGGTCATCGGTTCATATTGGCTATCACGGATTATTTCTCCAAATGGGCAGAGGCGATCCCTCTTGCTGAGGTGAAGACATCTAACGTGATCAGCTTCATCAAGCATCATGTCATTTATCGCTTTGGGATACCCCGAAGGATAATTTATGACAATGGGCCTCAATTCATCAGCCAAGCGTTTCATCAATTTTGCGATAAAAATCGAATACAAAATATGGCCTCTACGGCATACAATCCTGCTGCTAATGGTTTGGCGAAAGCTTTCAACAAAACCATTATCAAAATCTTAAAAAAGTTTATTTCTTCGAATAAAAAAGATTGGAACGAGAAGCTAGGAGAATGTCTCTGGGCATACCGTACAACGGTACGAGCACCTACAGGTTGTACCCCATTCTCATTGGTTTACGGGAGTAAAGCAGTTCTCCCCATTGAAATCCAAATTCTATCACTCAAAATAGCAGTGGCTAATGAGTTGACTCAGGAAAATAATGATCGATTACGGCTTCAAGAACTAGAAGGATTAGACGAGAAACGCCTCCTAGCTCAACAGTACATTGCATTCTACCAGGCACGCATTTCCAAAGCTTTTAATCAAAAAGTGAAGGAAATAGTGTTCAAAGTTGGCGAGCTAGTTATAGCTGTGAAAAGGCCAATGATCATTACTCACAAGAGTAAGGGTAAATTTTAGCCCAAATGGGAAGGCCCTTATGTGATTAAGACGACGTTCTCAAACGGCGCTTACAGATTAGCCAAGCCTAATGGAGACTTGTTAATGGCTCCTATCAACGACAAATTCCTGAAGAGGTACTATGCTTAATCTTCTTTGCTCAAATGGAGTATGGTGAAGATCTCATTCTGACAATACTACGTCCAAAGAACTAGTTGGATCATATTCTATCATGTCCATATAACCTCTGAATAGATATGTTTAACTAATTTGGAACATCAAAACCTATCATGTCCATATTAGCTCTGATAGTGTTTTATGTATAAATTTTAGTTGGATCATATTCTATCATGTCCATATAACCTCTGAATAGATGTTTTCAGCTGAAGCTTACCGAAAGTATATCACGTCCATATTACCTCTGATATCACTTTCACCCTAGCCAGTTATTTATATTCAAAAAATGATGGGTCCCCCAAAGTTAGATAAAGTCTCTTTATTATCTCCAGAAAGAGCAAATTACATCTAAAAGCAAAAGGTACATCATTTGGGAGGAGCAGTTAAATCACGGATATGCTGCGCCAGTGCGGCCATCTTCTCATTCCTGGAGCTTAAAACTGTAGCCCGAGCCCGCTCCAACCTTGCCTCCTCATTGTTCAAGGCAGACATTTCAGACCGAACATGTACAAAATCTGCGTGGATGATACCCACACGTGTCAGGTTTTGCTAAGACGCTTCCAGTCGGTTCTTCAATACGTCTCTAGCTGCCGATGGAGCAAGAACCCTCTCCTCTGCCTGAGTGAGTTCATCTTTCAATTTGCGGACCCTCGCTGCCTCTTCCTCATATTCGGCCTCACACTTGGCCAGCTGGAGAATGACATACTCCAATACGGTATGCTCTTCATTCATCTCTTTCTGCTGAGCCTCGATGGACTTGCTCAAAGTTTCCCATCTCCCCACGAAGCCTTACAGTCAAAGAGTCATATTCAGCCTGAATCAGGTCATCAATGCTACCCTGGGATAGTTGCAAATAATTGTTAATGGGTTGTTCCAAACCATTAACTATCTGCTCCAGTGTATCAGCTCTCCCAGCGTCGTTGAAGTCTCTGATCGGCGCTATCACAAACTGGGAGGACCTCCTCAGAGCCTCGAAGCCTAGATTCTTCTCCAGCACCATTAATATTAGCGTTTTCAAAGTGGTGTAGAAAATACTAGTATACTACTCAATTAGCATGGCGAGATCCGAATGGATGCTGGGAGTGGCTGCAATATCGGTGAATCCCCTTCCAGGAACGACTGCAGAGGGTGTCGTCACAGTCGTCGCTTCAGTAGATGGAACGACAAAGGTAGAGGCACCAACAACGGTCGAAGTGGCTGATGTACTCAAAGGAGGCATAGTCGCGATAACAGGCTCTTCCTCCTCTCAAGATATCGGAACTGTATTGGGCGAGACGGCACCCAAAAATATTTCCTCTTCAAAGTCGGGCACCTCCATGTCATCAGCAGGAGCTACAACAAAGCCAAAAGTTGCGTCGACGCTGCCCTCCCCGTAGATGTCTTCCCCTAAAAAGTAGACAAGAGAAAGTTAATATCAACATAATGTTAATTTTTCTAAAAGAGGTATAAAGACAACATTTACCCAGGGCCGATGGTATATATGTTGCGTCTGCAGCCAGTACAGCTAAATCATTTCTTAATGATGCTAAGCGAGATGTCATACCTGGAGAAGGGGGTGTGCCAACTGACACTGGCAGGTATTCTTCCAGTTCTTCACCAAGATCCACTCGAGGCTCATAGGGTGGAATCTCGCTGGATATACTTACAGACGCAGCAGGGGTTACTCCCGTTACTGGTCTGGATAGAGGTATATGCAATCTTATTTTGCTCGACCTCAAAGGCGATCTCGTAACACTACCTGAAGTGGTAGCAGCGACAGCAGCCTCGAACAAAGAATCTCTGACACTGCCAGCCGGAACTGTGGAGGTTCCCTCTCTAATAGGCGAAGGACCTCTAGTCAAAAAATCATCCCCAACAGGGGAAACAGCAGGCTCACTCCTAGGAGCCTCATGGCTGGAAGTCCTGACAGGACCACTAACAGTCTTCTTTTTCTTGCGAGGGGAAGTCTCCTTCAGAACATGAGCCCTTCGCTTACTAGGGATAACCAGAGGCTCTGCAGGCGGAGGTATTACGCCTCTCGATACTGTCAGGAAAAACTCATCTGGATTAAAAGAGTCTTCACCCTCGTCAGAGGAAACTGATGGGACTTCCTCCCTTCCAGCGGACTTATGAGAGGGCATCCTAAAACTTCAACGCATATCAAAATCTCGATGGAAGGTATTGATGGCCACATAAAACTGAGCGTACGAGTGGAGGATGCGCAACTCCATGGAGAGTGAAGTCGCGGGCACAGTAAAGGTTGCTCCAGTACAACCCATTATGAAGTATCGTCATCCTCTCGCTCCATCAATAAGTCCACCTCTGGACTTGAAGCTCGTGATGGCATTTCCCACATACAATTGGTCATACCCAAACTGCCTGGCGAACCGACTAGGCAGGTAGGGCTCCAAGAAGCAATGGTCTTCACTTCTGTACAACAAATGGGAAGGTCTAATGCAGACCAACCAATAAAAAGCTTCAGGAGAAAGAATGGTCTTTCCTTCACCTGAATTCTGAAGCCTTATCCCCTGTTGATTGATATGTATAGTAGGGATGATACAGAAGAGCTTCCAACTATGAGCAAAATTTAATGCTCGCCGACAGTCTACTACGGTGGTCACGTTCCAGGTGGAATTCTTGTAATTCAACAAGAAATTGTTTCCCGAACTACTGGCAAAGCCGGGAGATATCATCCTGGGGTTATGAAGAATTAACCATCCCATCAGATATAGGAACGGTAATTCTACCCTGGGAAAGCTGTCACACCGTGTTTCGTCTGCAAGCAACCCATCAGTAATGGCCCTCAGGCCAGCTTGTATCCGGCATACCATGGCAGGGAGCAAGCCCAGTCTTGTCCCAAATACCAAACACACTGCAGGCCATAAGGTGTTACGATGAATGCGATCCGAAGATGCAATGCCAGGTACTACCAATCGGCGTAGCCATACAGAGAGGAAGCCAGCTAGTTGAGCTTCCCTTGACAGAGGCCTGCGGCAATGCCTCATATAACTGGAGGCTTTAGTGCCTACAGGATAACTCCCTATCTCCTCATCGAGAACCTGATCTGAAGCCCCGGCGTCTTTAATAAGATCATCGACTACTTGAGTATTAAGCACGCTCAGAAGGCTCAAAGGCTTATCCCTGCTATCCATAACTTTGTCTGGATTAGCATCCCTGGCCTGATGAAAGAAGAGATAGGACGCCCATTTGTTGGTATGAGCCAAATCAGAGGGCTTATTATAGAAGGCAGTGCACGCTAAATAATAGCTCATTAGCTCCTGGTACACTGCCACTACCCGAGGGTTTGTATCCCCCAGCTCCCTGTTTGTGGGAACATACTCTTCATAAGGAGTATCCCCCATTGGCAGTCTTGAAATCTCTGCCATTTCGTAAAGGGCCAATCCTAACTCCCCTAGTGGAGTGGCGAAAGTCCCAGTGAGCGAGATATACCGCTCCATCAAAGCCAAAAATAGGCTGGGATTGAGAGGTAACCCAACACTGGTAGCACTTACAGCCGCGAACAGACCAATGCTCTCCAGCTCCGTCTGAAAGTTCTTCAGGGCCCAGGCACTTAAGCAGGCCCATCGAAGATTCTCAGGGCTAACCCACCCACTGGTCCGAGGATTAACCTTGGGGTATACTCCTTCATGCCCCATGAAGTCATTACAGAAAGTCGATAATTGGACTGGTTGGAGCAGTGAAGTGTCTTCACTCGGGACGCTACCCGGAAATAATCCCCTGAAAGGCATGAACGGGCCTGAAGGGCGGCTCACAAATAATCTTGGTCTGATCCTTTCTGATAAAATATCTTCCCCGGCTGGCCGTGAAGATCAGGGGTCAGGGTCCACGATATCTTCCTGGGATGCATGGCATGGAAGAATGCCGAGATAGGATAATCTCTCAGCATCCTGGGCAGGTACATGACCATGCCCCCAGCAGTAAAAACCCAATTTTCTTTCTTGGGCTTCACCTGGTATTGTTTATCAATCATATCCCCGAAGAGGAAAGCTGATTTTATATATTTGGCCCCATCTATATATGTCAGGGGCTCCCCGTTGATCATGCTCAACAGCATTCGTTCTCCTTGAGATGATATCAGACTTCCCCTTCCTTCAGGATACTGAGTTCCAGAAATAGGGAATGTCACATGGGACAAATTCTCTAGGTAATTGGAGTTCAGCATCCCAGCAGCAGAACCCATCACCTCAGCCAATAGAGGTATCTGCAAGTCAACTACAAAAATGCAAGAAGAACAAGTCAGTTTCTATACTAGACATCACAGTCTTGCAGTTTATGCCAAAGATTAACAGTCTGTGCTTTAAGCCAAGGCTGTAAAAACTTGAGCTTTTTATGCTGGAATCTGTTTCTGAGGCATAAAATTCAAGATTGACAGTATACACAAAAATCTGACAGTCTGTGTTTTTACGCCAGACTGCCAAAATTTGAGTTGTTTCGCCGGAATTTTCATCCAGAGCGTAACACTCAAAGTTTGTAGTATACGCCAAATTTTGACAGTCAAATCTTTTACGCCAGACTGTAAAAATATGGAATTTTTATGCTGACACATTAGGAATGTGGGCGTAAATGATAAAACATCTCTGTGCATCATCTTCCTCGAAGGGGCTCTCAGCACAGAAGATGACCTAGCGCGTTCACGTGCAACGTGTGCGAAGGGTTTTCTTTGTTTTTTTGTCCCAAAAGCTTTACCTATAACGCCCGGTACACAGCTTGACGGTGGGACACTTCGTTCAGAGCGAGGTTCGCTCAGCCCGATGGGAGTCGCTCGTGCCTGAGCAGAGGAACGAGAAGAGGAGGCAGCTTTCTTTCCCTTAGCGGTGGAAGGTTGTTTCGGTGCCATTGCTAAAAACTCAGAGTGCTCAGAGAAGAAACGAAGAAGAGTTCTCAAAAAGACGAAGGTTTTTTCTTTTGCAAAAGACAGATTAAGGGTTTCTTCTCTGAAGGCCTTGGGGTATTTATAGAGTCTGGATGACTCCTCGAATCCCTAACCAAATCTGATATTTAATATTCTGTTATAATTTGGGGCCACGTCAGCTTATCATTTGAAAGAAAAAGACGGACAGTCAGTCGATCCAGACTCTACGTGAAGAGCAGATCTATAATTTTACGCTCAGGAGCTTCTACGCTCGGAGGCTACAAATCTACGGTTTTACGCTCAAAGGCTATAAGTCTATGGTTTTACGCCCGGATGTTTTTACGTTCGGTAGCTTTTACGCTCGAGAGGCTATAAACCTACGACTTCACGCTCAGAGGCTACAAATCTATGATTTTACGCTCAACAGCTTTTACGCTCGGAGGCTACAAATCTATGATGTTATCCTCAGAAGTTACAAATCTACACTACGGATCTATGACTTTCTACCTATCTTAAAATACGTAGGCCAGAGTATGCGTATATCTGAATAATTCTCAAGACGGCCAATTACAAGGGTTTATACAGAAGATGCTTCTTTTTGGCCTCAAAACATCCCAAGTACCCAAAGCATACAGAGTTCAGCTTTGAAAATGACTCTTCTTCTTGGGTCGATTGGAAGTTCATCTAAAATCCAGTCAGAATCTTTTCTCTACAGTTCAAGCATGGCCAGCTTTGAAGCCATTTCTCGCCCTATTTCAAGGAATTTTTGGGAAAATATTCTTGAAGATGATGGTCTGAACAAAAATTCTTCTTATCAGAGTGATAGTTCAGAATTCTACGTAATTCCTCACTCCAAACAACAGGATAGTTCGAATATTTGACTTAAATGCTAAACAACTTTCTACGCATCTTCAGTTACGCATAAAAGACGGGACGAGACCAAATACTCTTTTCATCAGAGTCGGCGTAAAGTTATTCAGACGTGTCAAAGCTGCACACTATTCAGACATCGTCATAGCAAAATATGGCAAATCATCAGATGCGTAAAAGAAGACAATTTTATTAATCATGATTACATATAATAAAAATCCAGTTTACAAAAGATTTTTCATCTTCATGATTACATATAATGGAAATCCTTGTTTTATCAAGGGTTTCTCATTTTCATTGAAGATCACGCCGAGAATCTGTTCTGCCAGGTTCTCATATTGGTGGAGATCTTTGTTGTCTTCTACAGCAGATTAATCGGCTTCCGCGGCCGATTAACAAGAAAATGATTAATGGTAGGAGGATACACAATTGGGCCTGTATAAATTATTCAAGAGCCCATCCTCCATACGCCATGACAGATTGAGTTGGGATTCTGACCCAACTCAATACTGGAAGACGGGGATAGTTTATCTGCCCTCGTCCACCATCGTAACGGGAGAAAATACAGCTTGCAAGCTATGTGATCGAATGTGACCCTTTCTCTCTCCTGGATAAATCGCCATATGAAATTGCTTATCATCCCGAGCAAAGGAAGCTATGATATCCTTCCATAATACATCGTTGCAGAGGACATTTGCTCAAAGATGCCTTCTTTTTTGGCTCCTTATATGGTGGAAGAACATGATCTTCTTCTTCCTCAAGTCAGCAAGACGAACCTCGGCAACCATCTCTGTGAGGTGAAGGAAATATAGGAAGAACAGGTTAACTCGTCAGTCTTTATATAGGCAATAGAGAACACACCGAATCCCAACAAACTCCTAAAAATCTGCCAAGAAATTAGCCTCGAGGAACGAGTCAGACTTGACCGTTTCATGCTTCATTCAAAGTATTTCAAATTATGAGGAATTTGAAAACTTTGAAGGGGGTCTTGTAGAAGCATAAAAATATGCTACAGAGTCATACGTAGTATTTCAGTGCTGTGTGGCGTAAGACATGACTTCAGAGCCATCGGCGTACAACAGAGCTTCATCGCTAGTACAACATAAAATATAGCTCCAGAACAACCCGCATAATACAGTATTTCCAGACTGCTTCGGCATAAAAAGGTTGTTACATCGCCCCCTCGGCGTAAAACCTACTCGTTATTAATGCAGTGGGATGTTGTACGGGGAACTCTTCGTATTCCTCGAATGAACCTGTCAGATTATGCAGTAAACCTGACTCCTGACAAAGAGTACTTCACAACTATCCAGACGACGGCTGTAATAATGATTCGGCACAGAGATCCAGACCGTCGTTTAGTGACATTTCCTTGATATAAATTGCTTTTACGCATTCAAGGGAATACGCTGCCTAGTTTTACACAGGAAGATGTGAGCTTTTACGCTCAGCAAAAGACAAAACGAACCGCCACATCAAAAGTTGCCCTTCATACAGAGCTCGAGGCATGTCTCGACAGTTAATGCACGTGATGGGGGCAGATCTCTGCTTTTAATGCACGAGATTTGGTTCTATTTTCAAAGACTGGGTAAGCCATAATTATGACTAATACGTCCACATCATCACCTCTGTATATTACGCCATCAGGCTATTTTCAGCTATAGGAGCACGCTGTACGCAATCTCCTTGAAATACGCCGACCTGACTATTTTTAACTATAGGAATATGCCGTATGCTATCTCCTCGGAATATGCCAACTCAGGCTATATTTGCATTGGTGCGTGATAAGGCTATTTGGTCTAGAATACGCTCAAGATCTCAGTCAAGGAAGGAGGATCGGCTATCTTTTACGCTAGCTACCTATCCATGCAACATCAGGCTTCTACGCCTACTAGACTTCTACACCTACTTGGCTTCTACGCCATTTTGATAACTATTGGGCTTCTATGCCATGGTGACAGTCATTGGCTTCTACGCCAACCTTTTTTACGCGAGGGGCAGTTACCTACGTGGCTTGCATGTCGTGATCTTCGTAGCAGTTATACGCGTTACCTCATCATGGGACACGCGTTGCATGCAGATTCAGAAGATTATTTGTACGTGGGTGACAGTTATTATAACCGTCGCGTAAAAAGTGCCACACTCTCCACTGCTCGGCTTCTACGCCAACTAGACGGTTACTGTCACTAAACCCTATAAATAGAGACCTCCGTCTACGGAGGTCCAGGGTCGAACAGAGATCAAAGAATTAGAGTCAAAAAATCAAAGAGAGAAGAACACAGACAGAGAGTAGTGATCGACGATTTTGGCATCGAGCATCCACTCCCTCTTGCAATCTTTGAAGCTATTCCTTCTTCTACGGCACTTCTTCATCATCGTGTGGTCCAAGGGACAAAGTGATCGACCACAGATCAGACTCCTATAGCAATATTTACCCAGATTAAATTTTGTACTTGACATCCTCGTATAGGATTAATTGTACTTCTTATTTTTAAACCAAAGAAAAGGTTTCGTATAAACCTAGTTTTATTTCTTTCGTTTATTATCAAACACGCATTAAGGTAAAAATTTAGATCTAGTCCAACCAAGCCATCAAAACCGAAAATACCAAGAAGTAAACATGCATAGGAGTTCATAGAGCACAATATAGACCAATAAAATATAAAAATCTATAATAATATAAAAGTATAAGTTCTCTATCATTGGCAAGATATACTTACCTAAAACCACCACTAACTACTACCACTACTACCAAGAAAAATGGGGGGCGGTCCTGGGCTGCTCTCGGCTAGGAGGAGGGGAGAGGAAATGAGAAGAAAATAAAAAGAGGGAAAAGTGAAAGAATGGGAAAGAGAGAGAAAGAGAGGGGTTATATTTCAAGGGTGGTTAACAAATTACATGAGAGCAGCAAGAGACACGACCAACTTTAAATTTCGAAGAAGAAATTTTTCTAAGGAGGGTATGATTGTCACCCTCATATTTCCAAATAAGGGTATTTTAGTCATTTGGCATATTTTATTTTTCTGTAAACTAATATTAATATATATTGCTATTAATTAATATTTATACTTGAGCTATTTATTTGTTTTAGTTAGAGGGCTAGCCTATTAATTAGACTTGACACTAGTGAACCCAATTAGACTTGTCATGACAATAAGTGAGCCCAACATGGACTAGGCCCAATTAGACCCATTTTTCTTTAGCTAATTATGGAGATTAACTTAATTGCATTTGTTAGAGACTTCCCTATTTAGCCTTCCCTTAATATTCTTCATATTAACTAAGTAGGGGCACTTTAGTCATTAATTGTTGCTTGGAGAAGGGGATGTAGGGGTCGGCCACTAGAAGAGGGGTCTTCTCTCTCTCTCTCTCTCTCTCTCTCTCTCTCTCTCTCTCTCTCTCTCTCCTCTTTATTTTACACTTCCATTTTAGATCCCCAAAATATATATCCCCAATTCCTCCATCAATATCTACCTATTCATTTGTATTTTTCTCTCATTTTTATTCCTTAAGGAGCTTTGGAGCTTAGAGAAGCAAGGGGCATAAGGAGAAGGAGTTTTGGAAAGAAAATCATGTCTGGATCGTGTCCATAAGAACAATTCATTGAGAATCCATCTTTTAATTGGTAAATTCTGAATTCACCTTCTTCCTAGCTTCTAAATTATGCATTTGACCATTATAAACCCTCCCATGGCATATGGCCACCTATAAGAAGAAGTTCTAGGCTATTTGGTTAAGTATTATGTCTTTTACATGGTGATTTGTGTCCATTTTAGGAGAAGTACGGGATTGACACATCAAGTGTGTGTTATGATACTAATTTAGTCTAATTAGACTTAAATCGGGGTTGAAAGTATCCACAAATGGATATGAGTAGGCCATATCATGGTATTTTATGATACGTTGTGATACGGGGCTTATTTTGGTTGATTTATGCAATTTCTCATCCTTTTCCTTTATAATTAGTTATATTAGTTCTATATAATTATATTTGATACGTGTGAGTGAATAATTATGGAGAATTTAGGGTTTGGCTTCTCAATTGGGAGTGTTGACACCTTGGTAGGTGTGTATCATGAGAATCTCAATTAATACACTATAGGTGTATGAGGAAATAACTTGTGTGTGTGGTATCAGTCGGACAATGCACTAATGTGGTCTGTAAGAAGTGGAATTAGCAGCAGCAGTTACCATGTTATGACATATGAATTTTGCAACTAGAGTTGCAACAGATGTTGCAAGAGTGTGCAACCTGGAATGGGAGAGCAGTAAGTAGCAGAAGATTGGGGTTAGAGGCTCGGGTATGCTGATATGGGGTTCCTGACTATGGGCAATGCTAGGGAATACTACTGGTACGTATAGGTCGTGCGATGGATAGGGATAACTGCCAATAGAAACTTTATATGCTAGCAGACCTGGCAGTTATTAAAGGTATTATTGTTTCATGTATACGACATATTTAGAGCATGGGGTGGGGAGAACAACAAGTAAGGCATTTGGGCTCCTTTGCACTTTTTCCTTCTGTAACCCGGAAGCTCCACTGGAGATATGGGCGGTGATGACCCCATTTACAATTGGCGGCCTCTGTCGTTCAAAAGACGACATGCTTTGAGGCCCCTGATTCTTCGAGAGAGTCACGCCAATCCCATATTTTTAGCCAGATAGCCCACTTTGTGAAAAGTTGTTCTCAAACTGCATTCACTTAGACGGTTAGGCGACCCATTGGATGTTTATATTTTAGTACTTATTGGCATATTATTATGTATCTTGTTATGTCCCTCTGAGGACCTGGTCCCTTTCCAGATATAGAGGAGCAGGAGTACGATCTTGGACCTGACGCTACGTACCTGACTGAGGAGGTCTTACCCTCAGAGTATCTGTAATTATTGCCACTGTTTAGAGTTTTTGTTGCTACTTTATTATAGTCATTTTGTAGTAGATTTGTTTTCACCCGACTATCAGACATGATAATCATCCTTGATATTCAGTTATTATTCAGCTCTTTATTCCTACTTATTAGTTGTGCTGTGGATGAGATATAGATTATGTGTGACTAGTTGTGACAGTATATTACCACTGATGGATTGGATATTCATGTACAGCGTACGTGTGTATATGGTTCCATATATTGGAGTCCATATACATACGGCTGGACGTGTTACGTATTCCTAGTCCTACGTATTTTGGGACTGGGGCATGACATATTTTTAGTAGTGGCCCATGTAGGTCCTGAATATATTGTCTTGGTTACGTAACTGTATCAAACAAGCCTGCGTATAGGAATAGAGTATAAGGATCTCATCCATGCTTGACTGAAACCTCATTCTTCCTTAAGTTTTACGCCAAAGACCCTTTACCCTTGTTGGCGTAAAATCCAAATAACTGTTGTTGGCGTAAAAGCCTATTGATTGCCTAGTTAGCATAAAAGGCCAAACTATGAAGAAGATTGCCTACTTTATACTGCGGTTATGACAACTGCTAACCATATTTCCTTAGTCTTCTAAATCTACGTATGACACGTCATGCAAGCCATGTAGGAAACTACCCCAGCGTAAACTTGATAATAGATAACCAACGTAGAGTAGCCTGATTAGGCATAAAATTTAAGGATAGGTGATGTGAGCGTATTTGACATAGCCTTAGCTTTCCCAGTCATAACCAAATCTCATGCATTAAATGCAGAGATATGCCTCGAGCCCTGTGCAAATAACAGCTTTTTACGTGGCGTCTGATTTGTCTTATCTTGAGCGTAAAAACTCATTTTCTGTCAATATGGAAGAGGCAGCGTATTCAGAAGACTCCCTTTCTTTCTTTTGGATGCATAAAAAAAACAACTTGTGCCAAATATGTCACTAAACGACAAACTGGGTCTCTGTGCAAAAATCATCATCACAGCCGACCTCTCGATCATCGTGCAGTACTTTTGTCAGATGTCAGGATTCACTGATTAGTCTGACAAATTCATCCAAAGTAATACCAAGAGTTCCTCGTACAACTTTATGCTGCAACGTATTTCAGGTTTTACAGATCTCTTTACGCACGGAGACTTTTACGCAGACTCTTACGCAGATAGATTTTACGCAGACTCTTACGCAGATAGATTTTATGCAGACTTTTACGTGGGCAGATTTTACGCGTAGACCTTTTACGAAAAACTTTACGCAGGAAGTATAGAGATCTTTTACGTGCATAACTTTTACGCGCAGACTTTACGCGACATATATTTTACACAACAGATATTTTACGCGCAGCCAACTTTATGCCGGCTTTACGCACAGACTTTTTACGCAGACAGCTCTGAAGCCCTATTTTATGCCAGACTATCTTAAAGCTCTGCTTTACGCAGGAAGCTTAAAACAACCTATTTTACGCTAGCTATCTTGAACCCTATTTTACGCAGGGAAAGACTTCAAGTATGTTGGGGGGGTTTTACGCGAAAAATTCCCCAGCATATTTCATGCTTCTACATTCTATCTAATGCTTGCATCCTGTTTGATTCATGTACTTCTTCTAAATTATTGTGTACATCACCTGTAGAGAGATGGATATGCAGAAGGGATGTACTGATGGTGACATAACTCCTGGAGTCAATAGTCAGACTCAAGGAGGGACCTCAACAGTTCCTAGACTTCCGAGATCATGTGGGCAGATTCACCATCCAGTTCCATATGATCTTCCCGTTCGACCTAATAGGAACCTTCCAGTCTCATCAACATCACTAGATGGTCAGACACAACTGTTCCAATTCTTCCAGATGATGATACAGGAACAAAGACAGCAAGCAGCAGAACAGAGACAAGAGTTCCTAGCAGCACTTGAAAGGATGGCTGCAAAGATTACTGTACCAGCTCAAGCACTAGCTCCTGTACCTCGAGCTAGAGTTGGTTCAGTAAAGGACTTTGTACAGATGGGTCTGAGGTCGTACAAAGGCATTGAGAGCCCAGAGAAAACTACCAACTGGATCACTCACACTCGAAAGCTATTAGAGGCATCGCAGCTACCTGCAGACCTGTGGATGACAAGTGTAAGAACACTTCTAGATGGTAATGCTCATTACTGGTGGGAATCCATGGAGCGTCGGTTGGGTACATACCAGACTTGGGAGCAGTTCTTGGAGGGCTTTGAAAGAAAGTACTTCCCGGACACCGTCAGAGATGCATTGTACGATCAGTTTCTCCACCTGGAACAAGGTAACAGAACAGTGGATGAGTATGATGCTGAGTTTAGTCGCCTTAGTAAATATGGCGCTGCCCTGATACCAGATGACTTGGCCAAGCTAAGAGGTTTCATCGCGGACTGACTCAGGAGCTCCAACATTACACAAGCTCCCAGTCCTGAATCTCTTATGTCGAATTGCTGACAGAAGCCAGATTGCAAGAAACCATCAACAGAGAAAAAGGAGGTCAGTCGAGGACACAACAAGGACCAGCAAGGATACAGCAGGGACCGGCAAGGACACAACAAGGAGGACCTATCAGACGTCCCTGGGTACAGCAGCATCAGCAACACATAGTCGGACCCTACCAGATTCCGAAAAAACCCCAATATAATTATTGTGGGAAATTGGACACATTTTGAGAGATTATCGGAATTGCTTGGGACAGTATTTACGATATAGTTCCGGACAACATTTGACAAAAGATTGTCCAAGGCAACAGACATCGGCACTACCACCACCAGCACAGAGACTAGCGCTTCCAGCACCAAAGCCAGCTCAACAGATGGCTAGACCAGAAGTACCTCGACCTCCAGCATCAGGAGAATTTCAACGAGGACCACCACTACCTACCCAGGAGGATCAGTATATGAGGGCCGGACAGGGACAATAACAGAGGAACGGGCAAGCTTTTGCAATGGAAGTGGATGACTTGGATCAGGAGGTGGATGTCATAGCAGGTATCACTCTTGCTTTTACTTTTCCTGCTGTGACATTATTTGATACGGGAGCCACCCACTCATTCATATCATCTAGTTTTATTGCCAAACACAATATTGCCCCTACACCTTTACCTAGTTGTATTAAAATTCTCACCGGAGGAGGAGTTGTACCTATTAGTAGAATTTGTAGATCGTGTCCTATAGTGATACGTGGCAAAGAGATGAACGCCCAACTCTTAGTCCTTCTTATGCCAACTTTTGATATAGTGCTGGGAATGGACTGGCTGAGCAAGTACCATGCTTTCTTCGATTGTTTTGGAGGAAGCATTCTTTTTAAGGTACCCGGCCAGCCAGAACTTGAGTTTGCACGAAGATCCACAGAAATCCTTGATGGTATGTAGCCCACAATGGACGATGTTGTCTATCATCCCATTATTACAGAATTTTAAGACGTCTTTCCAGAGGAATTGCTAGGACTACCCCCAGATAGAGACATAGAGTTTTTGATGGAATTAACACCAGGAGCAGCAACCATAGCATCACATGTTTATAGACTGGCGAAGAAAGAGATGGATGAACTAAAGACACAGTTGAAAGAACTAGAAGAGAAAGGTTTCATCCGACCAAGTGCATCACCCTGAGGAGCACCAGTGTTGTTTGTACCAAAGAAGGATGGGTCAGTGCGTATGTGCATTGACTATAGAGCCTTGAATGCAGTAACAGTGAAGAATAAATATCCATTACCACGCATTGATGACCTATTTGATCAACTTAGTGGAGCCAAGATGTTCTCAAAGATAGATTTGAGATCGGGATATCACCAGGTGAAGGTACAGAAGGAGGACATCCCGAAGACCGTATTTCGGACAAGATATGGGCACTATGAGTTTTTGGTCATGCCATTTGGATTGACCAATGCTCCAGTTATCTTTATGGACTTAATGAATCAAGTTTTCCATCAGTATTTGGACCAGTTTGTGGTCGTCTTCATAGATGATATACTTGTCTATTCAAAGAACCACGAGGAACACGAGAAACACCTACGGATTGTTCTAGAGACCTTGAAGAGAGAGCAGTTATATGCAAAACTCAGTAAATATGAGTTCTTCTTGGACAGAGTCTTATTTCTTGGACAAGTTGTTACAGGAGATAGAATTTTTGTTGATCCAGAAAAGATCTCGGCAGTCGAGACATGGCCTGTTCTTAAATCAGCAGCGGAGGTGAGAAGTTTTCTTAGACTCACAGGATATTATAGACGGTTCATGAAAAACTTCTCAAGGATAGCAATACCTATGACTCGGTTGACTTGCAAAGATCAAGAGTTCATATGGACCAACGAGTGTCAAACCGCTTTCAAGGAATTGAAGAAGCGATTGACCACAGCACCAGTATTGACTATTCCATCAGGATCGGGAGGATATATGATTTACAGTGACGCATCAGGGAAAGGTTTGGGATGCGTATTAATGCAGCATGGCAAAGTGATTGCATACGCGTCTAGACAATTATGAGTACATGAGAAAAATTATCCAACTCATAACTTGGAACTTGCAGCCGTTGTATTTGCTCTGAACCTATGGAGACATTACTTATATGAGGAACGAGTGGAAATCTATACAGACCACAAAAGCCTCAAGTATGTCTTCACGCAGAAGGAGTTAAATATGAGGCAACGTCGATTGCTTGAATTGATAAAAGATTTCGAGATAGAGCTACATTATCACCCAGGCAAGGCTAACGTTGTAGCAGACGCGTTAAGCCGGAAGCCAGTAGCTTATTTCTTGACAACACAGAGGAAATTACTGGAGGACTTGCAAGATTTTGGCATT
This sequence comes from Iris macrosiphon, assembly GCA_036927795.1. Classification (NCBI taxonomy): domain Eukaryota; kingdom Viridiplantae; phylum Streptophyta; class Magnoliopsida; order Asparagales; family Iridaceae; genus Iris; species Iris macrosiphon. The sequence continues at coordinate 105,445,945 of JAYESA010000010.1, read as the reverse complement.
GAAGTAATATTACCCAGAGCAGACAGGATACTAGCCAACTTGCAAATACAATCATCACTAGTAGAGAGAATCAAGGCAGCATTGCCTACAGACGCCAGATTCAGAAGATTAAAAGAAAGAACAGAGGCCGGAGAACAGACAGGACTGCAAATTCATGATGACGGGACATTACGATGTGGTAATCGTCTATATGTTCCAAATAGAGAGATTCGAAAGGAGCTGATGACAGAAGCTCATAGTTCGATATATTTTATTCATCCTGGAGGCACCAAGATGTATTATGATTTGCGACAGCACTTTTGGTGGCATGGAATGAAAAGAGAGATAGCTCGCTTTGTAGCTAAATATTTGGTATGTCAACAAGTAAAGGCAGAGCACCAGAGAACAGCAGGGTTATTGCAACCACTTCCGATTCTAGAGTGGAAGTGGATCAAACCCAAACCGCAACTCCTAAACCCATTACCCGCTTGCACCCAAACCCGCGTAGAAAATATCCGACAGCAGTAGCAAAAACAAACTTCTCTTTCTTCCCCTCCGTGCGTAAAACAAACTCCACCGCTTATTATTTTCATCTGCGCGTAAAACAACCCCCGCATGTGACTCATCCCCCACCGCCTCTTTACCTATTATTACTAAACTCTCCCCAACCGCAATCAAAACCAATGATAGGAAGAAACAGCAGCGGCAGTAATTTCTTAACCATTAAGTGACCCACACCGCCTCTTATCACTATATATATGTTATTACAACTCTTCCAAACCCTAACCCCACTTCTTCTTACAACAAACTTAAATATTATATTGAACGTTGCACTCTACAGAACTTTTGCTCGGCAAGTATACCTTGCCATTGTACTAATATTTATATTCCATATGATACATGCATAATTTATTTTCTGCTTATTTAGTTTATTTATTTTAACTGCTATATAAATTGTGCGTCCAAGGAAACTTGGGTGCAACGACGGTGTCGTCGTATCCTGTTTTTATTTATGTATATGCATCGGACCTACTTTATGAGACCACCCCATTATTATGAGGCATTTTATGTTTCATTGGCCATGACACTATTCTTACATGAGTGTGAGTCACATGTAGGACACGGACTTGCGTACTCGGCTGGTCACTGGTACGTATAGGTCGTGCGACAGATAGGGATAACTGCCAATAGAAACTTTACATGCTAGCAGACCTGGCAGTTATTAGAGGTATTATTGTGTTATGTATATGACATATTTAGAGCATGGGTTGGGGAGAACAACAAGTAAGGCATTTGGGCTCCTTTGCACTTTTTTCTTCTGTAACCCGGAAGCTCCACTGGAGATACGGGCGGTGATGACCCCATTTACAATTGGTGGCCTCTGCCGTTCAAAAGACGACATGCTTTGAGGCCCCTGATTCTCCGAGAGAGTCACACCAATCCTATATTTTTAGCCAGATAGCCCACTTGGTGGAAAGTTGTTCTAAAACTGCATTCACTTAGACGGTTAGGCGACCCATTGGATGTTTATATTTCAGTACTTATTGGCATGTTATTATGTATCTTATTACGTCCCTCTGAGGACCTGGTCCCTTTCCAGATATAGACAAGCAGGAGTATCCGCAGGAGTACGGTCCTGGACCTGACGCTACGTACCTGACTGAGGAGGTCTTACCCTCAGAGTATCTGTGATTATTGCCACTGTTTAGAGTTTTTGTTGCTACTTCAGTATAGTCATTTTGTAGTGGATTTGTTTTCACCCGACTATTAGACATGATACTCATCCTTGATATTCAGTTATTATTCAGCTCTTTATTCCTACTTATTAGTTGTGTTGTGGATGAGATATAGATTATGTGTGACTTGTTATGACAGTATATTACCACTGATGGATTGGATATTCATGTACAGCGTACGTGTGTATATGGTTTCCATATATTGGAGTTTATATACATACGGCTGGGCGTGTTACGTATTCCTAGTCCTACATATTTTGGGACTGGGGCGTGACAGGGGTTGAGTTTAGGACAATATGCTAAGTACACTTAAAATATATGGGTTCATGTGAGAGATTGGTTGAAGAGTGCAGTGAAGTATAGGTTTAATTAGTGTATGCATGTGTAGTGTGAACTAGTATTTGTGCATGTGAGTCTCAAATGTGAGGAAGTTTCCAGGTATCAGTTCATACATACCTGGGGAAGTCAATCATGGGTAGTGAAGTATCAAGGGTGTACCAGGAGCTTGTTAAGTCAGTAAGGATTGAGGGGTAATGTTCAATTTTGATTTCTATAGGTGTAGACTTATGTATCAGTTGCTCATTCAAGTATCAATGTATTTGGGAATTAGTTAGTTAGAGTATTAATATTAGTTGTGTTAGTTGGTAACAAGTTAGTGTTATATAGAAGTAGTTATTAACTAGTGTATGATATCAGTTAAATTCTCAGATTAGTGAGTTAGTATATTAATATCTGTTAATAGATTTTAAGGTCTGTTGCAGACTAGGAGTTGAGGTAGCAGTTACTGTAAGAATGTCAGTTGGATTAGAGTTTTTGTATCTAGAGTAATGTGGGTAACAGTGGGTATGTCCACAGATATGAGTATGTATCAGTGACCTTAGATTTAAGTTAAATATTAAGGTTAGCATAGGATATGAGTTGATACTAAATTATACTAGTTAATGTAGGTATTAGTAAGGTATCATTTAGAACTTTAGGTAATAACCTAGTATAGCTAAGATAAGCTAGTATTGGCTAGTTAGTAACCATTATAGACTAATTTACTAGTATTGGACCTAGAAACTTGTGTATGACCTTGTTTGACCTAGTTTAGCTAGAGCGACCTAGAAATGGCCTAGAAAATTATATTAGTGCATCTTTTAATCATTTTTCATTCATTACACCCAAGTGACATAATATTTCATATATAGGTCTGTGTGACACCTGTTGGGACACCGATTTGTATTATTTGCTCAGAACCACATATGAGTACATTCTATGATCATTTTTATTATTTGATAATTACTATAATACAAGTATTTAGAAATATTTTACTTAATTTTTAACACATTGGTTACACGGACTGGTACTATATGGATCTTGTCAGGAGATGTCATCCTATTACCATATATTTTGGATACTCCTTCACATGTACTTTATCGTGTGCACTGGATATTCCTTGTGCTCGTGTTCATTCATGTTCTTCGTGTACTTATATTATATTCGTGTTCGTGATGTGTCATGATCGGATCCATGAGTATTAGTTGGGGGCGAAGGAAATACTAGATAGAGATGTGATCAAAACCTTAAGCATTGTATTGCATCTTATAGACAACAACCAATCTTAAATGATTATGTTCCTTCTATACAACAGCCAATCATACTAATCATATGATTGTGTTCTTGATCATGATAGTAGATCTTGATAACCCAAGCCGGTCACATATCTAACTAATATTTTAAACACTTAGTGTAGTTACAGTTCTTCACTATATTCTAGTTTATTGCCTCTATTTTATTACATTGAGATTAGTGTTTACCATATTGCTCTAGATTATCTGTCTCTTTCTTTTCATAGTTGATATTGTTTCCTTGTTTTTCGTCTTGTATTTTATTCTCTATTTTAGTTTATAGTTATTATCAATTAACTTGGAACTGCTATTGGGTTGTACTTCGCTCCAATCCTGACTGGATATATTTTTCAGATGATTGGTTAGAGCATATATGTCCCACTTACTACGGGCCACAGGATGGCGAGGCCGTTGAGATTGCACTATAGAGCCTCTTGATATAGTACCACCTGTTGGAGAGTTTTAGATTATTCTTTATGATATTTTATTGATCTTAGCTAGACTTTATGACATGTACTATATTGAGATATTGTGTTGGGATTAGACTATTGCAGTTGGACTTATGATGTATTGTGACTCTGTATTTCTTTTCTTCTATTCCATATCGTATATTATCTTCCTCTAGTTTTATATTGTGATTGAGTATTGATTATCATTATCATATATCATTATTCTCCATTTGGAGTTGAGATGTCATGACAGGTACCTTATATATTTTGTACGAGATATTTAGATAGTATTGTTGACCTAGACAGCGTTCTACCGTCGATGCTGCGACGTAGGCTGGACGTACCCACGTACTCGTATCCCTACACCGGGTATGGGTCATAACAATCGGAGTCAAAGGTAGCTGGATGGAGGAAGAAGCCACTGGAGCGACAGATTGCACGATGATGCTTGAAGACCCTGAAGGCAAAGCAGACGCAGAGGAGTGACCGGCGGTCCTGCTTGCGATCCAATCTTTCATGGACGCATGAAATGCCTGGATACCCGACAACTGAGCAACAGATGGTATGGTAGTACCGCAACTCGGGACAGGAGTACCAGGGTGCCTCGCTGCTTCGGCTCCAACCTGTGTACCAGCCCCAGGTTGCATTATGGCATCCTTGGACAATGACCCAGCTACCGTGATACTAGGAACATCGGGAACGACCTCCCCGCGACAGCTTACCACCACGCTATCCAGAGAGGCTTCAACCGCGGAGCCCCCGACAGCAATAGTTAGGAGAGAAGCCGTCGCACCACAAAGACCCGCAATAGTGGGAACCTTGTCCACCGCAGTCTCCGTAGGGGGCACTACAGGACGTCCATCACCAAAGCTAGGGAGAGACTTGGGCGCCTTCCTAACAAGTTTATTGCACCCATCTTCCAGGATATCCTCCTCGGTAGCCACATCCACGGTCCTCAGGGGAGAGACGGGGCTTGTAGAACTAGAACAACAAGTAATTAACTTCACCCAGAGAATTAAAAGATGAAGCCAAAAAATTTTATCTCTTGTGAAGTTGCGAAATGACATACCAGAGGAAGACGGCACATGTTGTGGCTTGTCCAGTGTTGTCATAGCCTGTCCCAGGGCATCCATGTCATCCACAGATATATGCTCCAAAGGAGTATAAGGCTGCTCCGATAAAGCTTCACATGAGCCCTGAGCTCCCAAGGCCATAGGAACTGGTTATGAGGCATCTGTATCGGACTATGGGGAGGTCTCCTCTTCCGGTTCGGCGTAAGAAACCATCGAAGCGGCTGTTCGCCGGGGACGGTCCCTTCTCTCGTGCGTCTACAAATTTTTAAACAGACCAAAACTGAGCTATTTATATAGAGGACCAGGTAGAATTAGACTAAGAGGGTTTACAGATATCGACATAGCATCTAAAGTAGGCTCTGCTTTGGAAACCACTAATGCAAGGGTTCATACCTTTTTGCTCACAGTCCCCTTCGTAAGGGACATCGACTTCGCTGTAGGTTCCGCCTCTGGGACCACATCCGTCTTCGCCTTCTTAGAGTAGCGAGCATGATGTGTATCAAGCTTTGACTTACGCTTGGCAGGCGGGGGATCATCAGAAGGAGACATTTTTTCCCCAGTCAACGGGTCCATCTCTACGATCCAAGTCCTGGCCACTCCCTTGCCTTTCTTAGGCATCCTACGCGCTTTTGCATCTGGAGGCATCAGCATGGTGCCTTCGATATAACTCCTCTTCAGGTCAAATTTAGTCGGTGGAGCGTTCGCCGTATAATAATACTTCGACGCGGTATACAATATTCTTGGCACGACTCCGGTTGTTGGCAATTAAAACAGGACCCGGGTGACGGTACCAGTATAGTAACTCCATGCTTGGGCCCCATTGAGCAAACTGTCACTGTACCCGAAAGAAGCGCTCGAATGACCCAGTAAAAGTTGTGTAGCCAAACTAACGAGCAAACCTGCTGGGTAGGTAAGGCTCCACAAAGATGGCATCCTTATTCTGATACACTAGATGGGAGGGACGGATGGCTTGGAGCCAGCAAAAAATCCTCTCAGACAAGTTTTGAGATGCCCCCCCCCCTGATATCATAATGAACAACGTTTCTTTCGTCGGCAGTAAACTCTAACTCAAACGTGAAGAAGTGCCAGCCAGTCAAGGAGAGTTCCCTCCTACCAGCGAGAACCGTATGGTACCGCCATTTCATCATCCGATACCTGCAGATCAGGGCATCATTGGCCACCATGTCCTCGTCGATCCCAGGGCTCATCAAGGACCCGTGATACAGAAGAAGCCAACCCATCAAATAGTGGTAAGAGAGTTTGACCTTGTAGAAATGCCTCTTACCAGGATGGTCCTCCACTTTCTCGGCAAAGTTGTGGAGATAACGATTGTCACACCCGTTCCCAGATTTGGTATTTCTTGAATTTGTAATATTTAAAATTTTCCATGTAGATGTATTCATGTTGTATTTATATGTAGGTTCATGTTAATTATGTTTTATTTATTTAATTGTATTCATGTTTATTGTGGGAGACTGTCCGAGACCAGTAGTGAATATCTTGGCAATTTCTATAGACCTATGCTAGGACCCGTACATAGGATGGATACCAGACCCGGTTCACTCTTGGAACAACTAAGCTAATTTTGGATGGTTGAGATTGGTTGGAGAATGTCATGACTTAGTCCTAGGGCTAACCTCATTTCTCTACTTTGTATATATATATATATATATATATATATATATATATATATATATATATGTGTGTGTGTGTGTGTGTGTGTGTGTGTGTGTGTGTGTGTGTGTGTGGTTTTCTCTCTCCTCTCTAATTGTTTCTTATTTCTACTTCATTTCTTCTTTCTCCTTCCTTCTTCCCTCAAGAACTCCCCTTGACCGAAGCCCTAGCCCTGGCCCTAAACTTGGTTCTAGGAAGAGGTTTAAGAGCCGATCAAGGCAAGTACATCTTGCTCAAAGTGGAAAGCCAAAAAAATTGGATTTTATATATATATTGTTTTAATAAATATATTTGATGGAAAATATTCTCTTTGAGTTGCTGATTATATTTAGTTCTTGGAGTTTTGGATTTTGATGTATAGATCTTTGTAGATCTGAGTATCAAGATTTAGGTTTTTATGTGTTCTATGAGTTTTCTTGGTTTTGTTCTACTAAAACTTAGTGTTTTTAAAAACTAGTTGATCCTTATGTTAGAGCATTTTATTTCGAATATTTTGGCTTTTGTTTCACTTGATTGGACTTAAAATAAAAAATTTATGAAGAAAATATTTTTTGGGTTTTTGGAGCTTTTTCCGCCAAGGCTGAACTTGCTGTCTGGAGAAGACGAAGTTCTCATGAGGCCAGCTCAATATGCGACCGAGACTTCCATTCGACATAATCCTTATGAAGCTGGACTCTTTGTAGCATAGCCAACCAGCATGCGTCCATCTTGTTGGACGTATGACTACTGATTTACACAAGTATTCTTGGACACTTTTGTGCATTCACTCGCTAAACGAATAAGAAATTCGCTAAGTCCAAATGACACTCCATGAGGCATCGAACTTATGCGGCAAGCAGAACATGCGGCCACCTTCCCTTGGACGCATGACTCTGAACTTTGGTGCACCCTTGGCGCGTCTTTCTATTATTTTCTCTTTTCTTCCTAACACACTTTATGTCACATCACTGACACGCATTTAATGCATATCACTTTGGCACTTGTTTTAAGGAGTGGACTTTGCCTTGATGTTATGTGGCACTAACCCCCATGCGAAAACTGCCTCATGCGACAAGCAGTCCATGCGGCCTGGAGACATATGCGGCCAGCTCATCCATACGGCCACTGCTCATGCGCCTGATCAGTGCATGCGGCCTGATCCATGCGGCAATTCATGAGAGCACTTCTCATGCGCGCATGTGATCCTATGCAACCCTAGTAATCTATGTACACGTTCCATAATTTTTTGAGTTTAATTGTTTTATTTGAAATATTTTTTTATTCTATGTAGTTGGTCTTGACAATTGCTTGTTATTGATCCTAAGAAAGAATGGACTTAGTAACTAGACTGTGCTAGAACTGACTATGTGCATAGTATAATTTTATGCTGTAGTAGGTCATGTGGCAACCCAAAGTGAACTCAGATTAGTAGATTAACTTATTATTTATTTGTCAGATAGAGTGAGGGTCGTGGTTCTGCTCGAGAGACGATCTGCAATCCCGGTCCTTGTTTGGTTTAAGGATTGTGGATCTGCTCCAGAGTGGTTCGCACTTTTTTTCGTACGTTCGGCAGCAAAATCATTGATCGATAGTCGGTGTACCTGATTTAAGGAGATTATATTTTGACCAAGTATCCCCATGTGATAAGACTTATATGACCAACTATAAGCTTGGTGATTCAACCCAATTTCTTATATATGTGTTGATACAATTACTACGTGCTATATGTACATGTATTATAAATGTGAACTGAGGTGCAACATAACTTTCTACGTGCTATGAGATTACATATTTTGGGTTGTGCATCGAGAATGCCTCCTGTATTATACGACATATGATATTATTATATTAATTTCCCAATACGGGCATGGTATGTGGGCAACTACCAAAGCGTGGCTAGGACTTGATTGATTGTTGTATCACGCTAGGGTGAATCTAAATTGAACTGTCAAGTGACAAAGTGAATTCGTATCTAGTGTGGACCGTACTACGGTAAGACATATAAGGGGAGTAACATGTGACCACGCCATGTGATTCCAACTAACCGTAGGGTTAACTAGGCAACTAAAATATATAGAGCATTGGAAGGAAATGGAATCTCGAGATCGTACCTAACTAGCCACCTCCAGTCATATGAATTGGGGTGTGCAGGCTAGTCCCCATGAATATTATTTAAATCCTCATTAGTGAATGGCAATATCCGACTATTATATGATACTATGTGTTCTATGCGATCTTAGTACGGTGGCCTTACGAGGGACCGGTGCATACTACTATGTGCTATGCGGCAATTTGTGGCTCGGCTAACCCTGCTAGTACTTGGTTCGATTTGAGGATTCCTGTCACGACCCGCACCCGGAAAATCGGGCATGAGTCGTGGGTACGTCCAGCCTACGCCGCAGCATCGGCGGTAGAACGCTGTCTAGGTCAACTATCTAGATAATAATCTCACAAAAATCGGCCATGACCTCTCCAAAAGGAGGGCAACCACACAATCAATATATAAACCTGTCAAGATCTCAACTCCAAACGGAGGAGCAATATCAAATGATAATCACAATATACTCAATCACGAATCTAAGCACGATAAGATAACACAGAGAGTCTAACAACTAAAAAGTCTAACCATCACCAACTACTACAACAACCACAACATCCATAATAATAATACATTATCCAAAATAATATACAAACAAGGTCTCAATCCAAAACCGGAGACAAATCCGGTGCTAAAGCTAATAAAAACAACAAGGTCCTAGTGATCCCGGCTACCAACCCGGAAATCACTCCTAAACTAGAGGATCCCTGTCTGCACCGTCGACAGGCTCAGGTCCATAAAACGTCGGACACCAATCCTCCGGATACTCTGAAAAATATGTCCAGTCAGGACTGGAGCAAGTACACCTCTAACAGCAGTTCCATTTAAATGATAAAAACTATAAAACAGTTATAGCAAGTAGCAAGAAGAATGAAGCAAGTATGAAACAAGAAAATATGTATAACTGGTGTATAAAGGTAAAGATGCATGAATATCAGAGCAAGGTAGTAATAACTGCAGATACAGGAAATCTAAGCTAAAATCAAGTCCGTGCACATGAACGTGTAGTGAGTCCAGCATAAAAAACATGTAGTGAGTCAAGTCCAGAAATATGTAAGTGAGACAAGTCAAGAAATGCATGAGAGTCCAGACTATAAAGAATGAACTCGGTGTCTTTGAAATACTTGTTTCGACATGTAAACGGCTAGGGATAAGTACGGCTCACCGCGCACTGGGTGCGCGACTGCTATCATTCCAGATTAGACCAGAGGGAGTGATTCCTGATGATGCCAGATAGGAATGTTTACATGTCTACTTGAGTATTTCCCCGCCCCGACTAATACAAGTGGATCCAAGACCCGACACGCAAATCAAGATGAGTCCAGCCTGAACATGAGTGATGCCTGTAGTGATGCCTGTAGTGATTCCAGAATAGAGGCCAGAAACATGAAATGTACGTGTCGCAAGTAAATGAATCCAGAAATACCAGTCAGTGTCCCGTGTTGTGCCAGAGTAATCAGATGATACTATACTAGTAGCTGAATCATAATAATCATCAGATAATGAAAACTATCAGAGAATGTACTCGCCTGACGTCCTGAGCAACTGGCGATCCGAACTGGTGTCGCAAGGACCTAATGCGAAAAGCAAGGTTAAACAGGGTTCTAATGAGTTAAACAGATATGAAATAATTAAAAATAGGCTTCTAGGGTCGTTCTAGGTCAAACGGGTCAAACCGGTAAATTTTGGGTCAAAAAGTCAACTTTGGGTCCAAAAAGTCAACTCTGGGTCAAAACTAGGTCAAAAGTTGACTTTGGCGGTCAACCGAGTCAACTACGGTTACGTCTGGGTCAAACTAGGGTGCTCCTGAAATTCTAGGTCAAACCGAGGTCATTAAGCTAGAAAACTCACAAACTCGCCTCCTTGAGATACCGGGATACCCTCGGTATCCGATACCTCAACCTAGGCTACGCACCCCGCCTATACCCTCTAAAACCTATGCTAGCACGCTTAAATATATACACATAAGCATATAAAAATCACTCCAATACTATTCCTAGGCTATTGCTCAAATACCCCGCTCGAAACTCAATACCTTGGTTATCTTAAGGTATTGAGATACCGCTCTAAACTCAACCCGACTACCCCTCTAGCTAGCTAACTATGCATAAACATACATATCTAGCTATAATTTAGGCTAAAATATATATATCTAATACATATAGACATATACCTATATATCTACACCCAATACCTTATCTTACCTTACCTTACCTTACCTTACCCTCCTCATAAATATATAAATATATCTATATCTAGATATCTAAACTATCTACCTAGCTATATATAGATATCTATATATAAATCTATCTATCTCTCTCTCTAGATATCTATAGATATATTTATATAGCTATAGGTATATATATATCTATACCTAGGTATTTACCTATCTAACTATATAACTATCTATATAGATATCCATCTATCTACCTATTTATGTATCTATCTAGCTAGCTAGCTATATAACTATATATCTATCTATCTTTCTATTACCTATCTATCTATGTGTCTATCTATCAATCTAGTTATATATATCTAGCTATCTAACTATTTATCTAAATCTATCCAATACCTATCTATCTATTTAAATAACTAGGTAATTATCTATCTAACTATCTATGTCTATCTATCTATTTATCTACTATCTACATATATATCTATTTATCAATCTAGCTATCCATGTATCTATCTATCCATATATCTATCTATCTATTTATATCTATGTATCTATCTATTTACCTAGTTATCTATTTATCTAGCTATCTAACTATCTACTAATATATATCTATCTAGACATCTAATATCCATCTACCAATCTATCTAACTATCTATCTATCAAACTACCTCCCCCACGCTTGCTGCTATGCTGTTCAACCTGCTGCTGCTGCTGATGTTCAACCTGCTGCTGCTGCTGATGTTCAACTTGCTGCTGCTGCTGCCCTGTTTGCTGCTGCTGTGGTGGCTGCTGCCCCACAGCAGCAGCTGCTGCTGCTGTTCCCAGTTCTGCTGGGCACCCCCCCCCCTCTCTCAAACACACACACACACCTATATACATACACACATATATATATATACATACATATATATACATATATAACTCTATAGATATATATATACACACTAACACATCTACTAACATATATATATATATGCACACATATAAACATACACACACTCATACATATAAATACACACACACACAAAAACACATATCTATATATATATATATAAACACACATATATCCATATATATATAAACACACATCTATATATACATATACACACTCACACACTCAAACACAAATATATATCTATATATCCTCACTCACACACACTCACTCACACTAGCACACACCCTCACACACACACTCTCACACACACTAGCACACACTCTCACAAACACACAACCACACAACCACACACATAAACACTCATACATATATATACAAATATATATACATATATATATAAACTCATATGTATATACCTATAAACACTCACACACACTCACCTACACACTCACACAAGCACTCACTCACACACTCACCTACACACTCACACAAGCACTCCCTAACACGCTCACAAACACATAACCACACATATATATATATAATATATATATAAAAACACACACACAAATATATATATATATACATATATATATATATAAATACAACACACAACACAACGCACACAACGCCCACAACGCCCACCAACGCACGTCCAACGACCCCGACACGCCCAAACACCTAAAAATATATAAAATATAACTCGAGAACTCTAGCACACGCTCCCCGATACTAATCCAACGCGCGCACAAGCCCAAAATGAGGAACCCAAGTCGAAATGGTCGTTCGGTCATTTCGACAAACACGTGGTGCGCGGCTCGGAAAACCTCCTGAAACGCACACCAAACGAACTCGGAATCGGCCCAAAATTTACCCACGCGCTCTACACGATGTCTAGATCCTAGAAAATGTGCTCCCGCGTCGATTCTAGGCCCATGGCAGAAACGCACACGCACTAGAATCGACGACGACGAAAAGCCCCAATTTCGCCCGAAACGCCCGTTTCTCCGCGACGCGGCTTCCCGTGTCCGAACGGAGACACGCACTCACCCTCAAGACACCCGACAACGTCTACCTAGGTCCATCTAACCTAGGGCATCACCCAAAATTGGGCCAAATTCGGATTCCACCCGAAATTGACACAAAACCTAGTGTTAAAGTCTCCAAACACTACCCAACTAGTTCCAACTTCCTCCCACGGGTAGCCTAAGGGTCTAGGAAGGTTCTACAACACTAATTACACTACACAAAAATAATTAGGAAGGGAAAAGTTAGGTTTTACCTCTTGGGAGTTGGAATCCCAAGCCAAAATCTCAAAAATGCTCCAAATCCTCCAAACCAAGCTTCCAAGCTCCCAATCCAAGCTCCAACACCAAATCTAGGCTCTACCCACCTAGGTTAGGGAAAAATGTAGGGTTAGGGTTAATCATAAAGAAGAATAGAAGAAGAAAGAAGAGAAATGGAAGCTTACTTGAGAGTGGGAAGAAGAAAAGAAGAAGGAAGAGTGGAGAATAGAAGAAGAAGAAGAAGAAGAAGAAGAAGAAGAATGAAGAATAAAGAAGAAGAGGAAGAAGAAGAGTGGAATGGGAAGGGGAGCTGCTGGTTCCACGGGTCTGGGAGTGAGGAGGGGCCGGCCACAACACACATAAGGGTTTACAAAGTTCCAAAATACCCAAAATGCCCCTACTCGACTTGGTTTCGGGTTCCGGGTTCCAAAAGCACTCAAACTAGCTCCAAATCTCTTCCACTAACCTTCTAAAAATATAATAAATATTCCTAAGCCCCAAAATAATTCTCACAAGGGTGTGGGCTGGGTCGGACATGGGTCCACTAGGGTCTGACATGGGTCCAGGCTAGCCAAAATCCTAAAACATACAATAAAAATATAATACAATCAATAATTAATTATAAATACAATTAATTAAAAATAATGCACAATTAACTAAATTAAAAAAAAATACCCGACTTTGGAAATTGGGTGGTGACAATTCCTATATGCATAATACCTCTGGGATAACCAAGACTCCACGTATCAAGCCGTAGGATTGATCGGCTGATTAAATGAGTATGTGCTGGTAGTCTAGGAAAATGAACTATTGTGGTAAGACGATTTAACCCTTTTCCTTGTTTTGTTGTAGGGTTGCGTCAATGTGTCACAATAGGTCATGTACCGAAGCTGAATATTATACCTATATCTTAGCTTGTATTATGGCATGTGTGTCCTGGATTATATTAATGTGTTGTATCTTCATCGTGTTCATAATTGGTTAGTCGTACCCTGTCTCAGAGTAGTACGGCACCTCTTGTCTCTGTTTGGTTGTAGGGGTATCCTACTGCTCCGATGAAATGTCATATGCTTGCAGTTATGGCACGGATTATCCTATTATATATATCTTATTTGTTTTGTTTTATTCACTTGTGCTCCTTTGTGGTACTTGCTATCGGGGCCTGGCCCCTCTGGTTTTGTTTGGTCAGGTTTAGTAGCAGAGCTCGAGGATCGTGTCATGTATCTATCCGATGGCGCACACCAGGAGGATGCCCACCGAGGAACTTGAGTAGATTTTTTCTTTCCCACTATGAGTATCATTTGCATTACCTTTTTTGGCGTTTAGCCGACGACACTTATTAGCCAATTTATCTGGACATTAATTTCTCTACATGATTGTATATTATTCAGACCGCAGTTAAATTATAGTCATGTACTCTTGACAATGCAGTAGTGTACCATCATGTATAACTAGTTTTATGATTATTCTGATAAAGCGTCAGGGACACCTAACTGCTTTATCTTACATGTTCATTTTTATTGATCTTGGTTGATGATTGAGACATAGATATTCTTGACCTTAGATGACTTGATTGTAGCATGCACCCCCTTGTCTCTTGACAACCTTAGCACATTGTGGCTTACTTTGATATTCTGCAAAGTGTGGTTGGCTGAGTCACTCCCCCGCTCTCCAGTATTCTGGTTCTTGGCCTTGACAAGGTTATAGTGTTGGCCCGTATAGGTCTGTCTTTTCAGACTTGTGGGGTGTCTTGTTCTAGGAGTCTCGATCAAAACTATTTTCTTTGATATCCTGAATTTGTCTTATTCTACACCGAGCTTGAACTATCAACAGTTTGTTTTCTTGTTCTTTCATATCCTGTCATTTGATGTCTTGGTGTCCTTTTTTTCAGGGGCACCTCTTTTTTGCCTTTTTGAGCAACAAATATGGTAGAATAGCTAGTAGAGCAAGATCCTATTGAGCGCCAGCAAGAGACAATAGTGCTTCCTCAACATCAGCTTCGAGTAGAGCTAATGGGCGGGTAACACGTACTAGAGATCCCGGTACCCCCGGCAGTTCCAGTAACACTAGCAGCACTTGATACCCTGATACTGTTAGAAATTATCAGAGGTATGATGCCTACACAACAATATCAGATGGTAGTGCAGCAGCACCAGCAGCTTCAACAACAGGAGCAAAATGTTCTGTTAAACCAAGGACTACAAACGGCTCTGGAGGAGAGTGAAGAAGAAGATCATGGGGCATTATACAGATTATGTCGACTAAATCCGGGCTATTTCGAAGGCACGGGGGGTGATTGGCTTCAAGACATTGAGACGATCATGGGGGCAGCTAAGATTCTAGCAGAGGAGCAAGTCAATCAAGTCCAATTACAACTACAAGATCTTGCTCGTGATCGGTGGACAAGGAAGAAAGTCGGCTTGAGGCATCTTATCTCTTAGGAAAACTTTTAGACCAGGTTCAGGGCCAAGTATTTCGGAGTAGTGGTGCAGTACGAGCTGCAACAGAGATTTATAAATCTCAGGCAATCCGGCAGAACAGCGGATGGATATGCAGCAAAGTTCTGCAACCTGAGCAGGTTTGCTCCAGCTATGGTGACGACAGAGAAAGAAAGGGCTATGAGATTCTAGCAAGGGCTTCATCTCAAGATTCTGCAACTAATCGAAGGCATGACTACCAGACATTCGATATCGTATTGATACCGGTCATGAGATATGAGCTTACCATCCAGAGGTTAGCTTCAAGGACTGGAGGGCATAAGAGGTCCCATACCCATAACACAGGTGGAGAACCAGCACCCGACATTCATATTCTTGATTTGGCATCACGGGGGCCAGTGGCATCAGATGAGACAATGACAACTTGGTAACAACAGCCGAGACAACATCAACAACGCCCGGTGAATCCAGTAGGATGTACCTATTATGGCAAAAGGGGTCACTCTCAAGATGTATGTAGGATGGCAAGTGAAAGATGCTTGAGATGTAGGATTTCGACCATATGATAGCTACTTGCCCACAAATGCAGAGGCAGGAAGGACCGTATCAATAATTCCTAGCGTTGCCAGCTCCAAGAGCAGTTTCGTATCAAGAGTCAATTTTAGCAGTGCGACCGTTAGCCCAACGTCCGATGTTGACGCAAGCACAGGTGTTTCACCCGAGACAATGTCAGCTTGGTCAGCAGAGACATCCTCATGACAGAGTTCTAAAAGCCCCGAGATGTGAGCAAGCTGAGTTTGGCATGCTAGAACAGATGTTAGCAGAATATGGTCAAATTGAGGGTGAGATTTGAGTTCTTCCAATTTTATCTATCTTTTGGGTTTCATATATTCGACGAGTGGAGATGATCTTTCGTCTCACTCATCTGTCTTCGTTTCTCGTGATACATGATATATGCCATATGTTCCGACTACTAAGGTACGTCCTAGGCAGAGTCATATTTTTGACTAAGTCATTGGTACTGATTTATCTCGAGACTTGATCCATATCCATTTTGAGAGTCAGCATAGGCCAACAAGGACGGGTTCCTATTTTGACTGACTCAGGAGACATATGTATCCGTATGCATACTACTCTTTCTCTTTTCTTTTGATTGTGTGGATTGCTTGCGCCTTTATTTACATTGTTATTGCTTTTATTTCCTGTCTATTTCGTTATGCTTGGTATTCAGTTAGCTGTAGTTCGTGAGATTCGGTAGTTCATATAATTTTCTGAATCATGAGTTTTCTGATTGAATCATGAGTCTTCTACTTGGTCTATGCGTTTTCTTGGTTGGTGATCAACGCGACTAGCCTGGCAAATTTCGAGGACAAAATTTTTCTAAGGTGAGTAGAGATGTCACATCCTTTCCCAAATTTGGTATTTCTTGAATTTGTAATATTTAAAAAAAATTATGTAGATGTATTCATGTTGTATTTACATGTAGGTTCATGTTAATTATGTTTTATTTATTTAATTATATTTTTTTTTATTATGGGAGACTGTCCAAGACCAGTAGTGAACATCTTGGCAATTGCTATAGACCCGTGCTATGACTCGTACATAGGATGGATACCAGACCTGATTCACTCTTGAAACCACTAAGCCTATTTTGGATGGTTGGGATTGGTTGGAGAGTATCATGGCTTAGTCCTAGGGCTAACCTCATTTCTCCAATTGGTATATATATGTGGTTTTCTCTCTCCTCTCTCGTTCTTTCTCATTTCTACTTTATTTCTTCTTTCTTCTTCCTCTTTCCCTCAAGAGCTCCCCTTGACCGAAGCCCTAGCCTTAGACCTAGCCCTAGACTTTTTTCTAGGAAGATATTTGTTAGTCCACCAAGGCAAGTACATCTTGCTCAAAGTGGTGAAGCCATAAATTTTTAGATTTTCATATATATGTTGTTTTAAAAAAATATTTGATGAAAAATATTCTCCTTGAGTTGCTGATTATATTTAGTTTTTGGAGTTTTGGATTTTGATGTATAGATATTTGTAGATCTGAGTTTCAAGATTTAGGTTTTTATGTGTTCTATGGGTTTCCTTGGTATTGATCTACTAAAACTTAGTGTTTTCGAAAACTAGTTGTTCCTTATGTTAGAGAATTTTATTTCGAGTATTTTGACTTTAGTTTCACTAGATTTGGACTTAAAATGAAATTTTTATGAAGAAAATAATTTTTAAATTTTTGGAGCTTTTCCACCATGGCTGAACTTGCTGTCTGGAGAAGATGAAGTTCTCATGCGGCCAGCGCAATATGCGACCGAGACTTCCATGCGGCATGATTCTTATGCGACTGGACTCTTTGTCGCATATCCAACTAGCATGCGTCCATCTTGTTGGACGCATGACTGCTGATTTACACAAGTGTCCTTGGATACTTTTGTGCATTCACTCGTTGAACGAATAAAAAATTTGCTACGTCCAAAAGATACTCCATGCGGCATCGAACTTATGCAGTAAGCAGAACATGCGGCCACCTTTCCTTAGACGCATGACTCTGAACTTTGGTGCACCCTTGGCGCGTCTTTCTATGGTTTTCTCTTTTCTTCCTGACACACTTTATGTCACATCACCGACACGCATTTAATGTACGTCACTTCGACACATCTCCCAAAGAATGGACTTTGCCTTGACGCTATGCGGCACCGACCCCTATGCGGCACCTGCCTCATGCGGCAAGTAGTCCATGCGGCTTGGAGACATATACGGCCAGCTCGTCCATGCGGCCAGTGCTCATGCGCTTGATCAGTGCATGCGGCCTGACCCATGCGATAATTCATGTGTGCAATTTTCATGCGCGCATGTGATCCTATGCGACCCTAGTAATCTATGTACACGTTCCATGATTTCTTGAGTTTAATTATTTTATTTGAAATATTTCTTTGTTCTATGTAGTTGATCTTGACAATTGCTTGTTATTGATCATAAGGAAGAATGGACTTAGTAACTAGACTGTGCTAGAACTGACTATGTGCATAGTATGATTATATGCTGTAGTAGGCCATGCGGCAACCCAAAGTGAACTGAGATTAGTAGATTAACTTATCCTTTGTTCGCCGGATAGAGTGACGGGTGTGGTTCTGCTCGAAAGACGGTCTGCAATCCCGGTCTTATTTGGTTTAAGGATTGTGGATCTGCTTCAGAGTGGTTCGCACTTTTCCCTTACTCACGTTCGGTGACAAAGTCATTGATCGATAGTCGGTGTACCTGATTTGAGGAGATTATATTTTGACCAAGTGTCCCCATTTGATAAGACTCATATGACCAACTGTAAGTTTGGTGATTCAACCCAATTTTTTGTATCTGTGTCGATACAATTACTACGTGCTACGTGTACATGTATTATAAATATGAAATGAGGTACGACATAACTTGCTACGTGCTATGAGATTACATGTTTCGGGTTATGCATCGAGAATGCCTCATATACCACGCGACATGTGATATTATTATATTAATTCTCCAGCACGGGCATGGTATGTGGGTTAACTACCAAAGCGTGGCTAGGACTTGATTGATTGTTGTATCACGCTAGGGTGAATCTAAATTGAACTGCCAAGTGACAAAGTAGATTCGTATCAAGCATGGACCGTACTACGGTACGACATATAAGGGGAGTAACATGTGACTACGCCATATGATTCCAACTAACCCCAGGTTTAACTAGGCAACTAAAACATATAGAGCATTGGAAGGGAATGGAATCTCGAGATCGTGCCTAACTAACCACCTTCAGTCATTTGAATTGTGGTGTGCAAGCTAGTCCTCATGGATATTATTTAAATCCTAATTAGTGGATGGCAATATCTGACTATTATATGATATTATGTGTTCTATGCGATCTTAGTACGGTGGCCTTACGAGGGACCGGTGCATACTACTATGTGCTATACGACAATTTGTGGCTCAGCTAACCCTGCTAGTACCTGGTTCGATTTGAGGATTCCTATATGCATAATACCTCTGGGATAATCCAGACTCCACGTATCAAGCCGTAGGATTGATTGGCCGATTAAATGATTATGTGCTGGTAGTCTAGGGACATGAACTATTGTAGTGCGACAGTTCAACTCTTGTCCTTGTTTGGTTGTAGGGTTGCGCCAATGTGTCATAATAGGTCATGTACCGAAGCTGCATATTATACCTATATCGTAGCTTGTATTATGGCATGTGTGTCCTGGATTATATTGATGTGTTGTATATTCGTTATATTCATAATTGGTTAGTCGTACCATGTCTCAGAGTAGTGCGGCACCTCTTGTCCTTGTTTGCTTGTAGGGGTATCCTACTGTTCCGATGAAAAGTCATACGCTTGTAGTTATGGCACGGATTATCCTATTATATGTACATTATTGGTTTTGCTTTATTCACTTGTGCTCCTTTGTGGTACTTGCTATCGGGGCCTAACCCCACTGGTTTTGTTTTGCCAGGTTTAGTAGCAGAGCCCGAGGATCCTGTCATGTATTTGTCCGATGGCGCACACCAGGAGGATGTCCACCGAGGAACTTGAGTGGATTTCTTCTTCCCCACTATGAGTATCATTTGTATTACCTTTTTGGCGTTTAGCCGACGGCACTTATTAGCCGGTTTATCTGGACATTAGTTTCTCTACATGATTGTATATTACTCAGACCGTGGCTGACTTACAGTCATGTACACACCCACAAAAGAAAGGTGTGACAGACTAGAAAGGTCTCCTTTGACCGCTTTTGTACAAGCAAAATTTTGCTTTTTTCTCTTGACAATGCGCTAGTGTACCATCCTGTATAACTAGTTTCATGATTATTCTGATAGAACGATAAGGACGCTAACTACTTTATCTTACATGTTCATTTTTATTGTTCTTGGTTGATGATTGAGACATAGATGTTCTTGACCTTAGGTGACTTGATTGTAGCATGCACCCCATTTTCTCTTGACAACCTTAGCACATTGTGGCTTACTTCGGTATTCTGTAAGGTGTGGTTGGCTGAGTCACTCTCCCGTTCTCCAATATTCTGGTTCTGGGGCGTGACAACGATGGATGCAACATACCATGGTCGATAGAAGTGTCAGCTTTAGGCCGAAAGCCAACTTCACGACTGGTAGAATCAGAGTACGGCTGATCCTTTCTATCGTCCCAGACTCGCCTGGGACTACGCAGTTGCGCAACCAGAGCATAAGGTATCCCGTTTGCACGGCCCTAGGGGACAACTGGTGCGTGTCCATATAAAAATAGTTGAGCTCCTCTTCAAGGCCACTCAGCTCGTCAAGGGGTTCGCCCTCTTCCTCCGATGAGCCCTCAATTTTCTTACCCTCGGCAGCCAAGTCCTTCAGTGCCTAGATAGAGTCAGCCACTTCATTTTTGGAGCGCGCTGCCCGAACATGAACTCTATTAGACTCCTTCGACTTCGGAAAGAGGTGGCGAGTCCAAGTCGTGATCTGAGGAGAGGATCCCTTAGTAGACTTCTTCTTCTTCGAAGACCTCTAGCATATGTCGTGATGGCACAACAACTCTTAGTACACCGCCAAGATCTCTGGGTCCTCTGCTTCCAATTTCCTGAGCTTTTTATTGCTCAGGGTATACTCTTCGTAGGGTTCGTCACCCCAAGGGAGTTTTAAGACGGCATGCATCTCATGCAAGGTCAGTCTCATCTCGCTGCCAAGTGTAAAAAAGGTCCCCGTACGAAGGTTGTACAACTCCATCAGGACAACGAACAGATGGCGGTTCACCTCCAAGCCATAACGCGTACCCCTCACGGCAAAGAACAAGTATGCGGCTCTGAGTTTCCGCTCGTATTTCTTCAGAATCCACTGGGTCAGGCGGTACCAGGAGGAGTTGTAATGTGCCCAGCTGAGAGCCCCCAACTGTCCTATGGGATAGGTCCCCTTCTTGGCAACTTGGTAACGGAAGGAGCCCGCCGCATATATGCTGAGGTTCAATCCTAGGTCACTGCCGACGAGACCAGGTTTCAATCCCAGCAAGGAGTACGAAAGTGACTCGTTCGCGCTATAAAACTTTTTCTTATTCTTTCCGGTCCCATACCGGACATTGCCAAGGAGGGCCACATGTGGCTCAGGGGTTAAGTTCCAGTCCATCTGCCGTGAGCCCATCATCACCTTCAGATCTGACAAAGGCAGGTGACGTTCGAAAGAAGAAAAAGTCATCTCCGTCTCGCGAAAGGTAAAAAACCAGTTCTCCCTGGTCGTCCCTATCTCGGATTGGGAAGACTCCAGTTCATCACCAAACAAGAAGTACGGGTTCTTGAAGAAATGCTTCCCGTCTTTAGCAAGGATCTCATCCGAGTTGATCTGACTTAACAAGAAAGAAGGAGTCTGTTCGACGATCTTTTGTTGTCGCTGAGGCGGGAGATCCTTGTCAGACTGCTTCTAGAGAGTCGCAGCCAGGTCCCCAAGATTCATGTTCAAGGGTAGCGGTTTGTGCCCGAAGACTAGTACGCTATAAGGTGTGGTGGGCAAAGTCACTGCAAAAACCACAAAGGAGTTAGATTATAACCATTGAGAAATATCAATGAGGATATACATATGCGGCCCGGGCACACACATGTGGTCCGGGCACACACATGCGGCCCAGTCAGCCATGCGGCCTAGGCACACATGCGGCCAAGTCAGACATGCGACCTACGCATACATGCAGCCAAGTCAGTCATGCGGCCTAGGCACCCATGCGGCCGAGTCAACCATGCGGCAAAGGTCGTTTATGCGACAGGGTTGCCCATGCGGCAGGCAGTGAGAAGTTGGCGCATAGACGTATCCATGCGTCAAACTGTACACATGAGGTCCAGAACCCGACTTCGTCTCCACAAAACCTACCCTTGATCGGCAACTAAACTTTGGCGGGGAGCGGCGAAGGGTCCACCGCAACAGCGACCCTTCCCCTTGCTCTTGGCCTTTTCCTTGCCCTTAGGGGCTTTCTTGGCAATGGCGCGGCGGAGGAGGCGACCTTGGGAGCCATGGCAGCAGTAAAGAGGAAGAAGAGAAGAAAGATTGGGGAAAAAAAATTCTCTCTTAAACCCCTATATATATACCGAAACACGCGGGTAGGGATAATGATGACGGCTGTCTACCTCGATCCACGGAACGGTTAGAGATAACGGCGACTCCTCGTTTGTCATGCCACTTTATCCCCTAACGGCACATAATCCCAAAAGATCCGCTCGAGGATCGAAGCAAATCAAGGCATTAAATGATCATACAGCCTATCAGAGACAACTATGCGGCCATAAGTATGCGGCTTGCCCTTCAAATGCGGTCAATAGCACGCGGCCAATAGCGCTCGGCCATACTTCTTTCAAAGTATTCCAAACTTGTCATTTTGGAAACTTTAAAGGGGGTCTTGTAGAAGCATGAAAAATTATGCAAGCCACATAAAGGTCATGCCCCCTCAAAAGAACAAAATAGGCCGTAGAGGAGCTACATGCGGCCTGAACAACCTAGCCGCAGAGACGCCACATGTGGTCTGATCAACCAAAGATCTAGAAGCCGCATAGTATACTCTATGCGGTCCGAACGACCACAGAGCATGGAGCCGCATTAGACCCCCCCTGACATAGCATTCGATGTCTGTCGGACTCTCTGACACATCACTCATCACACTAAGACGCTTCGAGACTCGTGAAGACGGCGGCTCAAAAAAAGATGAAAAGTCACATCAACTCATTGATGGCATCGACAGACTTGCCATGCCACGTGCTCACTTATATGCATCTACATACCCATGCGGCCTCTTCATTATGCGGCCAGAGTGTCCATCCGACCAAGGCTAGACGAGAGCTCACATGCGGCTACGTACCCATGCGGCCTTGTAATCATACGGCCAAAGTGTCCACCCGACCAAGGCCAAACGAGAGCATGTATGCGGCCACAATGTCATGCGGCCACAATGTCCATCCGACCGAGGCCAAACGAGGGCACATCTGCGACCACAACGCTATGCGGCCATGACGTTATGCGGCTCTCGACTTACAGGATCTTTTCGTTCCAACCGAAGAAGATTTTTTGCATGGTTAGTGCTAACTACGTGTCCAGCTGACCAAATCACGAACACAACGAGTTGAAAACAACTCCGATATCTCATCAACAACGGATCCCAACCAAAGCCACGTGGCAGCCTGCACATGGCATGCGTCTACAGTTGCAACTGCATTCTGTTGAAAAAATTCCTGCGGCCAACAAACAGAAGTATATGCGGCACCTATAGCCCATCAGCATTACGACTATAAATAGGAACAACTTGAACATTCCAAAAGGCTAATTTTTTTGCTTCAGAAAACATACAAAGGCGGAGCTACGTATGTGCACACAAGCTCAGGAGAGAAGAGAAGAGAGCATCCTCATTCTTTCGTCAAACGGTCAATGGAGTAAAGAAGCAACTACATTCTCCATCGTCACACTACCCAAATTAAATATTGTACTTAGATCTTCTGCTTAAAATTTCTATGTACGTTTGTTTGTTATTAAACAAAAGCGTACCCAAACTCACTTGTAATATCTAACAACGGGGAGGAGGGGAGAGGGGTGATGATGCAGCCACTGGGTTAGGGGAAAGAGAGTTTGAAGAAGAAAAGGGTAATTTTGTCTTTTATTTTTGTCTTTGTTTATTTTAACGATATACTTAACATTGAGTTACAGAACGTATGAAGATGAAAATTTCAAATAGTTGATGGTATTAAGTTAATAGCTATCAAAATTTAAGACATCAAATTAAAAATTTTGAATAGTTGGGGAGTATCAAGTTACAATTTAGCCTTCTTTTTAAACTAACTAAATAATATTATTTAACGAAACACATCCAAAATTATAAAAAAATTATTTATAATAAATTATAATTAAAATATATTCAAATCATATTTAAAATATTCTAACATAAATAAATTTCTATCTAATTTTTTATTTTTTTATTTTTTGTTACGTGAAAGTAACTAATATATGCATATGCCTCTTGGTAAAGAGAAACCGTTTTTTACTAGTTGATTAACAATGCCGATGAATTTGGAAATGAAATTTTGAAAAGAAAACCAAGCTTTGGTGTAGTTAATCCTTCAAACTACAAAATAAAAAAATAATTTAGCTCTAACTCAAAAAACTGCAGTAAACAAAACTCCAATCTGACTCAATTTGTTCAAAACTCCATTCTAAACGCCAATTTCTTTATTCTTTTTTACAAATTTCAATACTGACTACAAACTTCGAAGTGCCTCATAACTCAAATGAAAGTTCATTGCCAATGGTGTTTTCATTATTTCAAACCCCGATTCCAAATCTCCAAACTCAAATAAACCTCTTCAATTTAGCAAATTTTGCTCCCTAAGCGGCTAAAGACTGATTGCCTTCACAATCATATTAATATCATATGCTCCACTTTTATCTCCTCATTTGGCTAATATAGTTTCTCTCGTTTTAATACGCATCAAGAATTCTGTAGAATCAAACCAGATAAATTATGATTCATTAACAAAATTCAAACGAACCATGAAATAACACCGTGTACTAATACTAATACTAATAAAATCATGTACTTTTCTGGGTGCATAACAGTAGTGTATTATCACCCTTCTGGCTAACAATTTTTTAAAAATATTACAAAGTTTAGGTAACTAAATATTTTATGCTAGATAAATGAACTTAAAGAAACAACCATCTAATGATCAATCTTGCACTGATATAGTCCTGCTATCATCAGTTAATGATCTTGAGAAACAACAAATATCAATTCAAATGAATGCATATGCAAAAGTACGTATAGACTTATCCAGGCTTCTCATAGTTTCAATTTATCAAGATGTGCTCTGGAATGTCACTGGGATGTCTCATGGTATTTCCCCGAAGCACAAGCACGAGAGGCATCTGTTGGATTAGGTCAGACTTGCAAGAATCATGGAAATCGATAGCTCCCAGATTACGCCATTTCACTATAATATGCAACAGGCCAATGTCTTAGTAACCTACGAGCAATTAATTATATACTATGCAGAGGATTAGGGTTAATACAACAAAAAAGGCCAGTAGACAAAAGAGAAGCAGTACCTGGTGAGACTAGTTATCATTTCCATGGCATCTTTACTTGGCAGTATTATCCAGACCAATCATCATCAGAGTCATTCTACACGAAGAACCCAGTACTTTAGAATAATAATTCTACTATAAAAAATGAAACAAAATAATTAGTCCAACAACAACAATATTGGATTAAATATAAAAAACAACCCATGGAACTTCTATGATTTCCATGACCTCAGATGGTTGAGGTAGCGCATAAAATATTCTCTCCTACCTCTGCCTATCCCTATCACTACCCTCTTCTTGCTCCTGGAGCATCATTGTAGCTTCAGCACCTCCATATGCTCCCGATCTTCTCAGGCTCAAAACTTGGCTTTCTCCGACATTAAAACGATTTCCCAGTTGGACCATCAACTGCTATATATCGTCCTTTGTATCAAAGCAGACAGACCACCTTTATACTAGCTGAGATTTTTAGTTGCTAATGTGAATCCCGGAAGCGACTTCAATCGCATTTGTTTGCTTTGCATTCTGGTAATCCAAGACACTGCAAAACTGGGATCCCGTCCAAGTTTCTTCATGTTGGACACAGTTGGACATGATACAACAGCAAAATGCACAAGGACACCAAAAAATAGTTGTGACCATGTTGCCATGTCTGTATCGTTGTATGTGTATGTGATAAAAAGATGATCCCATTAGTTTTATTTTTTGATTTTCCAGCTTGAGTTATGCATTCATTTGACTGAATCTAAGAGCTATCCCCGTTTGAGCTAGGTAACATAGAATTTTGGTATTGGACTACGTGACTAATTCCCTATTCTTCTCGCAACTCATGCCCACTCCCAAGGTTAAGTGTCTCAAATATGAAGCATTTGAGAAGCAATCCTGATTTCCTCTATGTAGAATTGGAATACGAGGATTAGTATTGATAAGAGAGATTACATATATATAGGAGAGGACCAGCCTTCCCATTATTCTCTATCCGATGTGGAACTAAATAACTAATACTCAACGTCGTCCCTCAAGCTGAAGCATAGATGTCAATCATGCCCAGCTTGTTACAAAGAAACTAAACACGAGTACCTAAAAGAGACTTCGTAAAGATATCACCTATCTGATCGGTTCTCACGTGGTGAAATATTATCATCCCCTTTTGATATTCATCACGGACGAAGTGGATGTCAATTTCAATGTGTTTCGTCCTTTCATGGAATACAAGATTGATAGCAATATGGATAGCAGACTAGTTATCACACCACATATCTGCTGCTTCAGATCATGCTGCTTCTTCTTCCACCTCCTTTAGAAGATGTTGCAAATATAACACATCTGTTACGTCATGAGCAATAGCTCAATAGTTCGCTTCCGAACTAGATCGTGAGACCACACTCAGCTTCTTGCTCTTCTACGACACTAAGTTCCCGCTAATAAATACCGAATAGCCATATGTAGATCGTCTATCCGTAAGACTTGCACCCCAGTCAGCATCTGTAACTCACTCAAGATGAGTTATGTCCCTGATTTTTCTTCCGAATTTCTTTTTCCGAATTCTGAGCTAGATAACGTAGGATTCTGAAAACTGCTTGTCAATGCAAAACTCATGGAGAAGCCATAAATTTACTCGCAACACTTATAGCAAAGAAAATGTCTGGACGAGTGATGACTGCCAAGTAGTTGAGTTTTCAACTAACAGACGATACTGATCAAGATTGGACATCAGTATCCCCTCATCGGAGAGTAACTTTACCCCTGGATCCATGGGTGAGGTTGCACCCTTAGTTTGCGTCATTACTGCTTCAGTTAGGATGTCAAGCACATATTTTCGCTGAGATATTACAATGTCTCGCTTTCCACTTGTGACTTCAATGTCCAAGAAGTAATTTAACGATCTCATATCTTTGGTCTGAAACTGCTCATCCAAAAAAAATTTCAGTCTTGTAATACCCTGATTGTCGTCTCCCGTAATCGCAATGTCAACAACATAGACACCAAGTAGTATCCGTCCGGTTGATGTCTGTCGGTAAAATACTGAATGATCCTTCTTTAATTGGCACACGACATGTGTAAATCGACCAAACCAGACATGAGATGACCTGAGACCATAGAGGGCATTTCACAAATGACATACTTTACCCTTCCTTGCAACGAATCCAAAAAAGGTTGCACCATATATACTTCCGCTTCAAGGTTCCCATAGAGAAATGCATTCTTCACATCCAACTAAAGTAGAGGGTAGTCATAGCGGACGGCTAAGGATAGAAACACGCACAGAGGTCATTCTGGCAATTTGAGGTCTCAAAATAATCTTCACTGTAAATCTGAGAAAACCCTTTTTGCCACAAGAGCTTTCAAACGATCAAATGTGTCATCCAGTTTCACCTTGATTGTGAACACCCATTTGCAACCTACCCACCTTCTTACCAGTAGACAAATTCACCAATTCCCATTTATGGTTTTCTCGAAGTGCTCGCATCTCCTCTTCGATAGCGACGCGCCAACTAGGATATTTGAGTTCCTCCGCTGCAGAATTGGAAATCTGAATCACATCAATAGTAGCCACCAATGAGTAAGTGTGACTCGCGAGCCCTTTGTAGTTGTCAATATATAAAGGATGGTCACGACATGCACGACGGGGGAAAGCTAGTATATCAGGCGATGGTGAATCGGTAGAGCTGGAGGACTCTGATGACGATATCGGCTCTACAACTGTGGGCACTATTAGTGATGCTTGTTCTGGCAAAGCTGGTGTTTGCAAACCATAGGACGATGAAACTAGCGATGCCGATCCTGACTGAGCTGGTGTTTGCGAACTATTGGACGATAAGACTGACTCGGTAGGGGAGGACACTTTTACGGGGAGCTGTTGTGTCTGAACTAGATACAAGAGAAAGTTCTCATCTGGGTAAACTTTTAGAACAGCATGTCTAGTTGGAGGGGGTGGTGGGAACTCGATTTCAACAAAAGTAACATTCCGAGACATAATATACATCTTTAATGTAGGAAAAAAATAACGATATCATTTCTGATCCTTAGGGTACCCAAAAAAAATACAGTTAAATGCCTTCGGATCTAATTTAGAAAGGGTAGGTCAAGTATCCCGAACATAACACAAGCACCCAAAAAAATTGAGAGGTAGAAGAAATGGCATCTGATTGGGATATAACCGAGAAAAATGAGTGGCGTCATTGAAGTCATGAGACGACATATAATTAATCAGATAGCAAGCCGTAAGTAGAGCATTCGACCAAAATTTTCTGGATGTACTGGCGTGAAACATATGTGCTCTAGTTGTTTATAACAGATGACGATTCTTACGTTCTGCCACACCATTTTGTTGTGATGTATAAGGACAGAAAATTTGGTGGATAATCCCATGTTTAGCAAGATGAGAAGAGAACACCCGAGACACATTCTTACAACCATTGTCGCTTCGAAGACATTTAATGGAAACCCCGAATTTAATTTTTATTTCCGCAAAGAAATTACACCATATATCAAATAATTCGGAACGATTCTTCATTAGGTAGACATAGGTGACTCGTGAGTAATCATCAATAAAAGACAATATTTGAATCCCATTACCGATTCAACAGGACATTGACCCAATATATCAGTGGACTAATTCAAACGAAACTGAAACAGATTTATCCAAACTCACTGGATAAGATGCACGACGATGTTTAGCTAAGACTACACGACTCACAATAAGGAGAAACTTGAAGATCTAGCGATGGACACAATTTCTGGAGAGTTTGGATAGATGGATGACCAAGCCGACAATGTAACTCAAAAGGATCGTGGCACACATAAACAACAGACGAATTCAACTCAACATATTATAAGCCTCCAGCCACATGCTCACTACCAATAGCCTTCCCTATCTTCAGGTCCTGAAAAATACAACCATCATAAAAGAATGTTACTGAGCAGTATAAGTCTCGAGTTATTCGACTAATGGATAATAAACTGAATGAGTTATCAGGTGTATATAAAACTGAAATGAGTGGCAAGGTGGGAGAAAGACGGGTACTCCCTCTTGTACGAACTTTCAAAGAATTGTCATTCGCAACAGTAATGTCTGTCACACGACCTACAGATTCATAATCATGCAGCATACCTATCACATGTGTGATCAGATGCACCCAAATCTATCACACATTGTTTTAGTCTGACCACACATGTCGTTGAGTATCCGACTATAGATCCAGACGTAGAAACACCACTATGTCGCTGAGCTTGAAAATCAGCAAATTGTGTCTCCGCGGTCTTCTGCACAAATTGCACTTTATTATCATAAGTATTTGATGCAACATTGGAGTATAAACTTTAGGACACTGCTATTAAAAATGTCCAGGTTGATCATAATTGAAGCATGTGCGCGGTCGTCCTCCATCACGATCGCCAACACCACGTCCACCATTTCAGCCAGCAATCCGGCCATCACGTCTACCACCACGACCACCACGGAATCCACCACGAACAGTACCCAATACAGATCGACCAGCAGGGGCATCACTTGTATCGGTCCCTACTACCTTTTCTGCGCGTAGGACACGAAAGTAGACTTCCATCTAAAATGGAACCTCAGACAGCAATAATCTGAGACAGTGTGAAATCTGCATCAAGACGAAATGATGCAAGGTACGACATTACATAGAGCTGCTGACGTTGAGTCATTACCTCATTAAGATCTGTTGTCAAGGGTAAGACACGATCAACTTCATCGGTCATGGCCTTAAAGGCTCGAAAATGATCCTGGTATGACTTGTCTCCCTGATCAGCTCGATAGACGCCAACAATTAAGTCATAGATGCAAAATAAATTGTGTTTTCCATCAAACGCAGTCATTAGGACCTCCCATAAATCTTTTATTGAATCCGTATTCTGAACCATGTACTCAATTGATGGTTCCAATGAATTCATCAACTGTGTAAACAGTCTACTATCGTTTGTATCCTACTGTTCGTATGTGGGATCATCCACCGATGGAGGGTTGTCACTCAGGTGCTTGGACAACCACATTCTCCGAAGCGTCTTCTCGACCATGCACCATATGGAGTAACCATCTGGATCCTCCAGCCATCGATCGACAAGTCGAATCGATGAAATCGACGTACCAGTGCCCGGTGTCCAAGGTAGTCAAAGGCGCAAGGCGCACTCGAGGCGCAAAGGGTCCAAATCGCCCGAGGCGCAAGACACACTTAAGGCGCGCGCCCGAGCGATGCGAGGCACAAATTATATATATATATATATATATATATATATATATATATATATATATATATTGATAAACATGTGTGCTTCAAATTCTCCCATGTCTAAGTTGTAATCACTTTGAATTGAGTGAGTGAGAGAAAACAGTAAAACAAAAGTACATCAGTTCAAAAAATAGTACAACACTAAAAAAATAGTCGAAACATATTTTTTTACAAGATTTTCAAGGCGCGCCTTAGCTATTCCAAGGCGCTCGAAAAAGGCGCATCTAGGCCTTAGGTGCGTCTTAAGAATTGCGTCCCGCTTGGAGTGCCATGAGGCGATGCCCCTGCGCCTAGGAGCAAGGCGCGCCTTTGACTACACTGTCGGTGTCCCCGCCACTGCATTCCCGACACTGGTGTTGTCAGCAGTGCTACTTGCCTCAGTATTGGTCATCCTTCAGGTTCTCGATTCGACTATCGTTGATTGTCCCGACCCGATATCCAAATCAACCTCGTCAATGCACGTTCAATGTTGCCATAACCGGCTCACGTAATGTTGGCGAAGATTGAATATGGATCACAGAAGCAAGGACAGAGATTCACGCAAATCTAGGTTGCTCTCTGTTAGACCCCGATGTAGATACCGGATTAGGAACAGAGATTCACACAAACAAACAAGTTTATTCTCTGTTAACTCATGATGTCGTTGTCGAGATTTAAAGGCTCACGCAAACTATCATAGTTTACCCTCTGAAGATTTCAACTCCGACTTTTTTCCTTCTCAGAACTGACTTGTTCCTTTCAAATTTGACTCTTCTATTTTTGCTAGGGTTTGGTGTTAGGGTTTGGGGTGGCGGCTGACGACTGAAATTCTGGAACTAGGGTTAGGGTTTGTAGACATAGGATTTGTAGAGGGTGGCGGCTGGTGGTTGGGTGGTCTTCGGTCTGGAGCCATCAGGGGGGGGGGGACGTAGTCAAGGTGGGCATGGGGGGTCGTCGGGGTGAGGAGCTAATGTAGCGGTGGCGGTGGGCAGGTCTGGGGCCGTCGGGGTCGTCCAGGGGGTAAGGTAGATCTGGGGCGTCGAAGGGGGGAGAGTGGTAGCTGCTGGAGTCGGGGGGTGAGGTAGCCAACGACAGGAAAGGAGAGGAAGGTGGACAGCTAGGGTTAAGATTTTTTTTAGTAGAGAGAATTTTTAGTGGAGAGAGGATCAGGAAGAGAGAGAGATGGATGGTTCTGATGCCATGTAGAATAGAAATAATAGGATGATTATTATTGATAAGAGAGGTTATATATATATAGGAGAGGACTAGCCTTCCCATTATTCTCTATCCGATGTGGGACTAAATAACTAATACTCAACACCCTACTTATTCAGGACATCAGATCTCCCTTTCTTCAGTGCATTTATTCAGTCACCCCTTTTAGGAACAAACTAAAATGGTTTTGTTGCATATAGATATCTTATTCTACCTTATTTTTACATAAGTCCTCTTGTTAATTGCTTACAAATATCCATCTAACAATTTAGTTACGAGTCCTCCTGCTTTAACTTAACCCATGAATGAATATTCCATTAAAAAAAATGACACTTTTTGGACATTTTTACCCCTGTAATTCCTCATCTTCCTCCTTGCTCACCTTCCTCCCTATCGCTCATGCTGGAGAGGTTATTGTGCAAGAAGAAGGACGGAGAAGGTGCAGGATGTGGCATCGAGAGAAGGAGGGTGATGGGATTAGAGTGGCGGATTAGAAGGAGAGGGAAAAATAAGTAGTTGTTGGGCTGGTGGGAGGAGTTGATAGTAATAGGTCTAGACTGGATTGGAGGAAGGAGTTGGTATTCATGGGTTTAGTTAGAATGAGGAGTAAGAAAAATGGAAGAGTGGTATTGAGTCGGAGGGAGGAGGAGAAGGTGTTAATGGGCTTAGAGTAGGGAGCAGAAGGGAAGAAAATGTAGGTGAGAACAAGTCTTTTTTTATAGAATTAGCTTCATTTTTTGTTTGACATAAAGAAAGGGGGAACTATAACTGAATTCTCAGTGATTTGTTATTTCTCGTTAGCTAGCTTTGAATCAAACAAAACCAAGATGGATGAAAATGTTGTAAATATATAAATATGAAACCTCAACGAATCATAACAATAAATATGTATCAATAAGGAATTTTATCGACATATTGTAACATGTAGATCTTTAGCAGAACCAAATCATTGTATCTGACACTATTTTTCCCATATTTCTCTCGTTTCGTTTAACCCTTTCTTTGTCAAATTGATTGGAAAAGTGTGTTCCTATGTCGATATCAACAGTATGGTCGAGGTCAATATCAAATCAGGGCATGTCAATAATATGATATGACCAATACTAACCAGCATCAGCCAATATATATTGCAAACCTTGTTCATAACTGTACACCCAGGAGGGAAGTAACCAAGGGTATACACCGAACGTAACAAAGGGTACAATATTAGAGCTATGGTCACAGATGACAAGAAGCTATAAGGTAATGCATAGATTAGGGTTATGGAACTTGAGTTGCAAGGATTAGGGTTATTCAGAAAGAAAACTGACATGTTCTACCACTTTGAGGATGTGTGATGCAGTTTCAGCAACCTATTTGCAGTATTAGATCTCTTCTGAAGTATTTTCCACCTACAGCTTTTAGGATATTAACAAGTTATAGATTGTCTAGAATTGGAATGTATAACATGACATTTTTAATAAACAAACTGATTGGTAATAATTAAGTTCATATTGATGCAAGTATGCAATGATTCTATATTCAAGAATAATACTACCATTGTGAGGTCATGGAATGCTTGAACAATATGCTTTTTTGCTTGAATGATTCTATATTCAAGAATAATACTAATGTTAAACTTTTGTATTATTAATGATTGATTTTATGATGAACTTGCCACTTAATACTAAGATGTTGGCCCTTATTTTTGCTTACCATGTTAAATTTATCTATTTACAATGATAAGGTTGATTTCCAATCAATTTTCACATAAACAATTTATCTTATATACACGATACGATAATCAAGAAAACCAATACATGATACATATTGCAATTCGACAACCTAGGATGAGCAATATACTCTCATTAATGATGTCATGGAATGCTTGAACAATATGCTTTTTTGTTCCCATAAAGCATCCATACTCTGCTATAAGGTTTTTCAGCTGTTCACAAACATCATTTACAAACTACACCCCCATCTCATCACTGCTAACGATGGGGATACACTTTTCACTAGATGTTTTTGTAAGGACCTGTTGAAATTATTGGGGACTGCAGTACGTTTTTTCTCACTCACAACGATATTCGCAAAGTGAGGTTGTCAACTGTAGTCTTAAAACTTACTGGACACATTCACTTTCATATGCAAATTTCAGTATAACATTTCCGGAGTGTCTCAATTGTTATGACATCGAGTGAGTTTATGGTTGGATGCCTCCAGCGGTTCTCGGTTCTCACTTGAGTACCTGGTAGAACAGACATACAGGCTTATGATGATGCTCTTTAGGAACAAGATACTATCCTGCATGATGTGCCAAATCACTCAGTACGTTTTTTCTCACTCACAACGATATTCGCAAAGTGAGGTTGTCAACTGTAGTCTTAAAACTTACTGGACACATTCACTTTCATATGCAAATTTCAGTATAACATTTCCGGAGTGTCTCAATTGTTATGACATCGAGTGAGTTTATGGTTGGATGCCTCCAGCGGTTCTCGGTTCTCACTTGAGTACCTGGTAGAACAGACATACAGGCTTATGATGATGCTCTTTAGGAACAAGATACTATCCTGCATGATGTGCCAAATCACTCAGTCCGAGCATCAATTTGATGTGGCGACAAGGTGTATTTGAAGTTTCAACAATATAAGAAGCTTATTTTCTGCTTCCAGCAGCTTCTAAAACATTCATGTTTCTAGGGGATTTATCATAATTGCTAATATTGGTGAGGTTGTCTATTGCTAACTCTCTCCAGGATAAGCCCATTTTACACGTCTCAATTGAAAGAGAAACTGGGGCTCACTTCCGCAATTGACAAAGGTGCCCAGCTATTCTGGAGACTGGCTCACCGGAACTGAAGAATATCCTGCAATGGCGACTTACTAGACACCAAGATGCTGTCATTGAGGCTCTCATGAAATATCGATGGGAAAGATGGTCCTGGAAATCATATCTTGCCTAATCCAACAATTCCAAGCTTTGGCGCTTGCAGACAAGTCAAATAGTGATGGCTTCCTAATATGCTGCAGAAATTGTGATGACTAGTGGCATGCCATTTGCGTGGAGGATCTGATGTGGCGATAATGATTCTTCAACAAAAGTTGTTGCGAATGTGATAAAGGGATCTCACAAACATGGTCTTATCAAAGACGTGGCATGTGTGGATATATGTCCAGGGATGAGCATATAGATATGATCGTAATACATATTTGTGTGTTTAAGGTTCCTAGAGGTACTTCAAATCCAATCTCTAACTGATGGATGTTAGAGGGTGGTTATAAGGTGATGTCCTTAGTACATTGTATAAAGAAGAAACAAATGTGACAATAAGACAAGCTTGACAACTGTCCAAATTAGTGTTCCTAGAGTTTTTCCTTCGCTCCTTTGAAGCAACAGTGTCATCTTGTCCTTTTCTTTGTTCTTTGTCATCCCTGGCCTCCTGCAACTCCAAAATCGAGTCTCTCCTGTTACTGAGCTAAATTATGATAGTTAACAATAAAATTAAAATCATTGTTCTAAGGAGTTTTATGTGTTCCATCATCCTTAATGCTAAGGAACTTTGTGACATTACAACTTAGTGTGGTGGGCTTGTTAACTGTATATACATAGGAAATCAGCTAAAGTTATGTAAAAACATCAGTAATATCAGGTTCTTCTCTATATTTCGTAACTGTAGTATCCGAATTGGTAGTTCACTGAAGCTGGTTATACTGCTTACTCTTGAGTTTCAGATCTTCATTTTTATAAACAATTTGCTACATGTTCGTGGCATTTGTCAGTTGAACTAATAGATGAAAATAATCAGTGTTTTAGACCCCCACCATTTTTTTAATTTGTAACCTAACCCAAGTCAATTATGGTTATTATTAAATATTAAGTCAAAAAGAATGCCCCTCGTAACGGTGTTTGTTTCTATTTTTCCAAAGGACCCAGATCACCGCTGCTATTCTCGGAGGTTCAGCAGCAATTCAGGAAAAGTCTGATAGAGTGCAGCCATTAGGGTGGCAAGACGGGCGCATTCATACGACGTTTCACTGATTCAGACGGTTAGTGCTTTGGTTGGCTCTGGGGGTATACTTTTACATTTTGCTTTGTATACCGTTTTGGACCTGGGGAGGTAAAGACTCTTGTCTTATTCTTATCCACAGTGTCTTTTTGAGATTTTAATATGATGGCTTTTATATATATATATATATATATATATATATATATATATATATATATATATATATATATTTCAACCCAGTGATACTTTTATAGGGACTTAGTCAATCCGGATTTGAAAACCGCATGTCGTGATTCTAAAACCTAGTGTTAGTTGTTTGTGATTTAGCAAGGTGGTTTTCCAGTCATGCATTAGAAAATTGGGATTGCAAAATCATCTTAAGGATGATTTTTTAATTACATTAACTGCGCCTTATTTATTTTTCCTTTCAAAATCGTACATGGAAACGGTGTGATTTATCAAATCCAATCTTAATGGCGTCCTCATCCTCAAAAAGTCTTCTCTTCTTGATATTTCCATCTCATTCTCAAACTTTTCCCGTTGCAAACAATGCCAGGACATCCTCTCTTTCACCCTACTCCACCTACGTCCTTCCCGTTCTTCTTCTAATCGAGATCTTAATGGTGGCTCCAAACTACTACTATATATTCTTCCTTTCTAGATTCCAATGGTGGTGGCAAGGTTGTAGGTGGGGATAGAAACATGGCATGAGAAATGGTAGGCGCGAGACAGACCTATGTGGTGGGACGACACCAGTCGTTTGACAGTGGCGAGAACGAAACAACCAAGTAACAGTTGCGGCAAGAAATCAACCAAGCGACGATGGTTGTGGCACCCAATGGCGGTAGCAGAATTATGGTGGCAGCAGCAGTACAATCAAGCAACAGGAGCGGCGTCAATACATGCAGGCAAATATGAGCAATCGTATAAAAAAATCGAGTAGATTTTTAAAATTACATTTTAGGAATGATCTTGCTAGTTTATTGAATTGATTTTACTTCTACTATTGTGTACACAATTTCTTAGATTTTTTAATTAAGGATTATGTGCCAGCCGAAATTTTTTGGTTTGTTCATGAGTTGTTTGATGGAATGTCGGAAAGATGCTATCTTGCGAAATTCATAGATCATAGAAACGTTTTATCCGCTCTTATGCAAAAGTTGGAAAATGCT
This sequence comes from Iris macrosiphon, assembly GCA_036927795.1. NCBI lineage: Eukaryota > Viridiplantae > Streptophyta > Magnoliopsida > Asparagales > Iridaceae > Iris > Iris macrosiphon. The sequence continues at coordinate 105,408,897 of JAYESA010000010.1, read as the reverse complement.
ACACAAAATGCCTAAGAATAGTACCATGTCATGGAATACACATTTTGAATCAGCAATTTGTTTTATCAATGGGTACAGGACCCCCACACCAAAAAATAGGGCTAACTTGATTGATCGTGGTAAACAGAATACCTAAGAATAGTACCATATCATGGAATACACATTTTGAATCAGCAATTTGCATGCAATTGTGAACGTGATTTGAAATCACACTCAACCTCGATTTTGAAACCATATACAGATTAATTAGTTACATAGCCATGATCAATCAAGTTATCCCTATTTATTTGGTATGGGGGTTCTATATGATAAAACAAACTGTTGATTCAAATTAAATGTGTATTCCATGATGATTGTGATTATGAAATTACACTCGCATTTCTAGAATCATGTTTGACTAACCCCACCCCCGCACGCGCGCTTAGCACTTGTTTAATGATTGAAAACTTCATGCAATTGATGTTGAAATGTTACATGTGTATCTATCATACACAACAAGATTTGTACGAGATGTCTATAATTTTTTAATTATACATTTATCATGCGAATTAGAACAAAACCACAATCAGAAGTTTAGTAACTACATGTTCGTATTAACTAAACTACTGCATACCCCAAAATTTTACTCTTAAAGCCCCCACCTCGCCACCTTAAGGCCCCATCTAGGCCTTTCATGGCTTTGCCGCCTCGCATTCTTATGTCGCCTAAAAAAGCTTGAAAATAATTGTTGTAAAATTAATAGATAACTGCAAACTTACATAAAGCCTCTTGAATGTGTAATCACATGTAAAGGTAGACTGAAAAATTATTAACATAGTCAAATACCTATACTCATCATGGAAGTTTATTGTTATTCCTTGAACAAAGATAAATAACACTGGAAATGAGATCAAATCCGATAAGTTAAAAGTTGTTTCTCATCTTAAATCACTCAAATAAGATGCACAACATTACGGCAGTAACAGTAAAGAATAAGCATATATCAGAAACAAGATGATCATACATTGAAAAGAAAACAAACCTGAGAATCGCTTGAGATATCCTCCAAGTCACCATCAAGAACCTAAAATTTGTGCAACAATGTAAACTTTCTATTTATGAAGAAGAAATTATTAGCTATGGTTTTTATGAGTTCACAACTTGTAATAGTTTTCCTCTACCTTCTCATTATTTCTTCCTACTATTGTTTTTTTTTAATCAATTTCCGAAAACAGGCATAATTATCCTCAAATTTAACCACATGATCTATGTCGTCAGTATCTTACGATACACAATATGTATTTTACGATACAATATACTAACATTTATACATATGTTGATAGGTAATATCGAATTGATTCATGTAATATATACTTAAAAATCTGGATATTAGAATTAGAAAGAGTCATAAATATGAAACAAATAAAAAAAATTATGAGAACATTATGTTAAATCATTTTCTTATATGGACTTAAAAGTATAGACCTAAAGTCCTTGAGTTACTGTATCATACAATACAAGATCGATACGCAATAAAACTATAGAGCTAAAGTCCTAGAGTTACTGTATCATATGATACAATATTGATACATAATACCCAATATGATACACAATACAAGATATGTATTGCGAGGAACAATCTAGCGCATGATGACTTCTATATAGTCCATGGGGCCCCACTTGTTACTTGTTTTTCCTTTTTCCTTATTTTTCATATTATGTAATGTGGGGGGGTTACTAACATATCGAAAAGACGGGTGTAGGTTAACATTGTATCAAATATAATTTCAATGTCTCTATTGAATCATTTATCACTTCATTAAGGTTATGGAATGATAAATATATTTGAATTTTTTAAATCTTAAAAGCCATGTTTGTTCGCCAATAAGTCAACTGTGTTTTACCCTAAAAACAACTTGAAAATGATGAAATAGACACAATAATGGGTCAAGATGGCTTGTAAATCTAAACGAAAATCAAGTATGTTTTTCAAACGTCCCCAACTCTGGTGAATCAATGAGTTAATAGGGGGATATGCTACACGGGCACGAATATGACACATATTTTGGTTTGTCCTAATTACTATATATTGGAGTGTCCGGATTGTGCTTAATTAGTGTCTGATACAAGTCCGACACAACATGACTCACAATTTTTTAGTGTCTGATACAAGTCCGACACAACATGACTCACATTTTTTGAGTGTCCGTGCTTCCAAGATATTTGGCATCCAATGGAATTTAATTTGGGAACAATGTTCACCTATACCCTTCTTTAGGTATATTAGTAAAAACCCATATATATATATATATATATATATATATATATATATATATATGTATATATATATATATATATATATATATATATATATATTGAAGCAAAGGTAATTGTATATATTGAAACAAGCTACAAATGAGTGATGGGACTCAACTGTCGACCACCCTAATAGCACAAGAGCAATATACTCCCATCACCTTGGACATCGTTACAAACACTTAAGTGATTTGGTGTTTCTTTTTCCCTTTGGTAGCCTAAGCACTGACATATTGTCTTGGCTACTCCATGTCTCTTTGGTCTGGATCTCTCCTTGGAAGGTGAAACACCTTTCCTCTTGCAAGTGCTTAAGCCAGTGTTTATCTGCCATAGTAAGTTGGCAGGTCCCCTCTTTGTTCTCATCCAAGTTCGCCTGATCAGAAGACTCCTCATCCCCTACGGAACATGAGTTTTCAGGTAGACACCATCTTTTGGAAATAGGCACTTCCCCGGCCTTTGAAGGGAGCCATGAATTAGGATGACCAATTCTCACCTTGCTACCTCTGATAGACCGAAACAATTGGCAATGTCAGAATGGACCGCATCAGAACCAGGCACAAGGAGAATGGGGTCCCTATTACCGGAGAGGGTTCACCCATTCATCAGCATTGCCTAAATTAGGGAAGTTATCTGGGTAAACAACAGGAGGTGACAGAACCATCTCTATCTCTGCTCTGTTCCAGGCTATACGCTCGACCAGAGGAGTTGGCCTGAGTGAACAACCCAGGTTCCGAAACTTTAGACAAGTCATCTGAGTGAACGGTACCCGGATCCGTAACTACAACCGGACTTGAAGGACGAATTTTCAGAGTTTAGGGAACAACAATCACCTCCATGCGATCTCAAAGAACCACCATCAACTCCTTGGGCAGAGATTTGGTATACAGTACAAAGACAAGCGGAACACATTAGAAGGGACCACTCATACACCACCGGGAGAAAGTCGTTGTCCCTCAGGCAATCTCACAGGAACCTCTTGCGGTAGGGACCGCACTGTCGAGACTTCTATAAGGACCCGCGCAAAGGCAAGTCGCTTACGGTGCGCCCTGGGCACATCCATCTTGAGAGGGATTGCGATGATGCTAGCCAGCTTACAGAGCATTGGCTTGTTTCTCAGTTGCAATAGAAGCTTCGAAAACAGGACCCAGATGGGTACCATTGCAAACAGGTCATTCTCCATAGAGATTTGCGGATCACTTCGTTTGATAACGACTAGACAACCAACTAACATCCAAGGATCACCCTCAAGGATGTTATCCATATCGTCTTCTTGAGAGAACCAGATGAAGAAGTATCTATTGTCTTGAGAAAACACTTCCATAGTCCCATTGGACGCCAGACTCTCCTAAACACTTTCACAGTCCCCATCGGATGCCAGTCTCCTAAAGAACGCTAATGGCAGGGAGTAGGAAGGACGGGGGCCTACAACGTATAGGACTAGTGTCCTACACCACTCCGCCACAGAGATGACCCCATGACGGTAGTGATATCCGCCTTGCGGACACCCTCCAGGACAGTCGACTCCTCGTAACCCAGACAAACATCACCACCAACCTTCACCAGAGTGCACAATGACGTCCAACTCAGTAGTCTAGATTTGGATATGGTTTGCTCATCTCCATTTATAGCCCAAACCCTCATCGTCGTGGTTGTTTGTTGCTCTCGACTGTCGAGCTGGTAAGGCATTTGTACAGGCACAGCCTTGAATCCCCCATGGTCATGCGGATGTTGCACAACTCCCCTCCTAACGTGAGGCGCAACCCCCAACACGATGCACCCTCCATGCTCTGGCCAAGGGCCAAGCCGCAACCAGTCGGCGTCATGGGTCCCACTTCCCTCTGCTACATCCCACGTTGGGACTGCGAGATCGTTCCAGATGCATCGCCTCCCCCATCCGTCTTGTTCTTACATCTCCCCCTACACATGTACCCCACGGTCCAGTTGTCGACTTGGCCTTCGCCAAGCACGATATCGTCGTCTTGATTAGGAGTATAAAACCCCCTATCAATAGTGCCTCTGCCGCTCTCCAAGTTCTCTGCCGCCGCTCGAGAGCTCCATTAATATATATATATATATATATATATATATATATATATATAGAGAGAGAGAGAGAGAGAGGGGGGGAGAGAGGGAGAGAGAGAGAGAGAGAGAGAGTGTGTGTGTGTGTGTGTGTGAGAGAGAGAGAGAGAGATGCAGATAGAAGCTGAAGCTGCCGCATAAGATAACCTGCAAACTACAAGAGGAAGTGTCAGACTTGCTTAACAAATTCAAAGCAAAGGATTTAGACTACTATTTTGCAAAAACAGCTTTGACAGCTACTTTTTGGCATATTTGAAGGAAAGAAACAGTAGAAAGTTTGAGCAGCATGAGGTGCACAAGAGAATGCTGTTGAAAAGGATACATGAGGATGTTTGTATCATGATTGAGAAACATAAGGGTGGTAAACTGAGTCATACAAGATTTGCATTGTTATTTTCATCTTGCATCTATTCATACCAGTTCCCGTTAGTCTTCAATCTTAATGAACTGGGACCTCAAGCTGCAAAGTTTACTATATCAGGGATTTCTTAGTCACGTAATAAATAGTAAGATCAGTAACTCGTGATTCAACATCAGGCGACTTGTAAGTCGGGAGTATCAACTCCTGTATGACAACCCAAGTGAATGGCTCCTGATTATAAAATGTAAGTTACTATACAGAAAACTTATGTATGAAATGAATAGTAGGTTATGTTTTGATGACCATGTCTGAGTTATGTTTTCAGCATAATTTTGTCCAGGTGAGGCCTGGCTGAACCCAAGGGTTTTGGGTCCTGCAGTGATGTCAGCCCATTCTATACAAGGGGGTACGACAAATAAAGATATGAAGCAAGCCTAGGAAAAGTAAAGAAATGGCTACATGACAGAATGTGGAAGTAGGATACTGACATTAAATACATAAAGACTGAAATGAACAAAAGATTAGCCTCCCACGAGATCATTTACTATTAAAGGACAAAAGGACAAGAACCATATTGCCCAACTCTAACCCAAAAGTAAGAAATTTTGATTGGTTCAAACCTGTTTCTTCTTCTTCACAGACACAGTTCTGGACCCTGAAACATGACCAAGCAAATAGCAAGTTCAATGTTATTGGTCTTTTTATAACTGCAAAACTAAAATTTATGGCCACACAAACTTTGCAATGAAACCTAGTGAGTCATTAAGAATGACACTAAACTCTTCATAATTTGCTCCTTGGTGAGAGAACATTAAACAATGCTGACATATTCCAGTTTATAAATTTCAAAAATGATTTGTTTAAATATGAGAATTACTATTTGATTCACTAAGTGTTAAACTATCATGGGCATGTGTGCATATAAGATAAAGCTAATACTAACCACTTCTTTTTCCCCCAGAAGTTCCACCTTTCTTCTTGGATAGTTCCACCTACAATTAATATCAATAAAGTTTTGCAGACGCTAAATGCTTCAGAGGCTTCAACCTCTATCTAGTTTAAATACATGTACACTTACATGAACTTGGTCAGTTATTTTCTTCGAATCAATTCGCTTCCGCCTAGCACCAGAAGCTGGAAGGTGAACTTAGTGAGATTTAAATAAAGTAGGGAGCAAGAACTTTGCATTTGGTTGAGTAAATCAAGTAGAGACAAAATAAAGAATCCAGCCCATGAGAGACTCAAGTTCAGCAGAAAAACAATCAGAAAAGTATAACCTTTCGATACACCAGAGTCTTTGACACACTTCGATTTCTGAAATCGTCAAAGTCATGAAAAAATATTAGGCATAAAACTCAAGAGCTAATAATGACAGCAGATCACATAGCAGATCTGGTGATAAGAAGGTAGAAATTTACAAGAACATATAAACTTTTCAGCATACAATTGTAAGAATCATTCTTGCTAAAAGTTGAAACAAAGAAACCAAAATACAAGCTTTATCCTATTAGTTATTCATATGAAAGAGGACTGACAACTTGAGCAGGTATTGCAAAGAAATACATACGTAAATACATCACATGTAGTATGACCATGCATTTATATGATAATTGGCCAACCCACAGTGCTTCTCACGTTGCAAACATAGATACAGTGTATGGTGTGCACAAACAAAAAATACCATATCAACTGCAAAATCATACAATATACTAATTGTAATTCTGATATACCCACACAGCAAGAGGTTGACCACATACCATGAGTTTCCCCACTAAAACCTATTGAGTAGTAGGTTGTATCTCTGGCATATCCGTGTGCAAAAACATTTGTTTCTAACAAGTAGATAGCATAGAGCACATACATGAAGACGGATTTTGTGCAGTACCCCTACCTGAACAAAGATGAGACTTAGTTTACAAAACCAGAGTTCAAAGTGAGCTCCTTACCAATAACTTATTAACACTTTTCTCTTCAAGTTTCACAGATGATTGTACGTCCCGTTCGGAAAGTATATTGATCCGTCAAACCCACTGCATATTACCAATAAGTTACTAAGTCTAAGGAAATTTGTAGTTTTAGTTACCTTGACAGAGTGTACTGGTCTTACCATTTCAGTTAACACTCTAATAATTAACTTCATCTTTTTCACTTCTGCTATCAAAATAATATATCTCCCTCTAATCCTACTGAACTGAGAAGGTAAGGTTCCGCCAACCCATTGACAGGTTTATCTACACGATTCACTCTATAAGATCAGTCCAGGTGAACTAATCACCATTATTCCAGTCTCCTAGTACACAATCACAATTCAAAACATACACCATAATTCTGTGCAAGTTTAAAATTTACTTTGATATCCATTTTCCACTAGGTCCAACATTACATGATTCAGAGACAACTACAGTTCATTGAAATCAATACTGCAATGCATAGAACAAAAGTTAAACAAAAAATTACATCACATGAAATGCATTAAATAGCATGAATGTACAACAAAAGTTTTGAATCAGTTCAATTTGCAGAGTTACTTTTAGGGCCCATTTGGTTCAACGAATAACTAGAGGGCGCAGGATTTAAACATTCCCTTGAATTTGTACACCAAGAAAAGTAAAATAGTGGGGCCACTATATGAAATTTTTCATCTTTTCACTATATGGTAACATAAGGGAAACGTTATGCGGGAATCAATTTTATTTTTATTGCTATTCATACTCAGAGAATGAAAGGACATTAATAAATTAGGGACCACTTTTTTGAATTCCTTCCATTTCCCTTGCGTTTATATGAATTTTGATCTTAGGATTTGAAGGCGCCTGCTGACATATGATGGGAACAGGAACTGACATTCTCTTCCAAGTATGACATCTTCCAACCAAATACCAAACTTTATTTAAAACTTGTGGGACATGTCGAATTTTTCTTCCGAGTTTCCTACTTCCTCCAACCAAAAAACCCATAGAGAACTTAATGTTGACACTCAAAAGAGTCAGGGTGCAGAAAGTACACAGAACTTTGCATCCACGGTGATATTGTTCCCCGCAGTGGAGCACTGCAGTCCGGCTCTGCGGGATCAACCAGATCATCCAAACGACGGGACGACACTTTAAGCTTGCGATGTAGCCAGTTGCTGCAAAATTGTCATATCCTGCAGAATCGCATCCCTCAAGCAGTAAAGCCCTTGGCTACTCGAAGGTGGCATTTAGATACTTGACTGAGCCCTGGGCTATTGGATGGGCATTAGATGCTCGACTGACCCATCATGACTGTGCTTTACAGTAAAAACCCAAGGACAGGAGGCTTCATCAATGTCCAAGAGCGAGTGTGTTGAAGAGCTTGCCACTCATCTTCCATAGCTGCCCGCCAGCTAGAGTACTGAAGTGCTTCCTGAACATTTGTAGGTATAGAAACATAGTTTAAAGAAGATACAAATGCCTGAAAGCTATGGGCCAAACCGTGAGTTGAAATATAGAAAGAAATAGGATAGTTGGAACAATGTCATTTTGATTTACAAAGTGCAAGGGAATGATCATCAAGAGGAGGATCATTATCGGTAGATACTGATGGCTCAGAGGTGGATAATTATCGGTGGATACTGATGGATCAGGCATGGGCTGAGCAGGCTCAGAAGATGTCAGTGTTGGCAGAATAACAATAGGCTCCTCTTGACCGTCGCGAAATGGATGTCGCTGAAGTGGCTTGTCGGTAGGAAAATCCAGTGTGTCCACTAATGCAGTAGGAAGAGGTGCTGATTTAGGTTATGGTGTAGTGCTAGTTTTTGAAATAAAAGGTTGATTTTTAAATTAAAAAAAGTGACATCAGCTGCGATAAATATTTATTGTGGAAGAGAGTACAATTTTTCTTTTGAAAAACGAGAATAACCAAGGAAAACACATTTAAGTGCTCGTGGGTCCAATTTATCCTTACAAAGACATTTCTTGCATACAGGATGGATCATGTTGTCTCCACTAGAGACGGAGGATTCCAGAGATACCGTGTGCGATGAAAAGGTAAACCAGAGACGGTCAAGAGAAGAAGTGCAGAATTGAACTCTCACGGGCTTGAAGAATACGAGCATGCAAGTGATGCATACTCGACAGGGTCGAGTCTTCCCCACCCCTAGGTAAATAATGAGGACATTGCACCAAAGATGCTCAAATATTATTCGTGTCGTTCTACAATATTGAGCCAAAGTCATATCCATCAGATGGTACTAAATAGTTCAAGTTTGTTTTGTTTTATTCAGTCAAATAAATAACACATGTTGGCTCATTGTTTTTTTTTTATTTAGTATAGTCCTACATCGAAAGTTGGTGAATACGAGAGATGTTGAGAGGGCTATAAATAAAGGACCTTGGCTATGTAATTGCTTACTAAATGAACAAATAAAAAAATGTGTTTGCTATTAAGTGAATATTCCTTTCTTTTCTAGAAGTTCAGTTTTGTCTATCCCTCCTCTCTTTCTATCAAGAAGTCCTTCTCCATTTTCAAATTCTAGCCGCCACTACTCCAAGGTCCAAGCCCTATCATTTAGAATCCCTTGAAGTAGGCATAGAAGCGGTCTCTTGAAGATAGCAATCATCATCTCTTGAGGATAGCAATCATTCGCGTCCGACGGAATAGTCCTTCGTCAACTTTGGAGCGCGTGAAATCATAAACAACTCGGACAAGCCTTAACTTGTACTTGGTATCTTACGAATCTAAAATCCATCATTCTTTATGCAAGTATTTATCCACTGCTAAATCCACAAATACAAAAGTGAGTGCCTCTACTAACAACAAATTAGATCTAATATTGATTGTTGAACTTTCCAAAAGAAATCTATTTTGCATTAATTTGATCTTGTCAATTAATATTAAAGAACAACAAGCTTGCTTGAATTGTTGCTAGTCTATTGCTGAAAAATCAACGTTTTTAACTAAAGAATCAAATTAAATCTTATATTGAACATTATTAACTTGGTTCTTGCGTTGTACATCTAAAACTCATATATATCATGTATCACAGGGTGTTCCTAGAAGTGTGTCTATATTCTTCTTACTCCTTGTTATGAAGATGGGCTTCATTTGTGTTTGTGCATAATTTAAAATAAAAAGTGTGCTCTACCCAAAAGGGGGATTGACATAAAACAACCCATATGCTCGGGGATATTTATATTTACCATAAATATCAGAATTTTTTGGCAAAAATTGACATTTATTGTAAATAGTATCTTATTATTTGTCACCATTGTAGTTAGTAGTGTCACTCCAATAGAGTCTTGCTTTCCATGAGCCACAACTATTGCAACAACAATGCAAAGGCTTATCCCAACCAATAGGTATCAGATGAGATATTTGGCTCGTGATCATGTTCCTCGCAGTCTAACTGCCAACACTGTTCTGCAAATTGAATTTCTTCATAAACCTCGTGCCTTCCCCGGAAATTTGTATATATGATGAACATTGTGACTTACGTCCAGTGTGATGTATATGTTGGGAACGAAAGTGCGGAAACCGTTCCCCAAACCAGAGAGTACTTGCGAGAGAACCAAGCAAAACGCACAAACCAAAAACGTCAAACACAAATCGCAGACACAGAAATTTTTGACGTGGAAAACCCCCAACCCTGAAAAACCTCCACTAATGGAATAAGAAATACACCGACTCCTTACAAACTTCTCACCGATCCAAACGGACCACCACAACTCTTTTGAAACAGAAAATAGATTATAATCACGAAGAAGAAAGACAACAAGAAATACCCGAAACTGATCTCCTTCTTCGAAACGGCCTCTAATCCTTCTTTTTCCTCTCCAATGTTGCAATGGCACTCTTGCTCCTTTTCTCTCCTTGTTGCTATGTTTTGTTTTGTTTTTTAGAGAGAGATGGATATATTTTAGGGCCAGGAGACACCTATATATAGCCTCAAACCAACAACTAGTATTCCTATTATAGATAGGAATATCCAATCCAATTCCATTGATATATTCCTATTATATGTAGGAATATCCATTCCAAATCCATTAAGATATTCCTGTTATATTTAGGAATATCAAATCCAAATAAATTGAGGTATTCCTATTATACGTAGAAATACTCAATCCTACTCCGGAATATTTTTCACATAGGTTGGGAACCCCATCCACTCCATCAAATCTCCCTCTTCACAACTATGTGGAGGGGGTCGTCATCCCGACGATCTGCCTGTAGTACTCAAACTTTCCCCTTGGTAGAACCTTTGTGAACATATCTGCTCCGTTGTCATCTGTATAAACCTTCTCAAACGTCGCTTCCTTCTTGTCAACCACATCTCGTATCCAATGATACCGGGTATCAATGTGCTTGGACCGGCTATGAAATGTCTGATTCTTCACAATGTGAATAGCACTCTGACTATCGCAAAGCAAATGATACTACTCCTGCTTTAGCCCAATTTCTTGCAGCAGCTTCTTCATCCACAGCAACTCCTTGCAAGCCTCGATCGCCACAATGTATTATGCCTCTGTCGTCGACAAGGCAACACACTTCTGTAAACGCGACTGCCACGATACTGCTCCACCAGCAAACATCACATAGCCCGAAGTCGATCGCCTCGTCTCTACATCTCCAGCCATATCAGCGTCGGTATATCCAACCAGCTTCAGCTCGTCACCACCAAATGAAAGTCTCCAATCAGCAGTATCCTGAAGATATCGTAGAATCCACTTGACCCCACTCCAATGTACCCTTCCATGATTGGAAGTGTACCTGCTAACTGTGTCGACTACATGAGCAATGTCTGGTCTCGTACATATCATAGCATACATAAGACTCCCTACGGCTGAGGCATATGGAACTCGCTCCATATCTTCTTTCTCGTCATCGGTAGATGGATACTGCTCCTCAGTGAACTTAAAGTGAGCCGCAAGGGGGTTACTCACTTTCTTCGCCCCGTCCATCCCGAAACACTGAAGTACCCGGTGAATGTACTTCTTTTGGGACAAGTGTAGCAGCTTGGACTCTCTCTCGGCTGATCTCCATTCCAAGAATAGTCTTCGTTGCGCCCAACTCCTTCATAGAGAAGGCCGCGTCCAGTTGGTGCTTCAACTCTGCTATCCTGGTGGCATTCCGACCCCACCAACAGCATGTCATCAACATAAAGCAACAAAATGATGAAATCATCCTTGGCGAAGTACCTCACAAAAATACAATGATCCGACGTCGTCCGTGTATAGTTATGCTCCCCCATAAATGACTCGAACTTCCTGTACCACTACCTCGGAGCCTATTTCAGACCATACAAGCTCTTCCACAACCGGCAGACCAAATATGGCTTGCCCTTCTTACAGAATCCCTCTAGCTGCTCCATGTACAACTCTTCCTCAAGATCACCGTGGAGGAATGCCATCTTCACGTCCATTTGCTCGACCTCCAAGTCGAAACTGGCTCTCAATGCTAGCACCACCCGTATAGACGACTGCTTGACGACTGACGAAAAGATCTCATCATAATCTACGTCTTTCCGCTGACCGTAGCCTTTAACTACCAGCCTCGCTTTCTATCGAGGGTGAGTAGCATCATCTGTCTGCTTCACTCTGAACACCCATTGATTCTTCAAAGCCTTCATGCCCTTTGGCAACCGCACCAGATCATAAGTAGAGTTGGCCTCCAAGGAACTCATCTCCTCCTGCATTGCCTCCATCCACTCATGTCTGTGTTCGTCTTCCGTAGCCTCTGTGAAACTTCCGGGTTCTCCCCCGTCAGTCAGTAGCACATACTCACCCGGTGAGTATCTCGTAGATGGTCAACGTTCTCTATCGCTCCTCCTCAACGGAACCACTGGTGTTGGCTGTATATCTACAGCCTCCTCCTCTCCAGGAACTGCCTCATCGGCATGCTAATCCTCCTGAGGGTCACCCTGACCACCATCAGCAAGCTGATGATCAAGGTTGGGAGCAACTCCATGTACTGGCTCCCCCATAACTGGATCCTCTGCGATGTCTTCTGAAAACTGCTCGAAGCAAAATAACTCTAACTCAGGCAATTCCTCAGCCTCAGAAGGTATCTCGGAATCCTGAGTGTTGGTCATGGTCTGATCCTCGACGAATACCACGTCCCTGCTTCTATAGAGCTTTCTTCCCACTGGATCGTAGAATTTATAGCCAAACTTATCCCGACCGTAGCCGACAAAGACGCACCGCCTCGTCTTTGGCTCTAGTTTGGATCTCTCATCCTTCGGTACATGCACGAAGGCCTTACAACCAAACACTAGCAGGTGGTTGTATGACGGCTCTTTGTCGTACCATACTTTGTCAGGCACATCACCCTGTAAAGGAGCACTAGGAGATAAATTAATAACATAAGCAACTGTGTAAAGTGCCTCATCCTAATAGCTACCTGACAAGTTTGCTTCTGACAGCAAATACTGCACCCTCTCCATTAGCGTCATGTTCATCCGCTCCGCTACACCGGTGAGCTGCGATGTCTTTGGTGGAGTCTTCTGGTGTCGTATCTCTTGCTCTCTGCAATAAGTATCAAAGGGACCGATATACTCGCCGCTATTGTCCGACCGAACACATAGCAGCTTCTTGTCCGTCTTCCTTTCAACAGAGGCCTGAAACTTTTTGAAAATGGACAACACCTGATCCTTGGTCTTTAAGGCATAGACCCAAACCTTCCTGAAACAGTCATCAATAAATATTACAAAATAAGAAGCACCATCAATGGATTTTACCTTCATAGGACCGCAGACATCCGAGTGAATCAACTCGAGCAACGCCGGCTTCCTTGAACTTGGGTGACTTTGGAAAGACACCATATTGCTTCCACGCCAAACAGTGCGTGCACTTCTCCAACTTTGTAGACTTTAGCCCTGGAATCACCTTCCTGTTCACCAAGTAGCCCATCCCCTTCTCGTTGATATGGCTGAGCCGCATGTACCACAACTCAGTAGACGCATCAGTAGCTGCGTTAACCTCATGTGTCCATGTGCACTCCCTTCCATATAGTAGAGTCTGGACCTCTTGCTTCCTCTGGCAATCACCATCGAACCTCTGGAAAGCTTCCACTGATTATTTCCGAAGAGACTGAAGAAACCATCGTCATCCAACCTTCCAACCGACACTAGTTTAAAACAGATATCAGGGACATGACGGACATCTTTGAGAACAAGAAGTGCACATGTCTTTGTCCTCAAATGCACATCTCCAATGGCAACCGCCTTCGACACATCTCCATTGCCCATCTTCAACACTCCACAATCACATGTTGTGTATGTAGCAAATAGTGCCATGTTGTGAGATACGTGCGTTGAAGCACCCGAGTCCACCAGCCAAGAGTTGTCATCGCAGGCGAGGTTCATAACTACCTCATCACCTACAATGATCACGTCGCCTCCATGTGTCGAGGCTGCCGCTGTAGTGTTCTCACTTTACTTCCCCTTGTCGCCCTTCTTCTCTCTCTTCCAAGCGAAACAGTTCCGCTTGATGTGACCCTTCTTGCCACAATGGTAACACACTGAGTTCTCGTACCGACCCTTGGACCTTTCCATGCTTTTGTCTCTACCACCGCCTGGACCCCAGCCTTTACCCCTTCCGCGGCTCTCTGAAACAAGCACCTCTGAGTGGGATGTGGATAAAGTGCCCTGAGAACGTCTCTGCATCTCTTCATTCAGTACCCCGCTCTTGGCAAACTACAGACTGGCCACGCCTTCCGGAGCAGAAGCAATCATAGATAGTCGTACGGTCTCCCACGAGTCTGGCAATATACACAGCAGCCATAGTCCCTGAACCTCGTCGTCGAACTTGACTCCCATCGAGGATAGCCGGTCAACCACGCCCTAGAACTCACTCAAGTGATCCGTAATAGATGCCCCATCTTTGTACCGCAGACCCATCATCATCCGGATCAGGAATAATTTATTTACCCCGGTCTTCTTCGCATACAAAGATTCAAGCTTATCCCACAGTATCTTCGCGTGCTCAATACTGGCGACATGGTTGTACACGTTCACGTCAACGAACTCCCTGATGTACCCACACACCTGTATATGCTCGAAATTTCAGTACTCTTCGAATTTGTCACTGGGCCTCTCGAAAGCAAATACCGGCAGATGCAGCTTCTTGACAAATAGCAGATCCTTCATCTTGCTCCTCCAGTAATGATAGTTGGTACCGTTCAGGTTTACCATACGTACCGGCTTCGCGTCCATCTCTCCTCCCTGGTTTGCCTGTCAACTCCTGACACCCTTCTGAAATTCCAGAACCTGGCTCTGATACCACTTTGTTGGGAACGAAAGTACGAAAACTGCTCCCCAAATCAGAGAGTACCTGCAAGAGAACCGAACAAAAAGCACAAACCAAAAACGCCAAACACGAATCGCAGACACAGAGATTTTTGACGTGGAAAACCCCCAACCCTGAAAAGCCTCCACTAATGGAATAAGAAATACACCGACTCCTTACAAACTTCTCACCGATCCAAACGGATCACCACAACTCTTTTGGAACAGAAAATAGATTATAACCACGAAGAAGAAAGACAACGAGAAATACTCGAAACTTATCTTCTTCTTCGAAACGGCCTCTAATCCTTCTTTCTCCTCTCCAATGTTGCAATGGCACTCTTGCCTCCTTTCCTCTCCTTGTTGCTATGTTTTGTTTTGTTTTTTAGAGAGATATTTTAGGGACAGAAGATACCTATATATAGCCTCAAACCCACAATTAGCATTCCTATTATAGATAGGAATATCCAATCCAATTCCATTGACATATTCCTATTATATGTAGGAATATCCAATCCAAATCCACTGAGATATTCCTATTATATTTAGGAATATCCAATTCAAATAAATTGAGGTATTCCTATTATATGTAGAAATACTCAATCCTACTCCGGGATAATTTCCACACAGGTTGGGAACCCCACCCACTCCAACAGTATACGGTGTCTGTGGACGTGTGGTATACGAATGGTATCTTTTCATGGTCTTGCAATGTGAACTTTAAATCTGTAGGCATACGCTTGGTTTGGAACTTACTGCTGTTTTCAAAAAGCAGCAGCAAAAGCAGCTTTTTAAAACAGCTCCCCCGTCCTCTCATAAGCTGCTCCATAATTGAACTAGTTTTTAAATTTTCTTTTGATATCCCATTTTTACCAAACAGCATTTGGACTGTTCTCAGAAAAAGAAAAAAGAAAAGAAAAGAAAAAAAGAAACAGAACCAGAACCAGTCATGATAAGTAAAATCCCAAAACGAGCCATAGTATCCTTTCAACTATGCATCCTCTCCTAAAGATGGTTGTACCCTTTGTATTTATAGACGAGGTTGCAATGACCCAGATATTATAAATTATGTTTGTCGACTAGAAAGACCTGAAAAGAAGGAGTTGTTTTCATTCTATCTACTCTTCTTGGATTTATTAAATATGTATATAGAAGTTTGTGCAATAACATTAGTATGATCATAATACTATTAAACCAGCAAGCAAATGGTGAAACATGTTAAAGTGAACATCAGTAATCAACATGGAGTTGGTTGTCCTTACCACCTCTGCCTTCTGGAACAAAGTAGACAAAGTGGCTTGAATGAGGGTTCCCTTTTTATTTGAAGGACCTTGTAACTTCTTCACTGATGATGATTGTTCTTGTTTCTTTATGTCAACAATCTCACTCACAGGAGCAAGAAAAGTTGATGTTGTTGGGCTGGAAGCTTCGGTCTGTGCTCTCCCTTAAGGATATCAAATTATAATAGAAACATCCAGCATCTTAGTTATACTTAATCATACAACAAGATTTCAGATGAAAACATATAACTGGAAGTACAAGAGAAGAATACTCTAATATAAACTATATGAAAAGTAAGAATGGATATCTCCAAATAGGGATCTCCTAGGTGCATCATCGCTTCTGATATTAACCTGCTCCTCTGTCATTTCAGGTACCTCTGCATCGCTAGAAACAGAATCACTTCCAGAGGATTCTGCATAACTAAAAAAAATGATAGTAAGCAAGGTAAGTATTTAAATTTCAAATTTCGGGAGAAGGAAAAAGATCAGAAAGAGCTTATTTTAACATGGAATAAATAGAATACAATTCTCCAATCACTCTCATGTTACCAAATGGGTGGGGCCATCTTTATGGTAAACCTAGTTTATGTGGAACTGCCAAAAGATGATGTGGGACTAATTGTGGAATAGTCACTCCCCGTTCACGTTATACGTATTTATACGTGTACTTGTGTTTTGTATCCTGTGATTTCGTATTCATCTATCCTGTATCAATACGGTATCTTGCACGTGGTGCGATCGATAGGAACAACCTAATTAACTTTCTTATACAATTGTATTTGGGTTACCGGTTTTATAACAAGATAATTACGCATGAGACTATCATGGACTTGTAGAATATTAATTGGCATTGTCATAGACCCATTCTAGGACCCGTACGTAGATCGGAGTGCCCTGAAATGTCCAAAATAGAAATTTATCCATCAGACTGACATACAACCGGTATACCGGCGAGGCCCAATCTGTCACGCCCCGGACCCGCCCGGGCCGCCGCTCCGCCCTGCCCCGTCCCGTGCGGCCGGGATTCAACGAACCGGGCACGAATCACCGTGCCTCGGCGCGCCGGACGCGAATCACCGCGCCCGTCCCGCGGGTGCGAGGGAGGAAGGGAGCCAAGCGAATGGCCCGTTCGAGCCTTCGGGGGACGTGATGCCGCACGGGCCTGGGGTTGCGCCCGTGCAAGGCCAATCGTTTAAGTTGATAGTTGGCTATCATCGCATCAATCGAGTAAGCAGCGGAAAGGGGCTTGTTGCAATGCAATGCATTAGCCAACTGAGTGTTCGGGACAATCGAGGCAACTTGGGTTTCCTTTAGCAAAGGCACACGTTCGTTCCATACATTATGCCCCCTTATACGATAGCATTCTCGGGGCAACAATCGAAACCAGGATTTCCGGGTCTTGGGGACTGTGGCACGCTTATCGCTCCCTCGGTCGATCCAGTACCTGCAAGCAAGTAAACTGTTGGTGGGTCAGCACTTTATACAAGTACTGGTGAGATAAATCAACTGAACAGAAACAAGCATTCACTCAAACAGGCACTAAGTAATCATGTTATAAAACATTACATTACTAGTGATCTTTCTAGTTTTAACTAGGTTCGTTTCATGCAGTTCTAGCAGAGTTGATTTACTTGTTTAGAAACATGTTTGGAAACAGAGTTTCATATTGAATATGCAAGCAAGCAAACCGTTCATGTTTCAGGGTGTGCGCAGCGTGTCTCGTGCGACTCGAGGGTCTGATGCAAGGCTAGACACACGATGCATATTCTTAGGGGCAGTCACTATCCAAGCAAACACAATGACTTAGCTATATGCAGGGCGGTCCCCGAGTATCTCAGGATCGGCAGCTGGGGGAACAGCATACCAATGACTCTTTATCTGATGCTAATGGCAGCTGTGACTCATGGTTGCTTTCCACTATCTCTGTAGCAGCCGTGACACATGCAGTTCAGCTCTGCACCAAAAGCCATTGTCCGACCGCGTGCGAATGCATGGATCACTATCAAATAAACTCTAGTATGCAGACGAGACGAACCATCATAACGCAAATCCTTGTTGCGGGGCAAATCCGACTTATCTCTTGAACACATTCAGGCACATTATGGTTCTCTCGAAGCATAGACGATAGTGAACATGTTCATGCACTCTAAGCAGGCGATCTGGATTCTCGTTAGCAGACTTATTGTTTCAAAGACAAGCTAGGTGAGTTCGTTCATTAACATGCAAGGCAGGTTCTATCATTCTCTTAAGAAAACATTGCAAGCAAAAAAACTCAGGTTATTATTAAGGCGTGCAAGAATCAGAGAACGAAGTTCTGCCCACTCACCTTGATACATAACGCCGGCGCGGAGCGGGGCGTTACACAATCTGCCCAATCAGCGGAGCTGACTAGATCTCCTCTTTACCCATTGGTTTGTTGGTCTTTCTACCAACGGCTGTGATTGGGGAGAGGGCCACGAATTGATGAGTTGGCACTCATCTAGTGGCCCTCAACTCTCCCATGTCTACTTAAACCTAATTTCTCTCTCTTTTCCTCTTATTCACTCTTCATTTTCTCTCTCTATTTCTTGCACTTGGGCTATACCTAGGAGTTAGGTCTTGAGACCTAAGGGTGTGATTTTTGAATCGCCCTTGGTGGTGGAGTAGAAGCTAGACTTGGTAGCTAAACTGGACAAGTATATCTTGCAAAGACTGAACAAAACCATGATTTCTTCGTATTTTCATTTCATATGTGTTTGTTGCATAGTTTTATTCAAAACATGTTTTCTTAAATTGTTTTCATCATTTACTTATAGCATTGTATGGATTTGGGTTGTGGTTAACCTAGATTTGATTTCAAGGACATAAGTTGTGATACCATAGTGGAAACTAGGTATCAGTTGCGATACTTATGTTTTTCATGTTGAACCTAATCATAAATGTTGTAGGGGACTCACCCCTAATATTAGAACTTGTTAGAATTGTAATGGACAGAATTTGGGACTTGATTTCGGCCCTGAAATCCCATTTCTCGAGCCATTTTGTGCTTTCTCAGCACAAACGGTATATCGTTTGTGTGAAATTTTGACTTGCTGTGATTGAGTTTTGTTGGCCGACATACCGTCGATATATCGAGTTCGGCTGCCGTCGGTATTCCATTTGTGTGGAATTTTTCAGAATTAGGTTTTATCCCTACTTTTAGAGCTAGCGGCATACCGCCGATAGGTGCACCGTCGGTATACCGATCTAATACCTAGATTCCAGTTTGTCTAGTTTTTGCGTATCGATTCGTAGTGCAAGTGTCTAATTCTTCATGTATAGTGCGCTAGTGATATCCTATTGTGTTATACTACTAGTACCTGTAGGGAGCTAGTTTTGTATATGTGATGCCTATTATGATATTTCGAGAGTTAAAAATTTTATTGACCGATAGCAGTGATCATTGTTTGACAGATTCCTATGAGCGTGAGGGCCCAATATTGTTATGTTAACTATTGTCGTATCTAGTGATAGTGTTCTGGACCTGATATTCATGTTTCATCGTTGACGGAGATAACTAGTGTCATATCTAGTAATAGTACTCCTGAGGGCCTAGTATTGTTCATGTTAACTAGTGTCGTATCTAGTAATAGTATTGACCTGATATTCATGTTTCATCATTGATGGAGATAACTAGTGTCGTATCTAGTAATAGTGTTGACCTGATATTCATGTTTCATCCTGATATTCATGTTTCATCCTGAGAGCCTAGTATTGATCATGTTAACTAGTGTCGTATCTAGTGATAATATTCTTGACCTGATATTCATTTTCATCATTGATGAAGAAAACTAGTGTCGTATCTAGTGATAGATTGATTCGGTTGATAAATAGACTGATCTGATTGATCGACTGGTTGTCCATGTTCCTGACATGACTACGTCTATCTGTGCTATGATTACCAGCTTACCTTTGAGGTACTGGTCTTGATATCGCACTGATGATACTTTATGTTCATTGGTGAACTGCGGTGCCATTCATGTTTCTTATGTATCGAGGTCTTATATCATGTTCCTGGTATATTCTGTTATTTTCTGTACGAAAACCATCGTAGTTAGTCAGTGATTGTAGCATGGCTAAGTTAGGATTGTGTATTGAATGTTGTTGAAGTCTACACTCAGGATGAATCTAGATTGAAACTTTCAGGAACCAATGTGAATTCACACTCAGCGTACCCGTACTACGGTACGACATCTAAAGAGAATGATCGTGTGTCCACGGCATGTGATTCAACATAAACTGTACGGCTAATTAGGTAACTTAAAACTCGTAGAAGCATTGGAAGGAAAAGGGATCCCAAAATTGTGTTGTTGGCCGTCTATTGGATATTGTGGTATCATCCATTATAGTGGAGTGCACTATCCGACCTTTTATTACCATTACCCAATGTCTACCCTATAGGAATACTGGGATCGTTACTGATTTACTAATACCGACCCGGTAGCCTCTCGAGGGACCGTGGATTATTACTGAGTATTCATAGTTATATGGCTAGTCAGTCCCGCTTCGACATTGTACGATTTGAGGATCCCGATATTGCATTCCTGGAGTAACCCAGATATTAACCTAGCAAGTCGCAAGATAGTCAAAGGCGTAATGCGCACTCGAGGCACAAAGGGTCCAAACCGTCTGAGGCGCAAGGCGCACTTAAGGCGCGCGTCCGAACGACGCGAGGCACAAAAATAATAATAATAATATATATATATATATATATATATATATATATATATATATAAACATCGGTTTTCTACATTGATAAACATGTGTGCTTCAAATTCCCCATGTCTAGGTTACAATCACTTTGAATTAAGTGAGAGAAAACAGTAAAAAAAAAAGTACAACAGTTCAAAAAACAGTCTAAAAACAGTACAACAGTTCAAAAAACAGTCTAAACATATTATTTTTTTCACAAGATTTTTAAGGCGCGCATAGGCATGCCTTAGCTATTCCAAGGCACTCTAAAAAGGCGCGCTTATACGCGCCTTAGGTGTGCCTTAAGAATTGTGCCCCGCCTAGAGTGCCCTGAGGCGCTGCCTCTACGCCTGTGAGCAAGGCGCACGTGAGGTGCGCCTTTGACTACACTGGCAAGTCGTAGGAATTATTTGGTCGATTTGTTAAACTGAGTTGAAAGTGCATCCTACCACATGATAATAGTCTGGAGTTGTACTCCATATCAGTGTAGTACAACACCCCTTGTCCTTCTTTGGTGTAGGGGGTGGCTTACTGCTACGATGATGAAATACAGGTCCATGCTATGGCACAGGTTATATATTTTACTATTGTTTGGGTTTTGTTCTGTTCACTCGTGTTTTTTGTGGTACTTACTATTAGGGGTATTATCCGTCTGTTTTTGTTTGTCCAGATTTAGTAGCAGAGCCCGAGGATCCAGCGTATTTCACCCCAGATGACGCGTACCCGTAGGATGGTGGTCGAAGGGCATGAGTGGGTTTCTTCTTCACCACTCTTATAGCATTTTGATTCTTTTGGACGTTTAGCCAACATGCACTTGTTAGCCTGCATATTCTAAACTCTTTCCATCACATGATTGTATTATATTCAGACTACAGCTAACGATGTGATCATATATATTTGACACTGTACTAGCTCTCCGTTTTGTATAGCTAGCTTCATGATCATTTTGATAGAGTGTCGGAAACGCCTTACTGCTTTATCTTATATGTTCCGTATATTTTGCTTCTTTTGTTGACTGATTGAGACATAGTATAATCTTGTGAGGCCATAGGTGACTTGTATTGTAGTATATAATCCCGTCTCTAGGTACAGCCATGAACGTATTACAGAGTACTGGTGTATTCTGTCGCACGTAATTGGTCGTGTCATACCTGTTCACCATATCCCAGTATGTGACATTACAGGAACTCTCCCCTTAACAAGCACAAATGCACATAATGTCACAGTAAGTATTCTTTTGGAAGGTATATTTCCAACAATGACAAGGAATGTTCTATCAAATGGTTAAGTATTACCAAGTACTCCACATCAGTATCATGAAATGTGCCATGAAAGTACAAGACTGAAATTTACAGTAATTCAACTTTGAGCAAGAAGTTATAATCGACAAGATCTCTCT
Organism: Iris macrosiphon; assembly: GCA_036927795.1. Classification (NCBI taxonomy): domain Eukaryota; kingdom Viridiplantae; phylum Streptophyta; class Magnoliopsida; order Asparagales; family Iridaceae; genus Iris; species Iris macrosiphon. The sequence continues at coordinate 105,386,530 of JAYESA010000010.1, read as the reverse complement.
GCTGCATAAAGGAAATGACCCATACCCTACTAGAGTTGAAGGGAGAGGGGAAAAACTCATTAGCCAACCCAAAATTTGGCATATTAGGCCTTATTGTTGTGCACTTTTGCCGAAGGAAAAATTGTCCAAAGTTTCTCATTTCGGTTTTGTTGTTATAAACAGTACAGAAACATCAATTCAGTTCAATTTTGAATGTTATTTCATTCACTGTTGAAACATGATCAAGTATATATGTATGAGAAGGGAGCACATTATAAGCTATTATCAATATGATTAGAAGCATATATGAAGCAGAACACAGCCATTAAATATTTAGAAGAATTATCCAGTAATATACAAAATATCTGAATAAATATAGGGTCCAAAGCACATAAAAACATGTTAGGGAAGTTCTTTTGCAGCAAAAAAAGAGCTCTAGATCTTTGAGGTCGGTGTCCAATAACTTAGTGCATGCCACAATTTGCAAATTGAAATAGAACTAAGAGAACAAGTGTTCTCCATTAGAAAGAAATAGGCCAATGACTAGTTAGCAAGTTAACATAATACCCCACCCTAACGTTGCATCTTATATAAGGAAATATCCAATTCTTGCAAAGTTGCAAAGAACCATGAAATGCTTAGAATGGCTCTGTGCCAGAAATCATCTCCTAGCACATTGACTACATTACTATTGGCAAAATAATGTAAAATGCAGACAAGGAGCATCTTAAGTACTTTAAATTTTTTCCTGCCATTCTTGCCGACTGCCGAGCTGGTGTAACTTCCATTACATTTTCCACGTCAATTCTAGTTGAAGGAAAAACATCCTCATCTATATGTTCAAGTTCAAGTTCAGTGTCAGGAGAAAGTGGTTCCTTGTTAGTGGGCTTTTTAGCACCGGATGCTTCTTCAGATGTAGCACCGGCACCTCCTTTAAAGTCATACTCTGCATTTTTGTCCTGATAATATCAAAATCATTATAAATTGATAAGCTAATTGTTATCGATTTAAGACAAAATGATCAATACAAGAAACTAGCCTCATTCAAGTCCTTTGGAAACTCGAGCTGGTGCTCTTCTGGATTTTCCTCCTTTGAGCCAATCCACCATGCTTCAGGAAAAACGATCTGCCCAAACATGAGCAGTGGCAATGATAACTGGTCAAAGGATACTCATGAAAGTGATAACTTGTACAAAAGGTTACCCTGAGCCCACTTCACAATGTAAAGAATTTCAAGCTATTATTGGTGTACAGTTTGTTCAGAATTCCACTAAATGTTGAAATACTTGTAGATTATGATCATGGAATAGGTCATTGTTACATCAAGGGACAATCTAGTATGCCAATCATCTATTATAAAGAATCCCGACAAATTCAACCATTACTGAAATTAACAGCTCAGAAATAATTGAAGGACCAAAATCAGAGAGAATGTCATTGTCATTACCAGCGAATTTTTCTTTTTCATGTTCTGTTATGTAGTGAGCAAGAAAGAGAAAACTATACCATCTTATGAGAAAAGGTACTGGAGAAGAAAACCAAACAAACACTGCTGAGAAAAAAAAAATTCTAAATGATTAAAATACACAGGAAAAGAACCAGAATATATATAGATATTTTGGTCAATAAACAGCCCAACAAAATAGGAAACAAATCAGCAAGAAATCTGGGAACAATCTAGAAATAAAACAAATAAATCAGAATAAAAGAAGTTCTGATTTTATTCCCTAAAAAATGGGATCGACTAATCAATCCAAAACTGCCTCCAAATCTCTCGGATGCCATGTCATTCGAGAGAGGTTGATCTTCATTGTGCACAAGAGCAAAGGGCTTAGTTGCTTTATAAGGTTTTGGTCCAAAAAGATATTTGGTTTTTTTTAGCCAATTGACATATCTCACATTGAAAAGTGCCATTATTCTTAAACAAGGAAATAAATGTTTTAGATATGGGAAACTAGGATGCCCAAGCCTAAAGTGCCACAACATTACTTAAATTTATCTTGGAGGAGATTCCCAACTGACAGCATGAACTTGTTTGATCTTGTCGGAGTCCTCGTCAAAATAATATAACCCCATATGCTCACTAGCATTGCCAATCCACTTTCCCGATCTTGTGAAAAAAATCACCATACATTCACAATTCTTAGACATTTTGCTCACAGATAGCATATTATAGGATAAATTTGAACATGTAATACAGATTTAAGGACAAGGGTTGAGTTAATTTTAATAGTTCCAATTCCAGCTATTGGAGACAAGGAGCCATCAGCAATCCGTACTTTAATTTGACCATGTTTAGGGACATATGAGGAAAATAGGTGAGCACAACCTAGAGTCCATAGTCCAGGACTCTTTGTTTCTTTTTGTGCAATTTAGGGCTGATAGGAAATTAGTTTTTTGGCCAATTAAAGAAGTATAGTTACTTTCTTAGGTGTGAGCAACTTGTAGAGGCCCTCAAGTTGTTCTTTGTTGAGACTGATAACATCCATGCTTTTCCCATGTTTCCATTCTGTGAGTTCGGTATCGGACTGGTAGGAACAAGTATCTCTTAAAAAATTCCAAACTGCCTTTGATTGTCTTGGTTGTTTTGATTGGAAGGTTTCCCATATAATTTCCAGCATATTTCTTTAGTGTGATTAGTCCTTTAGCAAAATTCACACCAAAGACACCCTTTTCGAGGACGCATAAAATAACTAGAATAGTCTGCTCGATGGTTATGTTTATGACTTTTGGTGGCAAGAGCAAAGACTTCAGTTTGGATTGAGCCTTTAGTGTCTCCGAGCATATTCTCGTGCCTGCTCTCCTCCCTTTGAACTTCAGCAAATACCTCTTCAATCTGAGGTAAAGGACGAATTCCAAGCATTCTACCACGAATTTCATCCAGATCCTCATTGAGACCTGCAAAAAAATCATAGGTATGTGTTTTTTCTACAAGTTTCACATACTTTCCTGAACATGGGTTCAAAATTTCAAATAGGTCCAGCTCTTGCCATATCTTGGTAAAAGCCGTGTAGTACTATGTGACTTTCATACTTCCTTGTTGGGATCTCTAGCATGATCTCTTAATTCACACAATTGTGCTGAATTCTCTAGGTCGCATTAGGCCAATTTCACGTTGTCCCAAGTTATTTTGGTTTAGTGTGGACAAGATACAAAGACCAAATATGCTCTTCCATAGAACTGATGAGCCAAGACATCAGTAAGGCATTATTTGTGTCCAACGTTGAGTAGGCGGGATCGGTATGATCTTGTCTCTTTGTTGAGCCATCAAGATACCCGATTTTTCTCTCCCTCGTATAACCATCCGGATATGTCATGATCATTAGAAAAAGTTTTTTCCATTTAGTTTGTAGGAAGTGATTTGGATGGAGGCGTTATCAAAGGAAGCAGTGGGGTTAATTGTAAGGTTCGATGTATGGAAAGATTCAACAGAACCTCCCTCTTTTTTGTCCTTGCTTAACCCAGTGAGGACCTGCTTGTAGCTATCGGCCATGGTGTTTTCCGCTCAATAGTATCCTAACTATAATACCATATGAGAAGATACCGGAGAAAAAAAACAAAACAAACACGGCTAGGAAAGTCTTTTCTAAATTATTGAAATACACACAAAAGAACTAGAATATATATAGAGATATTCTAGTCAATAAACAGTCCAACAAAATAGGAAACAAATCTAGGAACAATCTAGAAATAAAAAATAAATAAATCAGAATAACAAAATAATCTGATTTTATTTCCTAAAAATGGGATTGACTAATCAATCCAAAACTGCCTCCATATCTCTCGGATGCCAGATCATCCGAAAGAGATTGACCTTCAACACATCTTATACAGATGCAGGATGCCCAAATATAGAGATAGGTAGATAGCTCTATTGGGGACAGACCCAAAAAGATGCTCTTTGGGTTAATGTGCCATGGAGATGAATGCAATTCCCATAGGAGTCCATATTATCTTACATCTTCAACTAAACTCTTTTCTAGTCGAGGGGGTGGAAAAAAGAGAGGGGCTGCTGGGTTGGCGGAGCTTAAACTACACAACCAAAAATGAATATCTACCTGCCCACCAACTGACCTTTCAAGTTTAATGGCAAGGCCATCTCCTCTTAGCTACCTTCGATGGATATTTGGCACAAGAAAATAGGTTTGGTGTCACCTTGACAGTTGTTATAAAACTCCGTCAATTCTTTGTGGAGCTATCTCATGCTCCATAGATGACCCCACTGTGGTTGGATAAGCCTTGGATGATGATGACATTCTACACCGTGAAACATCTCTCCAGTGGGTAATCAGTGAGGGGAAAAAATAGTCTATGGAAGAGTCCTGGTTTACATGTACTATATATGCAAACCACTCTGGACCCTGTTATAGCTCAAAGGGCAAGCTACAACAACAACAATTCATATATGGAATATTTTGGGTCACTACACGAATATTTGTTTTCCCTTCAACTGTGCTGCTAAAGGGAAATCTTCTCTCTAAAATTAGCAAATGATGCATCCTTTCTCGCAGCCTAATCCTACTTGCTCTAGCAGCACCTTTAACTAATAGCCTATCACCCCTAACTGTTGCATCTATTAGTCTCCAGTTGCACAATGTCCAAACCATCGCAGAACCTCAAGTTCAGAGGGCAAACAATATATGGAAATCTTGATAAGGCCAAAAAGAGTGGAAGGTGGTAACAGTGTCCTTATTTCTCTCTCTCATTGCAAACAAGACTTGAATCTTGTTATTTGTATTGAAAATGTTGTATTTGTAAAACTTGAGAAAATTCTTAAAGTGTCATGTCTATAATGTATTTATGATATTAGTTCTATTACGTAAATATTGAAACTATGAGAAATTAGATATTGCAGGTCGACTGGGGACCACTTGTTTCAGGCATGTGATTGAACTTGGTTTTTGTCTTTTTTGATAGAGGATACCTTACATTTCCTACTACAAAGACATTGTCAGAATATGGAAATCTTTAGGACATTTAAAATGAGTATTTTGCATTCATTACTTTAAGAAGCTTTAACTAACCAAAGAATCAGTCAAGGCCGTTCACATAAGAGGTTTAACTTAACCAAAGAGTCAGTCAAGGCCGTTCAACTGAGACATTCACTAAAGATAACTATTTCAAAGAGAAGAAATTTTTGAACCTCCCAATTCCTTTGATTGAACTTTCCTTAATTCTCAACAGTCATGTTAACCACAGGACACCTCAAAAGCACCTCTCCATCAATGCAACTAGTCCAACGACTCCAACCCTATTCAGCATTCTTATCTACAATCCATCCAAATTGATCAAATAGGTCACATTCTGGAATCACTTGTCATGTCCACAACTTATCAATTGCCCACCCACTTCCACATCGTTACCAATCTGCGAAGCACGGAGACTCTAAAGCTGATGTCTTGTCTATACTTTATGTTGCATCGTATCAGACAAGTATGGGCATGACAGAGACAATCCAAACTTCACTATAACACGCCAAAATGCTAATCGATTCAAATGATAATTCACTAAAGTAGCATGTGATTTTTGTGTAAAATTAATTTTTTTTTATCTATTAGACATTCAGATACAAGTAGAATAACAATTAAGTGAATAGATCCTAGAAAGAGAGAGAGATTTGGGGTTTGTAAATTCAAAGGTTTAGGCCCAAAACCTTGTGACCTCGAGGTGAACATTGTATATCCCAATATTTAGGTCCCAAACTTCTTGCATTCCTACTATTCACTACGAAGAGGAGGAAAAAAAAAAAAAAGAGCCGTGCAGGACAGGTGTTGTGCCGTTTTTTTTTTCATGCCCGACCATGTCAACATAGCCTACTAATCAACCGAACCAATCCATTTCGCTTTGTAAAATTGTAACACTAGAAAATGACCAAATTGAAACCGCTACTGACCATGCTCTCGAAGCAGTCCTCGCACATGACGCCCTTCGCCGACCTGGTGAGCTGCAGCGTCAGGTACTTGTTCTTTGGGTAGACGTGCGTCCCGAACAGCTTCACCCGCCCCTAACCAAAACAAGCCAAAAGCGCACACGGTTTCAACTCCGACAAACCCTAAAGTAAAGCAAAAAAAAGTCGGAACAAATTGAAAATTAGGGTTTTGTCGAGCTCGGAGACCTTGGGGAAGTCGAGGTAGAGGACGGGGTTCCTGGTGCCGAGGTCGGCAAGCTCGCCGATGCGGCCGCCGGAGAGAGGGGCGAGGAGGCCCGGGAAGGAGAAGAGGTACCGGCTCTTGCGCTGGCCGCGCTTGACGATGTCGCGTCCCTCGAGCTTCTGGACGCTCTTGGAAGGCTCCAGAGGGGCGGAGGGGGCGGCGCGGGAGCGGCGGAGGAGGCTCCTGGAGAGGGAGAGGGACCGGAGGGCCCTCTTCTGCTCGGTCTCCTGGTCGACGGGGGGCTGGGGTTTGTCGACCTTCTTTACCATATTTATTTTGTCGCTCGTTCTATTGGATGGAGTTGGGGAGTGGCGGGAGAGGGCAATTTTAGTATGGGTTTCCGATTTCACTTGGAGGTGTTTGGTACGCGCAAATTATATATTATCGAGAATTAAATTTTAAGTAATTAAATTTTTTGAAAAATTTAATTTTATATTTTTGACAAAAAAATATTTTCGAAAAAAAAAAGAAAACAAAAATTGAAAGTAAAAATAAATAAACAAAAAATAAAAAAAATAAAAAGACAAAAGACAAAAGACAAAAGACAAAAAATAACCAAAAATAACAAAAAATAAAAGGAAACAAAAAAGTGAAAATACAAACAGTTGTTGATTCATGTTCCTGTTTTTCTGTCTCATTACGTGATATTGCATGTTGTTACATATTAGACATGATACACAGATCATGTTACACTAGTTGGACCTTATTTCTTGTCAGTATCAAGTTGGACGTATCGTGGATTCAATACGAACAGTATCGTCGGAAGGACAATTAGTAGGTGTATGGGCTACCCCTTGGTGAACCATAGTATTCGAAGGAACTATGGGAGATGATGACCCTGATGATATTTACATGCAGATACCCTCTAACGTTCGTTGAACATTACGGACGTTTTTACGAGTTTTTATATGTTTGTCGGTATATCAGGCGATGGTCGCTAGCCGCGAGCTATGCCGATTGTTGATATATGTCAGCATATATACGGGCCTCTAGCCACGCGCTATGCCACATCCTATTTAGCCTATCCCGTCCATACGTCGAATTTGGTCCTCAAGTGCATTTCACGTAGTTTGGTCTCAGTAGTTCCCTTAGTCATCAGTTGATTCTCTCATGGTTCTTACATGATTTATTAGTTATCAGTTTTAGTTCTTACATGATTTATCAGTTATCAGTTTTAGTTCTTGCATGATATTTACAGTTCATCAATACGTGTCAAGACCCGCACCCGAAATTTGGGCATGAGCCGTGGGTACGTCCAGCCTACGCCACAACATCGGCGGTAGAACGCTGTCTAGGTCTCAATACTACTAAACATAACTCACAACTTGTCGATGATCTCAACTCCATAGGGAGGACAATGAATAATACATTGATCAACAATTCATAATATATACTCAATCACAATAACTATAGGAAATAAATGGCACGATGAGATAAAAAGATAAGGAGTACTGACATAGTCAAGCACAACAACAAAATACAGCACAAGTCTAGAATCTAGCTGACCAACATAAATAGTCTCAACAAAAGTCTCATCATAAATACAATCCAAGTCTCAAGTTTAGAATAAATGATGCATATATATAACTGTCTAAATAACTGCAGGTGGTGTCTCCTCTAAGGGAATAGTCTCCTCTAAAATCTCTGGTGTGTAGTCTACATCTATACCCGGTCCATAGTGTGTAGTACAAAAATCCTCAAGATCCTTTGGAAAAATATCCAGTCAGGATTGGAACGAAGTACAAGCACTAACAGCAGTTCCACATATATTGACAAAAACTATAACATAGTGTAAAGAAGTACAAGATAGATATGAATACTGGCAATAAGAAATAATGGAATAATGAAGTACTGGAAACATATCATCATCAATGTACATCTAGCAATGAATAGAAATACAGGTGCATGCTAGAACAATGAACTGGAATATAAGTGATTACTAGAACAATAACTAGAACATAAGGAATGCTAGATCAATATACTAGAGATACATGTCAAGAACATCTAGCTAAGTGTGTGAAATATTAGCATATCATGTGATCGGCTTGGGACTGATCAGGCTTGTTACATATGATTAGTTATGATTCATGTAAGGTTAGGCTAACCATCCGGATAGCTATGATGCGAGCAAGAGTCAGGCTAATCATATGTAACAGGCTATGAGGCATGTAATGGTCAGGCTGCACCGACGTGAGGTATGGGTGAGCTATGATGCATGTAGAGTTGGGTATGATCACATAAGCTACTAATATTTTCTCGTTTCCCCAGCTAGCACGATGGATTCCAAATCACGACTCCTCGTGACATGTCTCGATGATGCCAACTCGTGTATACAACAGTATCAGAATCATGTACGCTAAACAACTAGAATTATAGAGATAATCAATATAATAAAAACTGTCAAAGAATGTACTCGCCTGTGGTCCTTAGCTGGCAATACCAATGTCTTGTTTCCAAAGTATCGTCTGAATGATCCAACAGTCTTATAGACATATCATATAATACAATATTGCATCAGACATTACACTAACACACACAATCAAAACACAATGAACTCAGAGACTACGCTAGGGGGTATCACATTTGTAGTTGCTGTGCATAACAGACAGTCAATTTATACGGGTCTTGCCAGTACGTCAGTGTACATATGACAGTCTACTAACATATTACATGGTCACAGGTCAATGTAACTACGAGGTTGTTTATGGTATTAAACGAAAGAATGAAAGTGTATTTCAATGACAGGGTTTATACGAGACCCGTGCCCTTTGGTTTACAAACAAACTTGTACAATTCGATCATATACGAGTATGCGGGAGTATAATTTATTTAATCTGGGTATAAATTGCTATAGGTGTCTGATCTGCAGTCGATCACTTTAGCCCTTGGACTACACGATGTTGAAGAAGTGCCGTGGAAGACGGGTAGCGGCTTTGAAGGCTGCGAAGGAGGGTGGATACACGGTGCCAGAGCCGTCGACCCCTACTCTTTGCCTGAGCTCCGGACTCTTCTCTCCTTCTCCTTCTCCTTCTCTCTCTTTCTCTCTCTCTCTCTCTCTCTCTCTCTCTCTCTCTTTTTTACCAATTCTCCGACCTGGTTCGATCTTCCAAATTGTCGACCTTGTTCCCCATTGATAGGGGTCTCTATTTATAGAGTTTTGGTGACAGTGATCACTCCGTCGGTGTAACAACCGAGGAGTGGACAGTACAGCACCCTTTTACACAACGGTTAAAATAACCAATGCCTGCGCATAAATGACCTTTTGAGTGAGCATGTGACACGTGTCCAACTAAGGGAACAAAATGCGTATATCTGCTGCGAAGATCACGGCATAGAAGCCACATAGGTAGGTATCCCTTGTGTAGAAGAGGTTGACGTAGAAGCCAAATGACTGTCACCCCTGGCGTAGAAGCCAAAATAGGCATAGAAGTCGAACAGGCGTAGAAGCCGAATGGGCATAGAAGCCGAACAGGCATAGAAGCCGAATAGTCGTAGAGACTGAGTGGGCATTTGAAGCCGAATGAGCACAGATCCTGGATGGACGTAGAAGCCGCTGCGTACCGTGCCAGAGTGTTGATGTGGACGTCTTCGCCGGAATTACGGCTTTCGAAGGTGTAATCAAATCTCTTACAGAGATTTGCCACCATCCTGTACATTAAATGCGGAGACGTGTTTTGAAGGTCTGCAGCCCTTCTGTGCATCCGTCGCAGAGACGTGTCTTGAGGAAAACTGTCACCGCTCTGTGCAATTTAACGTAGAGACGTGCCTCGGGCCCTGTACGAAGTGTAGCTTTGACGTGGCAGGCGGTTTGTCTACTGCGGAGCGTAAAACAGCTCATGTTTGCCTGTGTAAAATAAGGCGGCGTATTCCCTTGTACGCGAAAGAGCGGTTTACGCTGGGGGGACTTTGATAACCGACGGTTTGGTGATATTTTAACCAAATCATCTGCATTAAATGCCGAGATCCGCCATCATACTGTGGGCGCATCCCGAGGGGTCTGCCATCGTTTCCAGCCGTCGTCTGGGTAGCCGTGCAGCACTTTTTGTCAGGAGTCAGAGGCCAGGTTCACTGCGTGACTTGACAGGTTCATTTTGGGGAAAACGAAGCGTTCCTCGTACGCATTAACGCTGCTTTGAGAGCGGCTGAGTTTTACGCCATGGAGGCGATGAAGAACTCTGTCTTACGCTGGAGCGGCCTGGACGTACTACACTTACGCGGATGGTCCTTTGAGCTTACACTTCATGCTATGTTTTAGCAGAAAAAGCTCTGTTGCACGCTTGATGGCTCTGAAGGCCTCTGTTTACGCTGCTCTGCATCAAGAGGCTGCGTAGATCCTCCCAGCGTATTTTTTATGCTTCTACAAGACCCCCTTCAAAGCTTTTAAATTCCTCGGAATTTGAAACGCTTTGAATGAAGCATGAACGGCCCCTCGTAACTCGAAACGTTTTTGAATGGAGCGCTAAAACGGTCGATACGGACTTTATGGCGGATTTATTGGGGACCGCTGTGATCTCTTTTGCCTATAAAAAGGCTGGGGGGTGAACCTGTTCTCACCACATTCCCATCACCATGCAGAGATGATCGCCGGAGTTCGTCGGGTCGACCTGAGGAAGAAGGAGATCATGTTCTTCCAGCATGTAGGGAGCCGAAAAAGATGGCGTCTTCGAGCAAATGTCCACTGCAACGATAGATCATGGAAGGATATCTTAGCCTTCCTTGCTCGGGATAATCAGCAACTTTGTATGGTGGTTCTTCGGGAGAGACAAAGAATCATATTTTACCATACGGCTGGCAAGTGGCGCTTTCTCCAGTTACCTCTGGTGACGAGAGGCAGACAGACCGGCTAGAGTGGCGGCGGTCTGTAGGAAAGCAGAATTACCCTGCTTTCCTTCTGTTGGAGGATGGGTCATATGCCCAGTTTTGTATCCTCCTGCCACTGATCATCTTCTTGGAAGAAGAGGAAGATCACCAATGCGAGAATCTGTCAGAACAGATTCCGAGGGCGGCCTTCAGACGACGAGGGGGTATCTCCTTTTGTAGACGGAGTTTCCCTCATATGTAATCATGAAAAATGAAAAGAAAACCCTTGTAGATTGGATTTTTCTCATATGTAATCATGACTTTGATCTTTTAATAAAATCGTCTTGCTTCTTCATATGATCATCTTGCCATACGTTGCTGTGAAGTCTGAATATGTGTAGCTTCGACACGTCTGAATCTTTATGCCGACTCTGTAGAAAGAGTGCTAGGTCCTGTCCTTTACGCATAGCGAATAGTCCATAGAACGCTGTTGAGCATCTTAAACATTTAGAACTGTCCTGTTGCTAGGACTGAGGGACTGCGTAGAGCTCTGAACTTCTGATAAACAGAATTTTTGTTCAGACTTCGTCTTTAAGAATGACTTCCCGAAAAATCCCTTGGAACAGGGTCAAGAAATGGCTGTCTAACTGAGTTTGCCATCTTGATAGACGAGATGTTCAGACTGGAGTCTGGATGAACCTCCAATTTTGGATCCGAGAAGAGTAATTTCTCAATGTTTGAACTCTGTATACTTCGGGTACTTGGGATGCTTTGGGTCAAGAACGAGTATCTTCTGTGTGAACTCTTTGCAATTGACCGCTTTGGGGACTGTTTCGAATATGCGGAAAGTCGTGGAGCGTGAAATCATCAGTTTGTAACCTCTGGACGTAAAACACCATCGAGCGCGGAATCGAAGACTTGTGGTTCCTGAGCGTGAAGTCGTAGGTTTGTTTCTTCTCGAGCATAAAAGCTACCGAGCACAAAGGCATCCGGGCATAAAACCATAGACTTATAGCTGTCGAACGTAAAGTTGTAGATTCGTAGCCGTCGAGCGTAGAAAGCTCCTTTAGTATAGGACTGGAGATATGTAGCTTGTGAGCGTAGAACACCATCGAGCGTGAAATCGTAGACTTGTGGTTTCTGAGCGTGAAGTCGTAGGTTTGTTGCCTCTCGAGCATAAAAGCTACCGAGCACAAAGGCATCCGGGCATAAAACCATAGACTTATAGCTGTCGAACGTAAAGCTGTAGATTTGTAGCCGTCGAGCGTAGAAAGCTCCTTTAGCGTAGAACTGTTTGATTTGTAGCTCCTGAAAAGAAAGTTTCTTCGAGCGTGAAGTTTGCAGATCTGTTGTCTCTGAGCGTAAACTGAGCGCCACCGAGCGTGAGATCGACGATTTGTTATCTGCTGAGCGTAAAGTCGTAGGTTTGTGGCCTCTCGAGCATAAAAGCTACCGAGTACAAAGGCATCCGGGCGTAAAACCATAGACTTGTAGCTTGCGAGCGTAAAAAACCGCAGATCCGTTGCTGTCGAGCGTAGAAAGCTCTTTTAGCGTAGAACCCGCTGAACCGTTTTGCACGAAAAACCTTTCGAATTCGCTGACTGTCCGTCTTCCAAGGGTAGTGGGCTGACGTAGCATCCAATCATAACCAATCTGCGAGATTTGGTTAGGGTCTCTAGGAGTTCGTCCGAGGATTCGAGGAGTTGACCCGGACTATATATACCCCAAGTTTTTGAAAGAAAAACGTTTTATCTGTCTTCTGCGAAAGAGAGCTTTCGACTGTTCGAGTTTTTCTTCATTCCTTCTCCGAGCACTTCGAGTCTTTCAGAAATGGCGCCGAAACAAACCCCCTCCGCTAAGGGAAAGAGCATAGGTTCTTCCTGTCATTCTTCTGCCCCAGCGAGGGAGTCTCTTGTCGGGCAAGGCAAGCTTCCCTCCGAGCAAAGTATCCCGCCGACGAGTAGCGCACCCGGCCTTAGAGGTAGAGCCTTTGGGGTGACAAAAAACGACGAAAAATCCTTCATACACGTTGAACATGACCGCGCTAGGTCGTCTTCTGTGCTGATAGCCTCTTTGGAGGAAGATGATGTACGGAGGCATTTTCATCTTTTACGCCCATATTTCTAATATGCCAGCGTAAAGACTTCATATTTTCGTAGCCCTGAGCGTAAAAGCTCTGGCTACCGAAAGTTGGCGTATATCGTAAAATTTAAGTTTTACGCTTGTGGAGGGGACTTCCGGCGTAAAATAACCAAATGGTTACGATCCTGCGTAGAGCACAGACTGCTGTTTCCTTGGTCTGTACGTTTGTGCAAGATTTGTAATGACATATTTCCCTTGCACTTTTGCAGTTGATCTGGGCGAGTCTCCACTGGCCGAGGTGATGGGCTCCGCTGCTGGGATGCTGCACTCGAACTACCTGGAGGATCTGTCCCACGTGGCACTTCCTATCTCCGGACCCCAGTATCCTGAGGGAAGGGGGTTTCTGATATCGGTTCAGGGCGAGCGGACGCTGCTGAGCATGATGGCGACCCCCTGACCTACGTAGACGGGGAGCAGTACATAAAGCCGGCTTTCCTCTTTGGGGACATGATTGACAAACAGTCCCAAACGAGGCCCAAGAGGGAGCCCTGGGTTTTCTCTGCCTGGAATTTGGTTTTGTATTTGCCAACGATGCCGAGGGATTATCCCATCTCGGCCTTCTTCCATGCGACGCATCCCAGGAAGATGTCGTGGATGCTGACTCCTGATCTTCACGGTAAGCCGGAGAAGATCTTTCATCTCAAAGGAGCTGACCGGGGGTCATTTGTCAGTCGCCCTTCCGGCTTTGTGACGTTGTTTCGGGGACTGTGCCCGGGTAGTGTCCCGAGTGAAGACAGCTCGGTGATCCAGCCGGTCCAATTGCCGACCTTCTGTAACGACTTCATGGGACGAGGCGGGATATATCCCAAGGAGAATCCTTGATGTAATGGGTGGATCGCCCTAACAAACTCCCGATGGACATGCCTAGTGGGCTGGGCCTTGAAGCACTTCCGGAGAGAGCTGAAGGTCATTGGGCTATATGCCGCTGTGAGTGCGATGAGCGTCGGGTTGCCTCCGAACCCTAACTTGTTCCTGGCGCTGATGGAGCGGTACATTCTGCTCACTGGGACCTTTGCCACTCCACTGGGGGAGTTGGGATTGGCGTTCCATGAGATGGCAGTTGTCTCGAGACTGCCGATGGGGGATACCCCCTATGAAGAGTATGTTCCCACTAATCGGGAGTTGGGGGATTTGGACCCTCGGGTGGCGGAAGTATATCAGGAGCTGATGTGTTAATACTTCGCATGCACCGCTTTTTATAACGAGCCTTCTGATTTGGCTCATACCACCAAGTGGATGTCCTACCTCTTCTTTCACCGAGCTAGGGCTGCCAAGTCGGAGAAAGCCTCGGGGGGCAAAAATGAGCCCGTGAATTGTTTGGGCGTGCTTAGCGCCCAGGTCGTCGAGGGTCTTATGGAGGAGGCTGCAGCTCCGGATCAGATTCTCGTCGAGGGGGTAGGAAAGTACCCTGAAGGCACTAAGGCCTGTAGTTACTTGAGGCGCTGTCGTCGGCCTTTGTCTAAGGAAGCCCAGTTGGCTGGTTTCCTCTCCATATGGCTGCGTCGAGTAGTAGTGCCCGACACAGCGTCCGCGGACCGTATTCACCGGAACATCCTGTGGCCGGCAGTGCGCCTGGTGTTCGGGGCAAGACTGGGTTTACTTTCCGCCATGGTGTGACGTATACAGGCTGGCTTGAGGGCCATAACTGATGGGTTGCTCGTCGACGAAGCTCGGCGTGAGAGTTTTCCCAGGGTGGAGTTACCATACCTATACTTGATGGGATGGTTAATTCTCCATAATCCCCGGGTGATGTCTCCTGGCACCGGTAGCAGCTCGGGGGGTATATTCTTGCTGAATTACAAGGATTCCTCCTAGAATGTGAACACAGTCTTAGACTGTCGGCTGGTGTTGAACCTCAGTCACGGCTGGAAGATCCTCGACATTGTCCCCTCCGTTCATCGCAATCAATCAGGGGTGCGGCTTGAGGATTCAGGTGGAGAGAAGACCGACCTTTCCCCGGAAGCTTTTAACTGGTTGGTCTGTATTAGACCCTCCCATCTGCTGTATGGGAGCGAAGACCATTGTTTCTTCGAGCCCTACTTGTCTAGTCGGTTTGCTCGGCAGTTTGGGTACGATCAGTTGCACGTGGGCAATACCGTCACTAGCTTTAGGTCCATGGACGGACTCATTGATGGAGCCAGAGGGTGGCGGTATTTCCTCATGGGTTGTATGGGGCAATCTTTATCGTGCCGGTCGTTACAATCTCCACGGAGCTCCGCATTCTCCATTCTTACGCCCAGTTCTATGTGGCGATTAACACCTTCCATCATGATTTTGACGCGCGTGGAAGCTTCAGGGTGCCTTCTCCCAAGCCTGGGGGCAGAGTTGACGTCCCCTCGGTTTCTTCGGACGAGGGCGAGGAGTCTGGTACTCCGGACGAGCCTCTGGTGTCGGTGCCGAGGTGCGAAGTGCCTCTGCCTGCGGGGGCTTTGGTAGTCTCTTCTGGGAAGCGACGGGCTTCTGCTCCGAAGGAAGTTTCTCTTCGTAAGAGGAGGAAGGAGGCGGTTGCTTGTTCTCTCCGCATTCTTGGTGTTGAGGCTCCCGGGAATGAGCCTGCCTTTCCCCATATCAGGGATGATTCTTTGGCTGAAGGTTCCTCGCCTTTTAGAGAGGAACCTTCTACAGTTTCGGGCGGCGTCGGAGAATCCTCGCTAGAGGTCGCTGTCGTGGCTGCTGCTCCAGGTAGCGGAGCGAGGTTGCCTGTGTGGCCGAGGCAGATGGGAGAATCTTTCCCGAGGTCAGCAGCGGAAAAAAGTCCCGTCGTGTCAGCGAGCACGTCTGGCGAGATTCCAGCTGATGAACCTCGACCGCGTCTCGGTGGAGGCTTGACGGAACTCTTGGTGATGTCGGTCGGTATGACTGTTCGCATTGCATCATTAAGGCGTGGTTTAGCTACCTCGGGTGCGGATGCATCGTATATGCCGTTGGCTCCGGGTAAATGTCGTCTTTATGTCCCCTTTTAGAAAGATTATCATCATACTGATATTAACTTTCTTGTCCTCTTTTCAGGGGATAGCGCCCACGGGGAGTATATCGTTGAAGCGCATTCTGGCTCCGCTCGGGCTTCTGACGATGATACGGAGGCGTCCGACTTCGATGAGGAAGTGGCTTCGGGGGCCAGTACGCCTGGAGTAGTTTCGTCACCTCAAGAGGAGGATGAACCCGTCGTCGTGACCTTGCCTCTTGTGAGTGTGGTGATGACTTCGACTGTCGTTGCCTCACCTTCTTCGGTCGTGCCATACGTCGATGCGACGCCTGTGGCCACCTCGTCTGCAATTATCCCTGGAGAGGGACTTGCTGATATTGCGGTCGCTCCCGGCGCCCAGTCGGATCTAGTTGCGTTGACCGAGCAACATACCAGCCTCTTCTACACCGGTTTGAAAACGATGATATCAATGGTGTTAGCGAAGAGTCTAGATTTCGAGCGCCTGAAAAAGACTTCTCTTACTTTGATCGGGATCATCAGGGAGCTCGACGATTCTGGGGTAGCCGACGCCCTGGAGGCGGTGGTTAATGGGTTAGAGCAACCCATTACTGAATACTCGCAGCTGAATCGGGGCAGCCTCGATGCTGATGTCCAGGCTCGGTTCGACCTCATGACTGCGCGGCTTGCTACAAAGCTGGAAGGCCTAGACAACTCCATCCAGAAGCATAAGCTGGAGATGGATAGGAGAAAAGCTGTCGTGGAAGAGGCTCTTACTGTTGAGACGCAGTGTCGATCCGAGCATGAAGGGAATGCGGCGAGGGTCTCCAAGCTGAAGGAAAAACTCGCTCGGGCAGAGGAGTGGGCTTCTCAGTTGCTGGCGGGTCTAGAGGTAGCAGCTGGTCGTCTGAGCGCAGCGCGACAGGATTTAGACCGTGCAGAAGCTGCTCGTGTGGGCTGTCTTCGGGCAAAGGCCGATCTGACCCTTACGAACACTCCCGAGGCACGGTTGGAGCAGGCTCGCGCCGACGCCTTGGCTCTTAGGAATGAGAGGATAGCTGCACTAGAGCGGCTGATTCGCCATCTGACTACTCCGCCATTATGATGTATCCTTTTCCTTTTTGCTTGCCTAGATGTAATTCTGCCTCCCTTTTGGGAATAAATAAAGGCGACTCCTTTCTGACTTTTGTGGACCCGTCATTTCGGAATATAAATGACAGTTTTTAGGCGAGAGTAATATCAGAGGTAGTATGGACATGATAAACTCTTGATAACCTTTTAGCGGAATATCTATTCAGAGGCCTTATGGACATGATAGAGTGTAACCCAACTAATTGCGTTCTGGAAGTAGTTTTGTCAGAATCGAGATCCTCGCTATATTCCACTCGAGCGGGGGAGATTAAGCATAGTACCTCTTCAGGAATTTACCGTTGATAGGAGCCATTAACAGGTCTCCGTTATGCTGGGCTAACCTGTAAGCGCCATTAGAGAACGTTGTCTCGATCACATAAGGGCCTTCCCACTTGGGCTGGAATTTGCCTTTACTTCTGTGAGTAAGAATCATTGGCCTTCTTACGGCTAGAACTAGCTCGCCGACTTTGAACACCCTTTCCTTCACTTTATGATTGAAAGCTCTGGAAATGCGTGCTTGGTAGAGCGCGATGCGCTGTTTAGCTTGGAGGCGTTTCTCGTCTAATCCTTCCAGCTCTTGGAGCCTTAACAGGTCATTCTTTTCTCGAGTCAGCTCATTAGTTACGGCTATCCTGAGCGACGGGATCTGGATTTTAATGGGGAGAACCGCTTCGCTCCCGTAGACCAGCGAGAACGGGGTGCAGCCTGTCGGCGTCCGTACCGTTGTGCGGTATGCCCAGAGACATTCGCCCAGCTTCTCGTTCTAGTCTCTTTTGTTTGAAGAGACGAATTTCTTCAAGAGTTTGATAATGGTTTTGTTGAAAGCTTCCGCCAAACCATTAGCAGCTGTGTAGTATGCCGTAGAGGCAATATTGCGTATTCGATTTTTATCGCAAAACCGATGAAACGCTTGGCTGATGAACTGAGGCCCATTGTCGTGAATTATCCTCCGGGGTACCCCGAAGCGATAAATGACGTGATGCTTGATGAAGCTGATCACATTAGATGCCTTTACCTCAGCGAGAGAGATTGCCTCTACCCATTTGGAGAAGTAATCTGTGATGGCCAGTATAAACTGGTGACCCCTGGAAGAAGACGGGTGAATAGGACCGATGATATCCATACCCCATGCTTCGAAAGGCCAGGATGCGACCGTGGGATGTAGATGTTCGGACGGTTGATGTATGAAGTCTGTATGAACTTGGCAGGCTCTGCAATGTCTTGCATACCATATTGCATCTGCGATCATAGTAGGCCAGTAATAGCCCATTCTCCTGATGCGATCCTGTAGCTTAGGACCGGGTTGATGCGCTCCGCACACGCCGTCGTGAGCTTCACGGATAATCTACTGTGCTTCGTCGTTAGAGAGGCATCTCAATAGTAATCCGTCGTAGGTCCGGCGATATAGGCTTTGTGAAGATGCATCGAAGTAGAAGCGTAGTGATCGTCTCTTGACGGATACTGCTTCTTTGGGGTCCTCCGGCAAGATTCCGTATGCCACAAAATCTATGAAGGGACTTGTCCAATCTCTCGTAGGAGGATCGGTATTGACAGCGTAGCTGCGTTCTATGTGACAGCTGTTCTTCACACAGAACAAGTCTCTGTTAAGAAGGATTATCGAATCCTGCCTTCTTACGGGAGTAGCTAAATCTGCCGCTAGACTGGCTAGGGCATCAGCTTCCAGATTCTGAGATCGAGGTACATGCTCTAGGAAGAACTCCTTGAATGTCATGGCTACCTCGACCGTCGCTTGGTGATAGGGGATGAGGTCTGGATTCCGGACTTCATATATTCCCCTGACTTGATTGACGATAAGCAGAGAATCACCGAAAGCTTCCAGGGACTCTACCCCCAGCTCTTTAGCAACTTGGAGCCCTATTAGTAGAGCGTTGTACTCCGCCACATTGTTGGAGCAGGGCTCGCTAAGAGAATATGCTCGGTAGATGACGAGCTGATCAGGGGTGACCAGGACGACTCCCACTCCCGAAACGATGTTTCCCTTAGGACCGGTTCTGGAGGCGCCGTCGAAGAACAGTTGCCATGCGTCACTTTTTATTGCGGAATTACATTATGCAACTTCGTCGGGAATGTCTTCGTATAATTTGGAGGCCTCCGGGATCGGGTGAGCAGCTAGGAAGTCGGCCAACGCTTGGCCTTTGATGGACTTCTGCGGTACGTATACCATGTCATATGGTGTTAACAGCATCGCCCAAGTTGCGAGTCGGGAATTAAGAACGCTCGGCTTGCTCATCAGTACTCGAAGAGGGTTAATCCTGGAGATGATGTGGATAGTCTGGCCGGTAACGTAGTGCCGCATCTTTTGGATAACGAATATTAGAGCCAAGCATTCTTTCTCCACTGGGTTGTACCGGTGTTCGGCTCCGACCATCATCCTGCTGAGGTAGTAGATAGCCTGTTCATGCCCTACATCGTTCTTCTGTGCGAGAAGAGATCCTAGCGAATGATCCATTGCTCGGACGTACAGCAAGAACGGTTTTCCCATAACGGGAGGCACCAGAACTGGTGGACTGGTGAGGTAGCGCTTGATATCTCTGAACGCTTGCTGGCAGGTTTCGTCCCATACGAAGGATACACCTTTCTTCATGAGATGAGAGAAGGGTTGACATCTCCCCGAGAGGTTGGATATGAATCGCCGGATGTAAGCCAGACGTCCTTGAAATCCCCTGAGTTCCCTCAGATTATGGGGTGGTCGCATTTCCACGATTGCCTGGACTTTATCAGGGTCCACTTGGATGTCTTTGGCGGTAATAACAAATCCCAGGAATTTGCCACTAGATACACCCAGAAAGGACTTCGTAGGGTTCATCTTGAGTTGATGTTGGCGCATTAACTCGAATACCGTCCTCAGGTCTTGAATGTGATCACCTTTGAGTCGGCTCTTGACGGCTATGTCGTCCACATAACATTCCACTATTTTGTGTAAATGCTCGTAGAATATGTTACTCATAGCTAGTTGGTATGTAGCCCCGGCGCTCTTCAACCCGAAGGGCATGACCGTGTAGCAATATACTCCTAATGGTGTCCGGAAGGCGGTGTGCTTCTCATCTTCAGGATGCATCTTGATCTGATTGTACCCTGAGAACCCGTCCATGAAAGACATGCGTTCAAAGCCGCAGGTGTTGTCGATCATGATGTCCGTGATGGGAAGAGGGAATTCATCCTTGGGGCAGGCCGCATTCAGATCTCAGTAATCGATGCAGATACATACCTTTCCATTTTTTTTCATGACTGGGACAACATTGGCGATCCAGTCAGGATGTTGTTCTTCCCAGATGAAATCGCAGGCTATCAACTTCTTGACTTCAGCTTCGATGGCGTCCATCATATCTGGGCGGAACCGGTATTGGTGCTGCTTTACTGGCTTCAAATCGGTCAATATATTGAGCTTGTGAGTAGCTACTTTCGGGTCCAGGCCTGGCATGTCCTCATAATTCCATGCAAAGACGTCGATGTATTCCTTTATCAGCTGTATAACTTCTTCCCTTTCAGTTGGGGGACGATTGTTACTGATAAATATTGGCTTCGGCGAAAGTTCACCCCCAACATCGATCTGGATAACTTCATCTTTGGTGGGAGGTTCTCTTTGCTCGAAGCGGAATTCCCACTGTGTATCCATTTGCTGAGCCCAAGAGTCATTCTCAAACGGTTCCGAATCCTGCTCATCTGCTCCTGAGGGATCTGTCACCACCATATTTACTGATAGTGTTTGTTCGAGAGCATCAGGTGAGTCGGGGGGCGACGAGCCGTTCTGGGAGGAGAAAGAGATGTCCTCGTCTGACTTAGAAGTCGCAAGGGCGGTGGCATATCCTAATCCGAAACGGGTCTGTTGATAGCGGGTGTTGCCGCGCGTCGACGTTCGTCTGTCTCTTCCGTAGTTGAGGTCTGGCTTCCACTTTAAGTCATAGCCCATGTTTTGCATGATCTTCAGCGCTTGAGGGCTGTATCAGTGAACCTGCATTCTCCCAGTATCATTGTCGAAAGGATCTTCCTGGGCAGACGGTTGATTGCGCATGCGGCCGAAGACTATCGAACGCTGGCTGCTGCAAGTAGGCGGGACGATGAAGATGGAATCCTCGTGTGGCCCATATGTCGTGACGACGGTAGGAGTTTATAGCTTCCAAGAATTTTTGTGCTATTGGTTCTACTTCGTCATGGGGAGTGGATTCCTGTTTCGGAATTTGAGCACCGATATACCGAAAAAGAGGATATTTATTATCATCTGGAACCCCGTTCCTGGTTGCGCTTACATCAGTCGGCTGCCTGTTGTGCCGAAGGTTGATGGCCAAGGGTGGAGGCTTCCGGTTCAAAGTGATTACCAGAGGATCACTCCCTTTTCCTGACTTGGTCTTGTTAAGGTGGATAGCCATAGGCTCTATGGTTCTTGGACGAGTGGTTCGTCCTTTCACTTTGATCGACAGCGGTAGTGTGGTAGAGGGCTCTTCTGGCTCTTGGACGAGTGGTCCGTCTTTGGCCTCGCCTGGCGCTTCTTCCGTGTGGTCTTGGGAGTACAATACGACATCGGAATAGTAGGATTCTATTCCTTTAAATGGGTTTAGGTCAGCCACCTCCGTTTGTACGGCTCCTTGTGCGTCTACATATTTAAGGCATTGATGTAGGGTTGAAGGAACGATGTTGTGGTCGTGGATCCACGGTCTTCCCAGCAAAATATTGTAGGACACCTCTGAATCGATGACGTAACATGTGGCCACCGATCTAAGGTTGCCGATCTGGATTCTCAAGCGGATCTTCCCCAATGGCTTACTTCTTCCAGCGTTGAAACCCACGATTATAGTGGTAGTGTAAGCCAGTTCGCTGGTAGGAATTCTTAGCGGCCTGAGCAGACTGTGAGGGATGATGCTGATCGACGACCCCGGATCTATGTGAATCCGGTCGACCTCCATGCAACCGACGTACCCGGTGTAATAGAGGGGCCTGTCATGTCTGTTATGTTTTAACAGCATGTCGTCTTGAGTGAAAGTGATATTTGGGACCACCTCCATCACGCTGTGGCACTAAGGACACGCCACTAGCTCTTCGTCGGGGGACTTGAGCTGGGTTAAGTATACCTCCGCCTGCATTAGTGCTTCACTCAGGGCTAGACGAGTGTCTGGGGAGAGCCTGAGTAGTTCAAAGATGGACAACCTGGCCGACGTATTGGCTAGTTGGGCCAGGATGTCAAATTCGTACGGCTTCTCTAAACCTTTGCTTGGAATATTTTTCACAGGTTTATCAAAGCGTACTTCTCTCTGCTTCCCCTTTTCCGTCGGAGTAGGTTTCGCAAGGATAATGTTTTGCATGGAGGGACCTTGTTCTGAAGGTTTGGCGGTTGGAGCGTCAGCCGGCGCGCCTTCCTGACCTGCTCCGTTGTCGTTGAGGTAGGTCTTCCCCGAACGGGTTGCGGCAAATACTTCGTCTTCGTCCGATGCAGAAGAAGTTGCGACCATGTGGCATGGTCTGTATTTGGGGCTCTTCTTGGTCTCTTCCTCGAGCTCTGACACCAAATCTGGATGAACCCACATGATTTTGCCCTGCCGGGTGGTCAGGGGTACTAGGTCTTGATTTTGATCTGTAGAGGGAGGGAGATTGACGATGTCCATCGTAGCTCAGGAAATGGACGTGACACCATTCATGACCTCTTGGGAAGGCAGATCGCCGAATCGTAGAGAGATTATGTTGGTCGTGACCGTCTTCTCGGTGTTGTGCAGAGTGATGGCCTTGGCATCGATCAACCCTGTATCCTCCTCTTCAGTATGTAACACGCCTTTATTGGGTGGTGTACGTATCTGTGGAAGATGCAGTATTTGGGATCATCAGTACTGCCGGCTTCTTGGGGCCGCCTTAGCTCTGGAAGGGTGATCTTGCCGCTTTTGACGAGACATTCGAATATACTAGGGATATCGTCGTCGTCGAAAGAGTAGACTTCGACGGGCCTGGAAGTCCCGGGCTTTGTCTGCGTGGTCGCCGCCGTCTTTTGTCTAGACGTATTGACTGTCAGAGCTTATTTTCCCTTGGAGCTGCGAGGATGGTCGCTGCTGGGAGATGACCTTTTGCCTCTATCGGAGGCGGAGATCATGATGCCATTGTCGCGCGCCTTGCGACTGTTGTCTTCGACGGCCACTGCCGAGATGATGAACGAAGGCCACTCATGGAACTGATATGGTCCTGTAAACACCGAGACTACAGGAAGGAGGTTTTTTCTACAAATGTCTACTAACGCCGAGTTCGGAACTCCTGAGGCATTTGTAAGGTGGCCTGACGAAAACGTTCGACAAAGGTGCGAACGTCCTCCTTTTCCCTTTGTTTGACTTCGATGAGAGAGGACATAGACATGTCCATCCCACCCTCGTAGAATCGCGAGAAGAATAAAGCTTTAAAGTCTTCGAAGGAAGTAATGCAGTTGTCCGCCAAGCTACGGTACCACTGATAGGCTACTCCTGAGAGGCAGCCTTTGAACACCCGAGTGAGGAGGGCGTCGTTCCCTTGTAGCAACACCGTCATCATACTGAAATAGTTCATGTATTGACTGGGCAATATTTTTCCTTCGAACAGAGCCATAGTCTGGGGCTTATACTTCGGAGGAAAAGGGACTTCTTCCCAGTTAGCTGGGTAGGGTTGGTTGATTCCCAGTTTCTTGAGCTGATCTTTGTGCTTCAAGGCGTCGAACTGGGCTTTCAATTCCCGTACTTCCTGCATCGGATTTTTGGTCGGAAGTGGGGCTATGGAGTGGTGCGGAGTTGGTTGTATCGTAACTCCAGCGGGAGGTAAGGCATTCCCTGAGTGAGAAAGCGGAGGAACTGCTGACTCTTGATCTAGCGCAGGCTCTTGGCCCGGGTTGGATGGTGGTAAGTCCACCCCCACACGTATCTGAGTTGGCGGGACCGATGCTTGAGCCACGGCAGTGGCGTGCTGAGCTAGCATCATCCGGTGCATGTTATCCATCGTGGATTATATTTGTCCCAGAGATGTTTCCAGGATAGTGATGCGTTGTTCCACGTTTCCTGACGGTGAAGCTTCCTCGCGTTCGTCTTCAATGGCGTAGACTCCCATTTCCCTGGGCGTCCTCGAAGGACAAGTATAGGTCGCTGCAGAAGTCGACTCTATACTCTCAGCATCTGATCTGGGAGATTGGCGACCCCCAGTGTCAGAATCAGATGAGTACGAAGCCGGTTGCTGTGACCTTGCACGGGTGTTTTGGAACACCCCAGCTTCAGTGTTCCTGAGGAGGTCTTCGAATCTTCTTCGGCTCGGAGGCCCTGCAGGATGACGTCTTGAGCTCGGCCCTCCTCTAGGTATGTGAGAAGCCATGTTCACGGACGCATACGCGGGCTCTTCTTCCGGGAAAGACTGAGAGTAGCTCAATCGGTCGAAAACCGGCCGTAATGTCACGACCCGCACCCGGTTTAGGGCACGAGTGCGTGGGTACGTCCAGCCTACGCCGCAGCATCGGCGGTAGAACGCTGTCAAGGTCATGATACTATCTGGCCAATGTCACACACGCATCCAATCTCCATAAGGAGGCACGGATGACACAAATAAAATAAACACATACTCAATCACAGGATTACAGCACGATAAGATATCGAACAGAAATTAAATACAACACAAGTCAAAAAGTAATAACTTAACTCAACAATTATCCAAGTCTCAATAAAAATGCCGGAGACAAATCCGGTACCAAATAGTCTACTGAAAGAACTAACTAGAAGATTAGAAGAATTAGTGATTTCCGGCTAGACCTCACGGAATCACAACTAACTACCAAGCCTGCAGCTACTCACCATATGGTCCATAAAGAGTCGGACAACGGTCCTCTAAGGCATAGTCTGAAAAAAATGTTTCCAGTCAGGAAGGAGCAAAGTACAATCTCAAATAACTGTTCCATTAAATTGATAAGGACTATAAAGCAATAAACATGTGATGCTAGCTACTGAGAAGACAGTGAAATAAATATAATGGCAATTAAAGAGAGACAGGCAATATAAAGAGACAGGCAATAGGCAATATGATATAGTCAGTGCATGTATGAAAATGAAAAGAACAAGGAACAACATCATATACGGGTGATGTAGTATATGATTTAAAATAGGGAACTATAATCTATTCTAAGTGTTTGAAATAGTAGTTTCAAAATGTGATCGGCTTGGGAACATGTACGATAGCTACAGGGCCTGGCTAATCATGGGTGAAGAGCATGATTAACACTTACATTGTTCTACACTACAATAAGAGGTTATGATCACATTTCTTACTAACTACTTCCCCGCCCCCAACTAGTACTGTGGATCCAACCATGACACGTCACGATACACGAGCAAGTCCAATCTATCATGTACGATGTCTAATATACATGTCGTGTACAATGTCAATACGATAATCAATGTAACATCTCATGACTGCAGATCCAAGCTATACTAGTCCGTGTAGCACAGTGTCAAGGATTCAGATGTAACATTTCATGATTATTGAACTTATAGAAATTATCAAGGAATTGGAAATTATCAGAGAATGTACTTGCCTTGGGTCCTTAGCTGGTAATTATGGATGTCCTGTTCCAGAGTATCCCCTGGGTAAAGCAACAGTCCTAAAAACACATCACAATAACACTGGTATCAGGTGCTACCCTAACACACAGTCTATAAACACTGGCCTCAGGGCCATGCCAGGCAGGGCACTAGTCAACTAGGGTCATCTAGTAGGGATACATATATACATATTATACTATACCAATTGAACAAAGAAGATATATATATATATATATATATATATATATATATATATATATATATATATATATATATATATATATATATATATATATATATATATATATATATATATACTTACATCATATGTATGCCAAAACATATTTAAATATATATCTATTAGTTTAAGAAAACGTATATATATATATTCGTACCAATAAAATATACTATATACTTGCATATGAGTACATATATATATACTAATATAAAAATACAATACTACCATATATGAGGAATACATAATACTAATATATGAATTTAGTTTGTACTAGTATATGCTTTTTATTTACTAGATATCTCATATATATAAAATAACCAATATACATATATACAATATTATATATATATCAATTTAATCATTCATACTAGAATACGTATATATATATATATATATATATATATATATATATATATATATATATATATATATATATATATATATATATATATATATATATATATATATATATATATATAAATCATATTTTAATATATACATGTACATATATATATATACATATCATCTTTTAATTATACACATTAATTACATTAATTTATCAATACATTACATTAACCATACTAATACATTAATTACATTAACATACTAATGCATTATATATATGCTATACATTATGTGTTTAAATATTAATTAAATAAACAATATACATATACATATACTAATACGTATTTATACTAGAATACATATGCAAAAAATATATATACTATATATATTTATACCAAAATAATAACTATACTATATACATGTATATTAATATACACATACACACAGATATACGTATATGTATTTCATAATCCTATATTTATACACATTAATTAAATAACTATTATACATATACATATATTATATATATACCCATACGTATATACGTATGTATATATATATATATATATATATATATATATATATATATATATATATATATATAAGAAGAAGGAAGGGAAGAAGAGGAGAACTTACAGAGTGGGGGCTGGCCGGAATTTGGCCGGAGACTCGTGTGGAGTTACCGGAATGGGGAGAAGCAGCCGGAGTAATGGCCGGGGGAGTTGACTCTAGGTCGGTGATGTAGGAGGAGACGAAGGGAGAGCCGCCGGCCGGAGTTAACAGGGAAGGGGGTGGCTGAATGTTGAACTCGGGTGGTGATGCTCGATGATGGAGGTGGTGGTGAGAGTTGTTGGCAGCGAGAGGGGCGAGCACAGCAGGGGGAAGGAGCCGCCGGAGCACAGGGACTGCGGGGATGGGCTGGCCGGAAAGCACAGTATGTGGGGAGGAACAGGGTGAGGTGGAACTCAGCAATGGAGGAGGCGCGGGGATCAGTGGGGTGCTGGCGCCGGAGTGCAGAGGTGAGGGGGTTAGGCCGGGGACTGCTACGGGCCGCCGGAGTACAGCGGGTCGGCTGAAGCTTGACCGCCGTGGGAATGGTGGTAATGGTGGTGGCGGTGTTAGAGGATGGGAGGAAGAGCAGCCGGGGCCGGCTGTACACAGCAAGTCGGGATGGCCGTCGCCGCCGGGAACAGTAGATGGGGGGAGATGAACAGTGTTCCCCCCTCCCTTCTCTTTGAATTTTAAAAATTAAAGAAGAGAGGAAGAAGAAGAAAAAGGAAGGAGAAGAAAAGAAGAAGAAAAGAGAAAGGAAATTTTCATACGGTTGGAGAGAAGATATGGGGGCTTGGGGAGGTGTGCTACCTAGGTTTTCTAGGGATTAGGGTTTGATGGGACAAGACATAATATAGGAGAGAGGGTTTTGATGGAGGGTGAGGATGCACTCAATTAAATGAGTGGTCCAGATTGGTCATGAGGTTTCTTCATGTGGGTATGAGGGTGATGATTAACAATTAATAGGGCTCCCTCATTGGTTTAAACAAATGGGTGTTGGCACCAAAAATATAAATTTGCAAATTAGCCCCCTTAAATTTGGGTATTTGTACAGACGCATGAAATGATAAAAATTTGGCGGGCGATTCGGTGTCCGGTGTTTTGTAGGGTCAGGGGGGCTGTATGTTTGGTATGGGCTCAATTTGCAGGGCACCGGAATTAAATTGGGATTTCAGAATCGGTTAAAATAGTATCCTCAATTTAATTAGAAATAAATGTAAGTTGTGTTCTAAAATTAATTAGGAGTACATGGAGCCAAAATCAGGTCAGGTCATCAATACCAATAATGAAGAAGACTCAGAACAGAATATTACCCTAATTTGGGCCGCACGAAAAATAGGTCAAGATTGCCTCCAATTTCAATTGGAACGCACAATGATACAAAATAGGGATTTATTAAATAACGTCCGCGACGATTTTTGTGCGGCTAGAAATAAGGCACAGGGAGCATAATTATGAGTTGCAAAAATAGCAGAATGGAAGGCGGGCATGTCTAGGGCAAGATTGTAAAATTTGTTGGAAGACAAAAAGCTAGGGTAGCGCTCCAAATATCAAAGCAAAGGCAGGGCGCAATAATTAAATAAATTACGGTAATTAATGAAAATCTCCAAGAATTAAATTCTAAATAAATCAATCAAATACAGAATTCCACAATTTGGACAGGTCTTTATCTACTGGGCTTCTAGGTCAAGTCTACTAGCTTAAAATAAATGAACACTGTATATAATACTAGATTTAATTTCACATCACACATTTATTTAAAATTAAATATACTATCATGCAATTACTAAATTGTAACTACCAATAATATTAAATATTTAAAAAGTCAAAAATACCCCTGTTTTCGGAATGTGGTAGTGACAAGTCTACCCTCCTTAAAAGAATTTCGTCCTCGAAATTCAAAATTCTCAAAGTAGCGTTTAATCATACTCATTATTATTTCCTCCAATTTTAAATTCATCTACCACGAAATCAGTTAATAATCCACAAGGTCTTTTCATAATTTTCAAAAATTCTGAAATTATTTGTATTCCTGAAAAAATCCTCGAAATAGAATCAAAGTCCCTTTTTATTAAAATTTTCCTTGAAAGTTTTAGTTAATAATCCAATACTCATAATTTAATATTCACTCCTCTAATTTGATTTTAATCAATGCACATATAAAATTTAAATCTCGTCCCAAATTTGAATTCAAATATTAATCCATCAAAAATTTTATTCCTCGATTTCCTCTTTCCTCAAAATACTTAACAATGCGATACTTAAGGATTCTCTAATTACAACATCCCATATAAAATTCTAAAATTCATAACTCACAATTAAATAAATATATTGATAAATCTCCCAAAATTTTCAAATTTAATAACCAATATATATATGTCATAATCTTCCTGGAATTAATAAACCACCAATTATGCAATGTTAATTTCTTAACCCTCTATTTAAATCAATGGTTATCCTCGAATTTTAATCATCTTGCCTCTCTTGTCAAGTCATAACTCCTTCATGAATCTTCGTCATGGTTAAACCCCAATAATCATGGTCTAAGATAATCTTCCTACAATCATACAACATACAACCTAAGGGGAATATGTACGGTCATAGTGTCTTTTGTCATGGTATTGCAGTCTCTGTATCAGGGTGTACAACTAAATATATTCTAACAAGAAATCATGCATACAAGCTACGGTACTAAGGTATCAGTCAATCAATCAAATAGATAGGAACAGAAGGAAGGAAAGAACAGAACCTGCTAACACATTACCTGCAGTATCGGTCTCCTCGACCGTTATCGCAAATGCCCCGCCCTGCTGGGGTGGTTCCCTTCGCGGGTGCTGAGCAATATACGGTTCCACATGTAGTCTAACTGGATCTCTATAATCTGAAGCTGCGCGCTGGCCGAGAAGATAAGGGGCTAGAAGACAATCCTTTACTCGATGTCCCGCAGTGCCGCAGTGCAAACAAAGTCCTAGCCTCATTCTACAGCTCTCCCAAAGGTGACCTGGCTTCTTACAGAAATGACAGGTCTGCTGTGTCTCTCTTGGAGGCTGTTGCTGATTCTGCTGAACACGGACTGGTGTCTGGTACTGTTGTTGATACTGATACGCCCATGGATGTTGCTGGATAGGAACTGGTGCTAGGTACTGCGGTGGATGCTGAAATGTCCATGATTGTTGCTGACTATGAAATGGTACTTGGTACTGCTGTTGGTGCTGAATACGGGGATGCTTGGCTGGTCCTGCGCTACCATTCGTATCTCCAAATGTATTGTGACTCCTCTTAGGCCTGAGGTCCAGATCCTCTTCTGCAATCTGAGCATCCATCAAGATAGCCTCAAAGGTAGCGGTACGACAGCCAGAAGTACGCGACCTAATCTCTTTCGTCAGTCCCTTTCTAAACTTCCAGACTCGATCTTCTGGGTCCCGAATCATAGACGATGCAAAATGGCTCAATCTATAGAATTCTGCAGCGTACTCGTCGACCGACATGTTTCCTTGAACCAAGTCATAAAACTGACTTTCCAAGGTTCCCAATGCCACGTCGGGAAAGAACTTCTCCTTGAAGAGCTCCTTGAAGGTCTCCCAAGTAAGTCCTTGTGCAGTAATTCTCGGCTCCGTGCGATACCACGTGAGTGCGATATCGAATATCTGACTGCCAGCGGCTTTTATCTGCAAGTTCTCCGGAATCTGGGTCAATCGCAGGCTCCTCTCTCTATCCTCTAGCCAGTCGTCAGCGTAGAGTATCCCTTCGGTGCCTTTAAACTCTCGAGGCATCATCCTCTTGAAATCCACTATAGTGCCTGATCTCTGCTGCTGGCCAGGAAACTGCTGGTACTGTGCTACTCTCTCCAAAGCTTGGAGAGTCACTTGATGTGCATTCTCCATGTTTTCTCTCATCAGCTCGGTTTATGCCTGGTGCGCTTCTGCTTGCACCCTCTGAGCCTCAGCTTGAACTCGCTGAGCGTCTGCCGTCACTCTCTGGGCATCTACCATGTCCTGGATCAAGGTAAACATCTGCGTCCCGTCAATGGGCAATCCTCCGAGAATCGGAGTCGGTGGAGGAGGAAGGTTGTCCGTCACAGCTGCGGCAATCCTCTGAGCAGGTGGGGGAGGAGGATTCTCGAAAAGTGCGGATACTTCTACGTGCATCGGAGATGTAGGAGGAACTACGGCTGTCTGTCCCTCAGGTGGAGAGGTGGCAGACCCCTCTAAAGCTGATGTTCCCGCTCTCATAGACCGTGTCTGCGGCGACATCCTGAAGACAGATCCCAAAGAATCAATTAGGCAAAATGCGATATCATCAAGGAAGGACAATATAGTTCTAAAGAGCAACATTCAAGGTAAAAGATTGGAAATAAATATTCCTAGTTGTGATTGCACAGGTCAAAGATACATCCATGGTCTAATACTTCTATCCCTCTAAGTACCACAGTTCTACCAGAAACATACTCACTGCTAGCTTCCTTACCTACTACAACCGTTGATACTAGTTATCCTTATCACTCAAGTGCATATCAAATGCAACACACCATACTAAGTACTGCTCTCTCTCCAATACAATCCTAGATGAACAACTAAGCCAGTTGGCAGTGAAATCTCAATCATGCTCAAGCCAACATATCCTTACAAATGCACCTCATCTATTATATACTAATATATCTCTCTCACTATAAGATCTTATTCTCAAAATAAAATTCCTCAAAAATAACTCCTTGAATAAATTTTAAGTAAAATGCATATACTTCCCTCAAGATCAATTATCTAAATACTGAAACGAAATTTTTTATCATTTCCAAAAATCCTTACGGTTTGTCTAGGTTCATCAATTTGAATCTGAATTCCTCAAAAATAAAATTTTAATAACATAATATCTCAACTTCTCAAAATTCAAAAATGCAATTCATTTTCAATCTTCAAATTATAATTTAAATCCATATCTAGTAGTCCAATAGCCCTAGTGTTAATCTTCCTCACTATCCTCATCGACATGCGTCGTCAGATAATACCATAAATTAGTCTGCAAATTCATCTTGATATAAAATCAAACCCTACTATGAAACCAAAATCCTAATTTAATACCTAATTAACAACAATCAAATTCAACATCAATAAGTGAGAATGGACGGAACAAGGGAATGATTTTAAATTAGAATTTATAACAAGATTCTCAGGGGTCATCCCAGAAATCTCTCAAGGAATTGTGATTGAGTATTCGCTCTCGTCCTAGTATCCTATGTCCTAGATCCTATCGCAGGCACGCAATAGTGTAACAAAGATGCCACACTACCACGATATCGCACAACTTGCGAAGTCTGACCTGCATGGGCCACCACTAAAAATGTGTCACGACCCGCACCCGGTTTAGGGCACGAGTGCGTGGGTACATCCAGCCTATGCCGCAGCATCGGCGGTAGAACGCTGTCAAGGTCATGATACTATCTAGCCAATCTCACACACGCATCCAATCTCCATAAGGAGGCACGGATGACACAAATAAAATGAACACATACTCAATCACAGGATTACAGCACGATAAGATATCGAACAGAAATTAAATACAACACAAGTCAAAAAGTAATAACTTAACTCAACAATTATCCAAGTCTCAATAAAAATGCCGAAGATAAATCCGGTACCAAATAGTCTACTGAAAGAACTAACTAGAAGATTAGAAGAATTAGTGATTTCTGGCTAGACCTCACGAAATCACAACTAACTACCAAGCCTGCAGCTACTCACCATATGGTCCATAAAGAGTCGGACAGCAGTCCTCTAAGCATAGTCTGGAAAAAATATTTCCAGTCAGGAAGGAGCAAAGTACAATCTCAAATAACAGTTCCATTAAATTGATAATGTAAAACCCCCTTTCTAGAAAATCGTATATACCCTTTAATTATTAATTATTAGCTAAATTATAGTAATTAGGTCTAAATAGAAGAAATAGATTTTTAATAATTTTTTATGTTAGGTGTTCGGGCACTTAGATGACTTATGGGACCATCAGAAATTTTTCGGAATTATTTCCATGTAGGAGACCCCTTGAGCAGTTGCTAGCCTAACGATGTGCATTACCCTAACATATAAATTTTTTTATGTGTGAATATATATATATATATATATATATATATATAAATATATATATGTGTATATATATTTAAAAAAAGAAAGAAAGGAAAAAGAATTATTTAATAAGAATCTATTAATAATAATATAGTAATAATACTAATATTGATAACTACTATTCCACTTTAAGTAGTTGCTTTAGCAAACCCTTCAGCCGATTCTTGCTTAAGACCCTTTAGCAAAATTGCTTGCTTCTAGGACCCGCTTCCCCCTTCATAACCAGCGGCTTGCTCCCAGAGAAGCCCGACCCCTTCACCCTCTTGGCCAACCAACCCGAACCTACTCTCTCTCTCTCTCTATTATATTATATATATATATATATATATATATATATATATATATATATATATATAAATATTAACTCTCAAAACCCTAAAATAAACCTCCAGACCTCCCCTTCCCATCTAGAGCCGTCACCGCAGCCAGAGAAGCCCCGCCAAGCCATCCAACCATCCCGTCGACGCCGACCAAACGCTGTTCCATTTTTATAGGTATGATCATCTCTTAACCCTCTCAAATATTCATTTTATAGCCAACCTCGGAAAACGTGTGCCCCTAGGTGAAAAGCAGCGTCCAAAGTGGACGGACAGACAGAATTCTGGAATCGCAGAATTCTAGAATGACCACCCGTATTGCCGAGTTCGTATCTCCCACCACAGAGATCCGAATTCGGTGATTCTTTTTGATACCTGTAGAATACCTGACCTAGTTTATTTTCTGTTAAATAACCCTATGCTATTAGTCGCTGTGGACATAGTTAAATTCGTCACAAAACTGCGCGCACCCACTTTTTTTGGTTTTCCAAAAGTTGGGAAACGGAGCGCGCCCCGCCAAACGGGACCGCCCCGCCATGTGCCACATCTACCGAATGGTGCACGCAGCATAACCGGACACGTGAAAATTCGTGGGGACTGATTCGGACGCGTGTGCGCGCCGGAATCAGGCCGTATCCGCGGACACATTTCGTGTCGCAACTTTTGTGGAACTCGCACGTATTTTGTGCACGCTTGTCAGATTGCGACGAAACTTACGCCACTGGACTCGTGGTAACGCGCTGGTCCTGTGACCCAAATTTCACGCGATTCTGAGATGGTTGACCAAATCGCCAATTGGCGGGCCCCATAGTTGACTTTTTGGACAAAATTCTGTTCGGCCCATCGGAATCCATATTTGGATATACCGTTGGATTCGTATTGACATCTAGAGTTTTTTGACCTATAGTTTGTCCCATTTAGATACTGTTACCCTTGGCACGCTTTTCGGTGCAAAGTGGGCCACATGTGTCTCCCACTTTTATCCGAAATTACCGTTTTGCCCCTGTATCCAAATTGGACGAAAGGGATGTGCTTTTTAGCTATTTTGCTCATTCCGAAAATGTTGGTGATATTTATTTCAGCATCCGAAGATATTTGTTCTGAGGCCATAGCTTCTGGTCCTGTGTATTGGACATCTGGACGTGACATTTTGCAGCTTCTTGCCAGACAAGTATACCTTGCCATTGTACTGTTATTTATATTCCATATGTTGTATGCATCTTTATTTTCTATCTTTAGTTCATATATTTTAACTGTTATATAAAATGCGCGCGACGGTGACGTCGCGATATGTTTTTATTTATGTATTGCATTGACCTTGTTTATGAGACTACCCCATTATCATGTAGCATCATTAGGTTTCATTTGACTGTGACACATATTTTTACACGAGTTGTGAGTCTCATATAGATCACGGACGCACGTATTGACTGATCATCGGTACGTGTGGGACGTGCGTTAGGAATAACTACTGTTAGAAACTTTGCATGCTAGAAGACTTAGCAGTTATTAGAGGTCTATGGACATAGTCTATTGTAGTACGGTGGTCCCATCCTTGTCCTTGTTTGGTTGCAGGATTGGGCTAGGGTACTAAGGATAGGCTATGGACCAAATCGTGTCATGGATGTGACATGCTTAGAGCATTGGATGGGGAGAACAACAAGTAAGGCATTTGGGCTCCTTTGCACTTTCCTTGTGTAACCCGTACGCTCCGCCGGAGATACGCGGTCATGATGACCCCTATATATTATCATGGCGGGCCTCCGATGTTCGAAAGACGCCGTGCCTTTGTAGGCCCCTGGATCTCCAAGAGAACTATGCCAATCCCATTTATGGCCAGATAGCCCACTTGTTAGAAAGTTGTTCTTAACTGCATTCACTTTAGACGGTTAGACGACCCTTTGGATATTTATTTTAGTACTTTATTGGCATGTGTTTAAGTATACTTGTTATGTCCCTCTGAGGACCTGGTCCGCTGCCAGGTGTACCTGTTCTTGAGTATTTGCAGGAGCGCAGATTTGGAAGGATATAGATGCTTCGTGGATGTCTTCTCTTCGAGCCGTGATTGGTAGCTGGTACTTATATTGTTTGAGTGAGTTGTACTTATATTGTATTTACTTTTCCATTCGAGTTGGTAGTGGATTTATTTTCATCCAACTATTATCTTTAGATCCTTCTTATTAAGATCTAGTTTCATAGATACTGGTTATTTATTTCTATATGATTTTGGTGGATGAGATTTAGATTTTATCCTGTGACTTGTATTATATTTTATACCACTTGTGGATTTTATATTCATATTACAGCGTACATATGGATTTGGTTTCCCTATATTGGAGTTGCCATATCCATGCGGCTGACATGCTTACGTGTCCTAGTACTACGTATCTTTGGGACTGGGGCGTAACATATTTTTGTGGTGGCCCATGTAGGTCGAGAGCATATTGTCTCGGTTACGTTACTGTACCGAACAAGCCTGCACCTAGGACTAGAGTATAGGATCTCATCCACAATTGACTATGTTTCATCTTCCTCCTCTCTATTCTATTCGAATAATTGTATCCTGCTTGATTCATGTACATCCCTAATAGTTCTTTGAGAATAGCCTTCTGCTAGAATATAGGAACCCCTATTATTAGGATGATAATTATGGTAGCACACCTATTAAGAATACAACGAGGATATAGACACACCACTAAGTTTAGAATATCTAGTGAACCCTAGAACTCCTCATCTTTAGATTGGTATACCATTACCCCTTGATGTATTAAGAAGACTTGAGTAGTATAGACACTACTAGAGATAGTTAGAAGTTTTACCATAATATTTGACCCTAGTATTGAGGAACCAATGGAGAACCAATATTGAACATTAGGACTGAACCTAACCTTCATAACTGGATAGTATTAGAGAACTATAAAACTTATGTCATTGTCTTATTATTAGTAGACAAGTAACCTAAAAAGCCAAGAGCAATGCATATAATATTTCTCTAATCATACCTCAAACATAGTAGCTAGCGTACCACTTCCCTTTAGAAACCATGATGCTATCTATAGGCCCTATTTTAAATTTCATATCTTGTTTCTCTGAAACCCTAGCGCTCACCACTCGCGCGACGACTAAATTATGATCTTCTTTTCTCCATCTTTCAATTCATGCCAATTTGATGCTTCTGATTTTAGACCAAGCGATTGTATTCTATGATAGGATATATGGTTTGCTAAAGTGATAGTTATAATCTTGAATTTTGAATTTTGAATTGTGTGCCTTGTAGTTAGAACCTGATAGTTAAATTGTTCAATTAGATTGTGATGATTACCCTAGTTGTAGACCACGTAATTTGTACCCTTACCTCGATACACGTTAGACCCCTCCCCTTTAACGGCCAGTAACTCTTCTATCCTTACCATTGACACTTGCTTGTAAGTGCTATGACTAAGACTTAGGATGACCATTACCTACATAAAAAGGATACCCTAATCAATACCAAGATTTTTTCCTCATATACCCTAATAAAGAGTTTCTGTTTTATTTACATGTGCAAGATTATTTTGTAGGACCCTCTTAAGACTGTCACAGTATTAGTTTAATTATTATAAGTTGGGTAGTATGCCTCACAACCTAGTATCACATAGTCCACTTGACCCATCGAGGTAGTATAACTAAATGACATTAATTTTATGCTAGCACTAGACGACAGTGTTTATTCAGACGGTGGAATTTAGAGGCCCATGCCCTATTTGGTTGACTAGCGACTTAAACAAGGAGGTTGTATGATAACCGTAGAGATTGTAGAATCTTTGTGATTATTACTTATTCTGTTTTTTTTTTTTGTAAACCTGAATTAATTTGTACCTCCTTTCATCATCATCTAGCGTACTTATATTGCTGTACTACCTTGACTTATGCTGCTATTTAATAGCCTAGTTTTTGCAAGCTTATTCCTTATCAAGCTTGTTCATGACATATGTATTAGTGGGTCGACACACTAATACATTTCAGAATCAGTGTGTTAAGGTCTGGCCAACCTTAGTGCGCTTGATTCGCCCTTCGTAACGCTACTTTACGTGGATTGAGATATGTAGTGATTAGTAGACGAATATACTTGCCCTGGACATGTCTGACATATCGTGTCGGTTACATAACTGTACTAATACGAGCATACGAACTAAGGATTACCAGAATAGGATTTTAATCCACAACTGCTTGACGATTCTCATTTGAATTCTTTAAACGCCTTGATCCCGATACTTCTATTCTATTACCTCCCTTGAA
Source organism: Iris macrosiphon (assembly GCA_036927795.1). Taxonomy (NCBI): domain Eukaryota; kingdom Viridiplantae; phylum Streptophyta; class Magnoliopsida; order Asparagales; family Iridaceae; genus Iris; species Iris macrosiphon. The sequence continues at coordinate 105,349,011 of JAYESA010000010.1, read as the reverse complement.
CTCTTTATTATTGATCTCCGGCTTCCCTTATTTCGGAAGGACGAAACCTCATGCTTGGTATAAATTGATACACAGAGAGTACTAGATATACCCCATAGGCCAATTACATACTTGAGGATCATACATACTTGAGGATCATTCTTCGTAATTAAGGACATATCATATGTGATATGGTCGGCATTGAAGTTCGAGGATTGAATGACATGAGTAAATAAATTAAGGAATATTTTCTTAAGGTATACAGCCTTATGTGATAGAGGGGTAAATTTTAAGTTTGGTAGTAGTGCATTGTCAACTTGAGAGGAATTTCTTTTAGACTATGATCGAGTAAGACTAGATTTGGAGAGGTTCAAGCCATAGTAATTTTGAGAAATTTAGAAGGATGACTAAGATGATGAGGATCAATGAATTGATATTGAGGACCCAATATTTATACCTTAAGTGCATAAGTTAAAATTTTGAACAATGAAGGTAGAATCACCAATTTGAATTTAGAGGATAAATATAGAATTTCAGACTTGAATATTGGTGGACTGCATTTAAATTATTTTTTTCAATTTGGTGATTTGAATTAAGAATTAAAATTTTGGGTTGGACGACCTATTTGAAATAATGAGGATGTGAATGGAATTTAAAGAGTTGAATCATACAAAAAAATTTATAAGTGGAAATGGAAATAAAATTGGACTCGAATTACTTCTAGAGGAGATTACGATAGTGAGAGACCGTGAGGTAAAATTTACATGCTTATTTAAATCTTGAAGATGTTATGTGGATTTAATATGGATAAATTCGAACCAAGGGAGAAGAGATAACCATAGGTTGAATTTTGATTGGAGCAGTGGTCATCTTAACCTAGAAGTGATTGCAATGGATATGATTAGGATTTTAGTTATCGCAAGAAGATTGCGACTGACTTGCCTTATTGTACATGAAGGATTAACAGATTCTGCCTTATTTCAATTTTGAGGACAACATTGTCTTAAGTTGGCTGGATTGTGAAATCCCCTCACCTAAGAATTTGACATACTCGGCCTAGATAGTGAGACTAAGGCTAGATCGAATCCACCTAGAAATAGAACACGGTATCCTAATTAGTTTTACAACATGGTATTCCTCGACGCGCCTTACCATTGCTTCGATAATTGGAGCACTTCCTTAGTCGCTGCCTTCCTACAATTTCTACACCCATGTCCTAGACGTGACCACCATCCTCCATCTCCATCTTTGTGCAACATTTCAATGGTCGGGCATTTTTATGCAAAAGAGCATTTATGTGTCCACACCATTGGACATGACACATGAAGAAACCTATTTTTCGCTCATATGGATTTTTTCATGATTTTTCGGGATGTGCAATGTGCAACATCGCCTACCCCTTTAAACCTAGCCTTGCATTTTAAACGATGCAAATCTTATACCATTCTTGGCATTCTATCGTGGCTTAATCTTAATTTCGAGGACGAAATTTTTACAAGTTGGGTAGAATGTAAAACCCCCTTTCTAGAAAATCGTATATACCCTTTAATTATTAATTATTAGCTAAATTGTAGTAATTAGGTCTAAATAGGAGAAATAGATTTTTAATAATTTTTTATGTTAGGTGTTCGGGCACTTAGATGACTTATGGGACCATCAGGAATTTTTCGAAATTATTTCCATGTAGGAGACCCCTTGAGCAGTTGCTAGCCTAACGATGTGCATTACCCTAACATATAAATTTTCTTATGTGTGAATATATATATATATATATATATATATATATATATATATATATATATATATATATATATATATATATATATATATATATATATGTGTGTGTGTGTGTATATATATTTAAAAAAAGAAAGAAAGGAAAAAGAATTATTTAATAAGAATCTATTAATAATAATATAGTAATAATACTAATATTGATAACTACTATTCCACTTTAAGTAGTTGCTTTAGCAAACCCTTCAGCCGATTCTTGCTTAAGACCCTTTAGCAAAATTGCTTGCTTCCAGGACCCGCTTCCCCCTTCATAACCAGCGGCTTGATCCCAGAGAAGCCCGACCCCTTCACCCTCTTGGCCAACCAACCCGAACCTACTCTCTCTCTCTCTCTATTATATATATATATATATATATATATATATATATATATATATATATATATATATATATATATATATATTAACTCTCAAAACCCTAACATAAACCTCCAGACCTCCCCTTCCCATCTAGAGCCGTCACCGCAGCCAGAGAAGCCCCGCCAAGCCATCCAACCATCCCGTCGACGCCGACCTCGCGAACTGCAGTTTCCCACTCGAGGCACCTTCGCTCCGGCGTGATTTCCCGTCGACTCGCTCGACCAAATGCTGTTCCATTTTCATAGGTATGATCATCTCTTAACCCTCTCAAATATTCGTTTTATAGCCAACCTCGGAAAACGTGTGCCCCTAGGTGAAAAGCAGCTTCCAAAGTGGACGGACAGACAGAATTCTGGAATCGCAGAATTCTAGAATGACCACCCGTATTGCCGAGTTTGTATCTCCCACCACAGAGATCCGAATTCGGTGATTCTTTTTGATACCTGTAGAATACCTGACCTAGTTTATTTTCTGGTAAATAACCCTATGCTATTAGTCGTTGTGGACATAGTTAAATTCGTCACAAAACTGCGCGCACCCACTTTTTTTAGTTTTCCAAAAGTTGGGAAACGGAGCGCGCCCCGCCAAACGGGACCGCCCCGCCATGTGCCACGTGTACCGAATGGTGCACGCAGCATAACCGGACACGTGAAAATTCGTGGGGACTGATTCGGACGCGTGTGCGCGCCGGAATCAGGCCGTATCCGCGGACACATTTCGTGTCGTAACTTTTGTGGAACTCGCACGTATTTTGTGCACGCTTGTCAGATTGCGACGAAACTTGTGCCACTGGACTCATGGTAACGCGCTGATCCTGTGACCCAAATTTCATGCGATTCTGAGATGGTTGACCACATCGCCAATTGGCGGGCCCCATAGTTGACTTTTTGGACAAAATTCTGTTCGGCCCATCGGAATCCATATTTGGACATACCGTTGGGTTCATATTGATATTTAGAGTTGTTTGACCTATAGTTTGTCCCATTTAGAGACTGTTACCCTTGGCACATTTTTTGGTGCAAAGTGGGCCACATGTGTCCTCCACTTTTACCCGAAATTATCGTTTTGCCCCTGTGTCCAAATTGGACGAAAGGGATGTGCTTTTTAGCTATTTTGTTCATTCCGGAAATGTTGGTGATATTTATTTCAGCATCCGGAGATATTTGTTCTTAGGTCATAGCTTCTGGTCCTGTGTATTGGACATCTGGACGTGATATTTTGCAGCTTCTTGCCAGGCAAGTATACCTTGCCATTGTACTGTTATTTATATTCCATATGTTGTATGCATCTTTATTTTCTGTCTTTAGTTCATATATTTTAACTGTTATATAAAATACACGCGACGGTGACGTCGCGATATATTTTTATTTATGTATTGTATTGACCTTGTTTATGAGACTACCCCATTATCATGTAGCATCATTAGGTTTCATTTGACTGTGACACATATTTTTACACGAGTTGTGAGTCTCATATAGATCACGGACGCACGTATTGACTGATCATCGGTACGTATGGAACGTGCGTTAGGAATAACTGCTGTTAGAAACTTTGCATGCTAGAAGACTTAGCAGTTATTAGAGGTCTATGGACATAGTCTATTGTAGTACGGTGGTCCCATCCTTGTCCTTGTTTGGTTGCAGGATTAGGCTAGGGTACTAAGGATAGGCTATGGACCAAATCGTATCATGGATGTGACATGCTTAGAGCATTGGGTGGGGAGAACAACAAGTAAGACATTTGGGCTCCTTTGCACTTTTCTTGTGTAACCCGTACGCTCCGCCGGAGATACGCGGTCATGATGACCCCTATATATTATCATGGCGGGCCTCCGGTGTTCGAAAGACGCCGTGCCTTTGTAGGCCCCTGGATCTCCAAGAGAACTATGCCAATCCCATTTATGGCCAGATAGCCCACTTGTTAGAAAGTTGTTCTTAACTGCATTCACATTAGACGGTTAGGCGACCCTTTGGATATTTATTTCAGTACTTTATTGGCATGTATTTAAGTATACTTGTTATGTCCCTCTGAGGACCTGGTCCGCTGCCAGGTGTACCTGTTCTTGAGTATTTGCAGGAGCGCAGATTTGGAAGGATATAGATGCTTCGTGGATGTCTTCTCTTCAAGCCGTGATTGGTAGCTGGTACTTATATTGTTTGAGTGAGTTATACTTATATTGTATTTACTTTTCCATTCGAGTTGGTAGTAGATTTGCGTCACGCCCCAGTCCCAAAAATACGTAGGACTAGGACACGTAAGCATGCCAGCCGCATGGATATGGCAACTCTAATATATGGAAACCAAATCCATACGTACGCTGTATTATGAATATCAAATCCACAAGTGGTAAAAATGTAATACAAGTCACAGGGTAAAATCTAAATCTCATCCACCAAAATCATATAGAAATAAATAACCAGTATCTATGAAACTACATCCCAATAAGAAGGATCTAAAGATAATAGTTGGGTGGAAACAAATCCACTACCAACTCAAATGGGAAAAGTAAATACAATATAAGTACAACTCACTCAAACAATATAAGTACAACTCCCTCAAACAATATAAGTACCAGCTACCAATCACGGCTCGAAGGGAAGACATCCACGAAGCTTCTATATCCTTCCAATCTGCGCTCCTGCAAATACTCGAGAACAGGTACACCTGGCAGCGGACCAGGTCCTCTGTCACGACCCGCACCCGCAAAATCGGGCATGAGTCGTGGGTAAGTCCAGCCTACGCCGCAGAATCGGCGGTAGAACGCTGTCTAGGTCAACTAACTAAATAATAATCTCACACAAAAATCGGCCATGACCTCTCCAAAAGGAGGGCAACCACACAATCAATATATAAACCTGTCAAGATCTCAACTCCAAACGGAGGAGCAAATATCACCATGATAACCACAATATACTCAATCACGAATCTAAGCACGATAAGATAACACAGAGATCTAACAACTATAAAGTCTAACCAACAACAACTACTACAACAACCACAACATCAAATAATAATACAACAATATCCAAAATAATATACAAACAAGGTCTCAATCTAAAACCAGAGACAAATCTGGTGCTAAAAGCTAATAAAAACAACAACAAAGTCCCAGTGATCCCGGCTACCAACCCAGAAATCACCCATAAACTAGAGGGTCCCTGTCTGCACCATCGACAGGCTCAGGTCCATAAAACGTCGGACACCAATCCTCCGGATACTCTGAAAAATATATCCAGTCAGGACTGGAGCAAGTACATCTCTAACAGCAGTTCCATTTAAATGATAAAAACTATAAAACAGTTATAGCAAGTAGCAAGAAGAATGAAGCAAGTATGAAACAAGGAAATATGTATAACTGGTGTATAAAGGTAAAGATGCATGGATATCAGAGCAAGGTAGTAATAACTGCAGATACAGGAAATCTAAGCTAAAATCAAGTCCGTGCACATGAACGTGTAGTGAGTCCAGCATGAAAAACATATAGTGAGTCAAGTCCAGAAACATTTAAGTGAGACAAGTCAAGAAATGCATGAGAGTCCAGACTATAAAGAATGAACTCGGTGTCTTTGAAATACTTGTTTCGACATGTAAACAGCTAGGGGTAAGTACGGCTCACCGCGCACTGGGTGCGCGGCTGCTATCATTCCAGAGGGAGTGATTCCTGATGATGCCAGATAGGAATGTTTACATGTCTACTCGAGTATTTCCCCGCCCCGACTAATACAAGTGGATCCAAGACCCGACACGCAAATCAAGATGAGTCCAGCCTAAACATGAGTGATGCCTGTAGTGATGCCTGTAGGTGATGCCAGTAGTGATTCCAGAATAGAGGCCAAAAATATGTAATATACGTGTCGTAAGTAAATAAATCCAGAAATACCAGTCAGTGTCCCGTGTTGTGCCAGAATAATCAGATGATACTATACTAGAAGCTGAATCATAATAATCATCAAATAATGAAAACTATCAGAGAATGTACTCGCCTGACGTCCTGAGCAACTGGCGATCCGAACCGGTGTCGCAAGGACCTAATGCAAAAAATAAGGTTAAACAGGGTTCTAATGAGTTAAACAGATATAAAATAACTAAAAATAGGCTTCTAGGGTCGTTCTAGGTCAAACGGGTCAAACCGGTGAAATCTGGGTCAAAAAGTCAACTCTGGGTCCAAAAAGTCAACTCTAGGTCAAACTAGGTCAAAAGTTGACTTTGGCGGTCAACCGAGTCAACTACGGTCAAGTCTGGGTCAAACTAGGGTGCTCCTGAAATTCTAGGTCAAACCGAGGTCATTAAGCTAGAAAACTCACAAACTCGCCTCCTTGAGATACCGGGATACCCTCGGTATCCGATACCTCAACCTAGGCTACGCACCCCGCCTATACCCTCTAAAACCTATGCTAGCACGCTTAAATATATACACATAAGCATATAAAAATCACTCCAATACTATTCCTAGGCTATTGCTCAAATACCCCGCTCGAAACTCAATACCTTGGTTATCTTAAGGTATTGAGATACCGCTCTAAACTCAACCCGACTACCCCTCTAGCTAGCTAACTATGCATAAACATACATATCTAGCTATAATTTAGGCTAAAATATATATATCTAATACATATAGACATATACCTATATATCTACACCCAATACCTTATCTTACCTTACCTTACCTTACCTTACCCTCCTCATAAATATATAAATATATCTATATCTAGATATCTAAACTATCTACCTAGCTATATATAGATATCTATATATAAATCTATCTATCTCTCTCTCTAGATATCTATAGATATATTTATATAGCTATAGGTATATATATATCTATACCTAGGTATTTACCTATCTAACTATATAACTATCTATATAGATATCCATCTATCTACCTATTTATGTATCTATCTAGCTAGCTAGCTATATAACTATATATCTATCTATCTTTCTATTACCTATCTATCTATGTGTCTATCTATCAATCTAGTTATATATATCTAGCTATCTAACTATTTATCTAAATCTATCCAATACCTATCTATCTATTTAAATAACTAGGTAATTATCTATCTAACTATCTATGTCTATCTATCTATTTATCTACTATCTACATATATATCTATTTATCAATCTAGCTATCCATGTATCTATCTATCCATATATCTATCTATCTATTTATATCTATGTATCTATCTATTTACCTAGTTATCTATTTATCTAGCTATCTAACTATCTACTAATATATATCTATCTAGACATCTAATATCCATCTACCAATCTATCTAACTATCTATCTATCAAACTACCTCCCCCACGCTCGCTGCTATGCTGTTCAACCTGCTGCTGCTGCTGATGTTCAACCTGCTGCTGCTGCTGATGTTCAACTTGCTGCTGCTGCTGCCCTGTTTGCTGCTGCTGTGGTGGCTGCTGCCCCACAGCAGCAGCTGCTGCTGCTGTTCCCAGTTCTGCTGGGCACCCCCCCCCCTCTCTCAAACACACACACACACCTATATACATACACACATATATATATATACATACATATATATACATATATAACTCTATAGATATATATATACACACTAACACATCTACTAACATATATATATATATATGCACACATATAAACACACACACACTCATACATATAAATACACACACACACAAAAACACATATCTATATATATATATATAAACACACATATATCCATATATATATAAACACACATCTATATATACATATACACACTCACACACTCAAACACAAATATATATCTATATATCCTCACTCACACACACTCACTCACACTAGCACACACCCTCACACACACACTCTCACACACACTAGCACACACTCTCACAAACACACAACCACACAACCACACACATAAACACTCATACATATATATACAAATATATATACATATATATATAAACTCATATGTATATACCTATAAACACTCACACACACTCACCTACACACTCACACAAGCACTCACTCACACACTCACCTACACACTCACACAAGCACTCCCTAACACGCTCACAAACACATAACCACATATATATATATATAATATATATATAAAAACACACACACAAATATATATATATACATATATATATATATAAATACAACACACAACACAACGCACACAACGCCCACCAACGCACGTCCAACGACCCCGACACGCCCAAACACCTAAAAATATATAAAATATAACTCGAGAACTCTAGCACACGCTCCCCGATACTAATCCAACGCGCGCACAAGCCCAAAATGAGGAACCCAAGTCGAAATGGTCGTTCGGTCATTTCGACAAACACGTGGTGCGCGGCTCGGAAAACCTCCTGAAACGCACACCAAACGAACTCGGAATCGGCCCAAAATTTACCCACGCGCTCTACACGATGTAACTATGCATAAACATACATATCTAGCTATAATTTAGGCTAAAATATATATATCTAATACATATAGACATATACCTATATATCTACACCCAATACCTTATCTTACCTTACCTTACCTTACCTTACCCTCCTCATAAATATATAAATATATCTATATCTAGATATCTAAACTATCTATCTAATATTTACCTATCTAGTTATCTATCTATTTATCTTAGTTAACTATCTAACTATCTAGTTATCTATCCATCTACCTATTAATCTATCTATCTATATACGTATCTATCTAACTACCTATCAATCTATATATCTACTAATCTATCTATCTATCTATCTATATATATATATATATATATATATATATATATATATATATATACCCCTCTCTACCTAGCATTTGCTGCTGCTCTTGCTGCTATACACTGCTGCACATGCTGCTGCTGAAGCTAGCAGCTGCTGCTGCTGCATAGGCTGCTGCCTATGCTGCTACTGCTGCTGAATACTGCTGCTGCAGCTGCTGCTGGTGCAGCAAGGCTGCTGCTGCAGCTGCAGTTCCAGCCCCAAGCACCCCCCCTCTCTCAAACACACACACACACCTATATACATACACACATATATATATATCACTATATATATATATACATACATATATATACATATATAACTCTATAGATATATATATACACACTAACACATCTACTAACATATATATATATATATATATGCACACATATAAACACACACACACACACTCATACATATAAATACACACACACACACAAAAACACATATCTATATATATATATAAACACACATATATCCATATATATATAAACACACATCTATATATACATATACACACTCACACACTCAAACATAAATATATATCTATATATCCTCACTCACACACACTCACTCACACTAGCACACACCCTCACACACACACTCTCACACACACTAGCACACACTCTCACAAACACACAACCACACAACCACACACATAAACACTCATACATATATATACAAATATATATACATATATATATAAACTCATATGTATATACCTATAAACACTCACTCACACTCACACACACTCACCTACACACTCACACAAGCACTCACTCACACACTCACCTACACACTCACACAAGCACTCCCTAACACCCTCACAAACACATAACCACACATATATATATAAATATATATATAAAAACACACACACAAATATATATATATACATATATATATATATAAACACAACACACAACACAACGCACACAACGCCCACCAACGCACGCCCAACGACCCCGACACGCCCAAACACCTAAAAATATATAAAAATAACTCGAGAACTCTAGCACACTCTCCCCGATACTAACCCAACGCGCGCACAAGCCCGAAACGAGGAACCCAAGTCGAAATGGCCGTTCGGTCATTTCGACGAACACGTGGTGCGCGGCTCGAAAAACCTCCTGAAACGCACATCAAACGAACTCAGAATCGGCCCAAAATTTATCCACGCTCTCTATGACGATGTCTAGATCCTAGAAAATGTGCTCCCGCGTCGATTCTAGGCCCGTGGCGAAAACGCACACGCACTTAGAATCGGCGACGACGAAAAGCCCCAAATTCGCCCGAAACGCCCGTTTCTCCGCGACGCGGCTTCCCTTGTCCGAACGGAGACACGCACTCACCCTCAAGACACCCGACAATGTTTACCTAGGTCCATCTAACCTAGGGCATCACCCAAAATTGGGCCAAATTCGGATTCCACCCGAAATTGACACAAAATCTAATGTTAAAGTCTCTAAACCCAATCAAACTAGTTCCAACTTTCTCCCACGGGTAGTCTAAGGGTCTAGGAAGGTTCTAAAATATTAATTACACTATAAAAGAGTAATTACAAGGGAAAAATTAGGATTTACCTCTTGGGAGTTGGAATCCCAAGCCAAAGTCTCAAAAATGCTCCAAATCCTCCAATCCAAGCTTCCAAGCCTCAAATCCAAGCTCCAACACCAAATCTAGGCTCTACCCACCTAGGTTAGGGAAGAATGTAGGGTTAGGGTTCAATTAGGAAGAAGAAATGGAAGAAAGAAGGAAGAAAAGTGAAGAAGAACTTACTTTGGAGAAGAAAGAAGAAGAAAGAAGAAGTGGAGAAGAAGAGGAAGAAGAAGAGAAAGAGTGGAATGAAGAGGGGGGAGCTGCTGGTTCCACGGGTCTGGGAGTGAGGAGGGGCCGGCCACAACACACATAAGGGTTTACAAAGTTCCAAAATACCCAAAACGCCCATACTCGACTTGGTTTCGGGTTCCGGGTTCCAAAAGCACTCAAACTAGCTCCAAATCTCTCCCACTAACCTTCTAAAAATATAATAAATATTCCTAAGCCCCAAAATAATTCTCACAAGGGTGTGGGCTGGGTCGGACATGGGTCCACTAGGGTCTGACATGGGTCCAGGCTAGCCAAAATCCTAAAACATACAATAAAAATATTATACAATCAATAATTAATTATAAATACAATTAATTAAAAATAATGCATAATTAACTAAATTAAAAAAAAAATACCCGACTTTGGAAATTGGGTGGTGACAAGCCTATCCTCCTTAGAAAATTTTGTCCTCGAAATTGAAAGTCAATCACACTCCTAGGTCAAACTCCCAACAATCACAGTCAAGAAATTCTACCTAAACAACATACAAGATCAGGGTCCTACTGGTCGTGTTATCACAGTCTCAATCAGGGTCACTACACTATCTACCACAGCACAAAGAAAAGTCTAACAGGTACTAATGAAGCACACCACAAGGAATGGAAAAGGACAGGAAGAAGAAACAAGAGACAGACCTGCTAACCCGACACCCGTGGCATCGGCCTCCTCGACCGTCAACGCATAAACCCTGCCCTGCTGGGGTGTATTCCTCTGCTGGTGCGGGGCATGATGCTGTGCCACAGATGGCCTAGCTCCAACTCCCTGATCCTGTGCTCCACCAAATGGAGGTGCAGTGGGGCAATCTCGCATCTGGTGAGCAGCGGATCCACAGAACAAACACACCTTCAGCCTCCTCCTACAAACATCCCAAGTGTGTCCTGCCTTCCTACAGTAGGCACAAGTGGGTACCCTCTGATCCTGACCCTGCTGCGCTGCCTTCTGCACATAGGGACGCTTAGCTGGTCCCGCACTACCACTCGTACTGCCTGAATCATCTCTGCCCCTCTTGGACTTGAGCTCCAAGTCATCCTCTGCTCTCTGAGCATCCCCTACTATCTGCTCAAAAGTCGCCTCACGGTCGCTCCTGGTCAAAGACTTGACCGCCATAACCAAGCCCTTGCAAAACTTCCTCGCCTTAGCTGCCTCACTCAAGCCATCTACAAATCTGCCCAAACGACAGAACTCCGCTGCGTACTCATCCACCGTCATGCTCCCTTGGACGAGTGCCTCAATTTGGCTCTCCAAAGCACTAAGCGCCACATCTGGGAAAAACTTCTCCTTAAAAAATCTCTTGAAAGCCTCCCAAGTCAGCCCTGGCGCTGCGATCCTCGTATCTGTGCGATACCATGTCAAAGCGAGGTCGAACATCTGACTGCCCGCTGCCTCTATCTGCATGCTGTCTGGAATTTGCGCCAGCCTGAAGATCCCCTCGATCTGCTCTATCCAGTCATCCGCGTACAGGATCCCTTCTGTACCACGGAACTCCTTGGGCCGCATCCTCTGAAAGTCGATGATACTACCCGGCCTCGGATGCTGAATCTGATCTGCCTGTGGCTGAACCTGTGCCACCCTATCCACTGCCGTCATGGCCACCTGGTGGGCGTTCTCAATGCCCAGCCTCATCACATCCACCTGACGGTGCTGCGCGTCCATCATCTCCCTGAAGAACGCAAACAACTGCGCGGCATCTACTGGAGCAGGAAGCGGTGGAGGAACCACCGGAATGACTGGGGTAGTCCTCGGATCGACAGGTGAAGGAGGATCCCCGAGAGAAGCAGATGCTCCCTCAACCGCAGGAGTGGTGAGTGGAGCGGTAGCAGCTGCCTGAATACGAGCTGGACGAGAGGTAGCAGACCTCTCAGTGGCAACTGCTGGAATGGTACGATGGGATCGTGTCTTCGGAGGCATCCTGAACACAGATCAAAAGAAGTCAATACGGCGCAAGATACGATATCATCAAGAAAGGACAGTAATATTTCAAAAGAAACAATTTCAGAATAATTAGATTAGAATTGTTCCTAGTCGTGATTGAGTACACTCTCATCCTAGATCCTAAATCCTATAGCAGGCTCGCAGCAGTACAACTAAGTTGTTGTACCACCATGATATCGCACTAATTACGAATCGAGACCTGCATGGGGCCGCCACCAAAAATGTGTCACGACCCGCATCCGGAAAATCGGGCATTAGTCGTGGGTACGTCCAGCCTATGCCGCAGAATCGGCGGTAGAACGCTGTCTAGGTCAACTAACTAAATAATAATCTCACACAAAAATCGGCCATGACCTCTCCAAAAGGAGGGCAACCACACAATCAATATATAAATCTGTCAAGATCTCAACTCCAAACGGAGGAGCAAATATCACCATGATAACCACAATATACTTAATCACGAATCTAAGCACGATAAGATAACACAGAGATCTAACAACTATAAAGTCTAACCAACAACAACTACTACAACAACCACAACATCAAATAATAATACAACAATATCCAAAATAATATACAAACAAGGTCTCAATCTAAAACCGGAGACAAATCTGGTGCTAAAAGCTAATAAAAACAACAACAAAGTCCCAGTGATCCCGGCTACCAACCCGAAAATCACTCCTAAACTAGAGGGTCCCTGTCTGCACCATCGACAGGCTCAGGTCCATAAAACGTCGGACACCAATCCTCCGGATACTCTGAAAAATATGTCCAGTCAGGACTGGAGCAAGTACATCTCTAACAGCAGTTCCATTTAAATGATAAAAACTATAAAACAGTTATAGCAAGTAGCAAGAAGAATGAAGCAAGTATAAAACAAGAAAATATGTATAACTGGTGTATAAAGGTAAAGATGTATGGATATCAGAGCAAGGTAGTAATAACTGCAGATACAGGAAATCTAAGCTAAAATCAAGTCCGTGCACATGAACGTGTAGTGAGTCCAGCATGAAAAATATGTAGTGAGTCAAGTCCAGAAACATGTAAGTGAGACAAGTCAAGAAATGCATGAGAGTCCAGACTATAAAGAATGAACTCGGTGTCTTTGAAATACTTGTTTCGACATGTAAACGGCTAGGGGTAAGTACGGCTCACCGCGCACTGGGTGCGCGGCTGCTATCATTCCAGATTAGACAAGAGGGAGTGATTCCTGATGATGCCAGATAGGAATGTTTATATGTCTACTCGAGTATTTCCCTGCCCCGACTAATACAAGTGGATCCAAGACCCGACACACAAATCAAGATGAGTCCAGCCTGAACATGAGTGATGCCTGTAGTGATGCCTGTAGGTGATGCCAATAGTGATTCCAGAATAGAGGCCAGAAACATGTAATGTACGTGTCGCAAGTAAATAAATTCAGAAATACCAGTCAGTGTCCCGTGTTGTGCCAGAATAATCAGATGATACTATACTAGAAGCTGAATCATAATAATCATCAAATAATAAAAACTATCAGAGAATGTACTCGCCTGACGTCCTGAGCAACTGGCGATCCGAACCGGTGTCGCAAGGACCTAATGCGAAAAACAAGCTTAAACAGGGTTCTAATGAGTTAAACAGATATAAAATAACTAAAAATAGGCTTCTAGGGTCGTTCTAGGTCAAACGGGTCAAACCGGTGAAATCTGGGTCAAAAAGTCAACTCTGGGTCCAAAAAGTCAACTCTAGGTCAAAACTAGGTCAAAAGTTGACTTTTGTCACTACCACATTTCCAGATTAGGGCATTTGTGTAATTTCACTATTTGGAATAATATTGAATTTAATTAATTTGCTGAGTTTAAAATTATTTATATATTGTTAGTGATGTTTGGTTTTAGGTCAAACCCTAGAACTCATTAGGACAAACCCTAATGACCAAACCCTAATTTAAAAACCCAGTTCTAGAGAAACCCTAGAATTCTAATTTTAGGGTTGGACCTCAAACCCTAAACTGACTAAACTTTAGTTAACTAGGTTCTACATGACCTAACCTGGGGGTTTAACCTAAAACAATGCATTTGAAACCCTAGTTAGGTTTAATATAAAAAGGAACCCTCTCTTCCTTCATGTAGAAAGGAGAAACCCTAGCCTCCACAAGAGAAAAACCATCTCCCCACCTCCAGATTTTGAAATCCTAACCCTAGGGTTTCCACCTTCCTCCTCCAAAGCAAGGAAAGCAAGGAACTTGGGTCAAAAAGCCTTGGAGAAGAAGAACTTCCTTTGGAGAAACCTTCCCTGCAGGTAAAACCCTATTTTTATTTATTTAATTTTTGTTTTCAGATGGTAATGGCCATTAGGAACCCACCCTTGCTGTGTAGTTAGATTTTTAGGGTTTTGGATTGGGTTTTGGTGACCAACATGGGGTTTTCCCCAATTTTCGTGAACCCTAACCCTAGGTGGTTGATTATAGACTGATTTCACCCTCCTATGTGTAGGTTAGATATTGATTTAGGGTTTTGTTTGGGTTTTTAGGAGATCTGAGTGTGGTTTTCATTTTTTTGCACATCATGTGTTTGGGGAAATGCTTCACTGGAGGAATTACCTATCTAACCTACTTTATTATTATCTAATTTGATGTATGATGTGTGTATATATATATATTTATACATATGTTTGTAGATGTGTTGTGTGTTTGGGGAAGAATGCACTGTGGGGGGGGGAGTGAACTGTGCACAGTCGGGTTTTGGTCCAGAACTGTGCAGTGATTACTGGGGTTCTGTGTGTATGTGGCTGTGTGTAATACTGAGAGGGATGCACATGTGTGTGTCCTAGTCTCCTGCAGATTTCAGTGCACTGTGTGTGTGTTCTCAGGGTGCAGGAGGTTCAGTTTAGTGTGTGGTTGGGTATTATGTATCAGTATTCAGCACTGTGTGTAGTTTTACATGTGGGGTTGGTGTGAGTGATTTCTGAGTGTGTCTGCAAAAGTGCTGTGTGTGAACAAATGTGAAACCTGTGTCACAGTGTATAGGATCAGATTGGATGGATTTTGTGATTTGTTTGTGCACATGGTAGTGAGTATGGGTAGATGCACTTTGGAGAAAGTCTGTTAAATCCAAGTGTGTGTGTTCTCAGTAAAGGTTAACTGTGTGTGTGTGTTATTTCAGAACCTGTGAGATTATCTATGAGTGTGTATTAGGAACTTAGACTGTGTGTGTCCCTGTTTTGGTTGTGTCTTAGTGTTTAGTATCATTGTAGAGTTTCAGTTTCTGTGTGTAAGTGTAGTGATTGGTGTCAGTAAGTGCAGTGTGAGATGACTGAAAACCTAGTCTCAGTTGATACCTGTGTGTGTATGGCTGAGGGTATCAAGTGTATTAGGTTTTGATGTTGAGTTTAAGCCTATGAGAGAATGTGAACTGAGTGTGAGAACCCCTATGCCAGTGTGTAAAACCTGTGCCTGTGTGTCAGTGTGAGTGATACTGTGTGGGAGTGATAGATTTTCCAGGTCCAATGTAAACCTATGAGGGTGTGTATCAGTTAGTCAGGATCTGGACAGTGTGTATTTCTGCCTGAGTGCTAGTGTATGTGTATCAGCTAGATATCTGTGTGTTAGATAGCTAGGTGAGTGTTTTCAGTAAGGGGGAAAAACAGAGTGCCTGTGAGTGAATTGTGAGGACTGTGTAACTGTGCAGTCCTAGTATATCAGTAGCTAGTGCCTAGCTTGTGTGTGTCAATTAGGAATTTGTGTGTGCAGTGAGTTGGGAGTTGAGACCTAAGTGTGTGTGTGTGAACTGTGTAGTGTATCAGTTCTCATTAACTGATACTGTGAATCAGTGTCTGTGAGTAGGTGTAGGTCAGTGTGTTAGTCCCAGTGTGTGTGAGTGATGGACTAGGGTTGGATTAGGGGATCCTGTTGAACAGTTTGATATGTGTGTTTAGGATTAGGATTATGTATCACTAAGTGAGTACCTATGTGTATAAAATTAATTGTATTTGGCATTGGTTAAATTGGTATCATGTATAGTAGGTGAGATACCAAATAGGTAATTAGGTATTAAGTTACTAGTTAAGTTATTAACTAGTATAAGTTAGGTATCCTTAGTATGATATAGAATTTGACTAGTGGACCTAGCATTGACCAGTAAACCTTAGATATGACCTAGAAACCTCGTATTAAATTGTTAAACCTGTTATTCTTTTAATTCATTAATTAACATTGAATTTCCATATTAGGTCATTTTGATCCCATTTTGGACATCGATCCTCACACCTTGCTCAGGACCACAGGCGAGTACATTCTCTGACAGTTTTCATTGTTGATTACTTCTATAAATTGTAGTGCATTACATACTTGATTCCGACACTATGGATACACGGGTTAGCACCCTAGATCCCCATCATGAGGAGTCGTGATTGGAATCCATCGTGCTAGCTGGGGGATGGGGAACTATTAGTAGATTATGTGATCATATCCAAACATTTATATGTACCATAGCTCACCCACTTCTCACGTCGGGTGCAGCCTGACCATTTATATGCTCCATAGCTGTTATATATGATTAGCCTGACCACTATATGCACCATAGCTAACCATACGGTTAGCCTGACCTAAAAAGAATCATAGCTAATCATATATAATCAGCCTGATCTAGTCCCAAGCCGATCACATAATAAACTAATATTTCAAACACTTAGCTAGATATTTTATCTTTATTCAGATTTACTTGTTCTAGCATTCACTGTTTATTGTTCATTGCTAGATGCTCTATTGTCTATTTCATTTTCTCCTGTACTTCTCATTTTCAGCATTTATTTCCATCTTGTATCTCTTATACTGTTTATAGACTTTGTCAATTTAATGAAACTGCTGTTAGTGCTTGTGCTTCGCTCCAATCCTGACTGGATAACAACATTTTCAGAGGACCAGGAGGACTTTTGCCCCACTCATTACGGCCCAGGATTAGAGGGAGATTTCACTCCGGAAATCCCAGAGGAGGTGCCTATCCTAGAGGAGATCCTACCTGGCTGTACTTAGATTATTTTTCTGCATTTATTATTTTAGACTGAGACTGAGATGTATTTATTATTTTGTGACTTTGTGAGGTCATCTAGACCAGGATTTGAGTTAGATTATTGTGGTTGGTTTATTTATAACTCTTTTCTATTCTCATCATGCCATTACTTCTTATAGCTTGTGATTGAGTATATCATAGAACTGTGAATTATTTATCATTGTCCTCCGTGCGGAGTTGAGACTATTGACAGGATATTATATGTTGAGACCTAGACAGCGTTCTACCGCCGATGCAGCGGCGTAGGCTGGACGTACCCACGACTCATGCCCAAATTCCGGGTGTGGGTCGTGACAACTTTGGCGGTCAACCGAGTCAACTACGGTCAAGTTTGGGTCAAACTAGGGTGCTCCTGAAATTCTAGGTCAAACCGAGGTCATTAAGCTAAAAAACTCACAAACTCGCCTCCTTGAGATACCGGGATACCCTCGGTATCCGATACCTCAACCTAGGCTACGCACCCAGCCTATACCCTCTAATACCTATGCTAGCACGCGTAAATATATACACATAAGCATATAAAAATCACTCCAATACTATTCCTAGGCTACTGCTCAAATACCCCGCTCGAAACTCAATACCTTGGTTATCTTAAGGTATTGAGATACCGCTCTAAACTCAATCCGACTACCCCTCTAGCTAGCTAACTATGCATAAACATACATATCTAGCTATAATTTAGGCTAAAATATATATATATCTAATACATATAGACATATACCTATATATCTACACCCAATACCTTATCTTACCTTACCTTACCTTACCTTACCCTCCTCATAAATATATAAATATATTTATATCTAGATATCTAAACTATCTATCTAATATTTACCTATCTAGTTATCTATCTATTTATCTTAGTTAACTATCTAACTATCTAGTTATCTATCCATCTACCTATTAATCTATCTATCTATATACGTATCTATCTAACTACCTATCAATCTATATATCTACTAATCTATCTATCTATCTATCTATCTATCTATATATATATATATATATATATATATATATATATACCCCTCTCTACCTCGCATTTGCTGCTGCTCTTGCTGCTATACATTGCTGCACATGCTGCTGCTGAAGCTAGCAGCTGCTGCTGCTGCATAGGCTGCTGCCTATGCTGCTACTGCTGCTGAATACTGCTGCTGCACCTGCTGCTGGTGCAGCAAGGCTGCTGCTGCAGCTGCAGTTCCAGCCCCAAGCACCCCCCCTCTCTCAAACACACACACACACACCTATATACATACACACATATATATATATATCACTATATATATATATACATACATATATATACATATATAACTCTATAGATATATATATACACACTAACACATCTACTAATATATATATATATATATATATATATATATATATATATATGCACACATATAAACACACACACACTCATACATATAAATACACACACACACACAAAAACACATATCTATATATATATATAAACACACATATATCCATATATATATAAACACACATCTATATATACATATACACACTCACACACTCAAACACAAATATATATCTATATATCCTCACTCACACACACTCACTCACACTAGCACACACCCTCACACACACACTCTCACACACACTAGCACACACTCTCACAAACACACAAACACACAACCACACACATAAACACTCATACATATATATACAAATATATATACATATATATATAAACTCATATGTATATACCTATAAACACTCACTCACACTCACACACACACTCACCTACACACTCACACAAGCACTCACTCACACACTCACCTACACACTCACACAAGCACTCCCTAACATGCTCACAAACACATAACCACATATATATATATAAATATATATATAAAAACACACACACAAATATATATATATACATATATATATATATAAACACAACACACAACACAACGCACACAACGCCCACCAACGCACGCCCAACGACCCCGACACGCCCAAACACCTAAAAATATATAAAAATAACTCGAGAACTCTAGCACACGCTCCCCGATACTAACCCAACGCGCGCACAAGCACGAAACAAGGAACCCAAGTCGAAATGGCCGTTCGGTCATTTCGATGAACACGTGGTACACGGCTCAGAAAACCTCCTGAAACGCACACCAAACGAACTCGAAATCGGCCCAAAATTTACCCACGCGCTCTACACGATGTCTAGATCCTAGAAAATGTGCTCCCGCATCGATTCTAGGCCCGTGGTGGAAACGCACATGTACTTAGAATCGGCGACGACGAAAAGCCCCAAATTCGCCCGAAATGCCCGTTTCTCCGCGACGCGGCTTCCCGTATCCGAACGGAGACACGCACTCACCCTCAAGACACCCGACAACGTCTACCTAGGTCCATCTAACCTAGGGCATCACCCAAAATTGAGCCAAATTCGGATTCCACCCGAAATTGACACAAAACCTAATGTTAAAGTCTCCAAACCCAACCAAACTAGTTCTAACTTCCTCCCACGGGTAGCCTAAGGGTCTAGGAAGGTTCTAAAATATTAATTACACTATAAAAGAGTAATTACAAGGGAAAAATTAGGGTTTACCTCTTGGGAGTTGGAATTCCAAGCCAAAGTCTCAAAAATGCTCCAAATCCTCCAATCCAAGCTCCAATACCAAATCTAGGCTCTACCCACCTAGGTTGGGGAAGAATGTAGGGTTAGGGTTCAATTAGGAAGAAGAAATAGAAGAAAGAAGAAAGAAAAGTGAAGAAGAACTTACTTTGGAGAAGAAAGAAGAAGTGGAGAAGAAGAGGAAGAAGAAGAGAAAGAGTGGAATGAAGAGGGGGGAGCTGCTGGTTCCACGGGTCTGGGAGTGAGGAGGGGCCGGCCACAACACACATAAGGGTTTACAAAGTTCCAAAATACCCAAAACGCCCCTACTCGACTTGGTTTCGGGTTCCGGGTTCCAAAAGCACTCAAACTAGCTCAAAATCTCTCCCACTAACCTTCTAAAAATATAATAAATATTCCTAAGCCCCAAAATAATTCTCACAAGGGTGTGGGCTGGGTCGGACATGGGTCCACTAGGGTCTGACATGGGTCCACGCTAGCCAAAATCCTAAAACATACAATAAAAATATAATACAATTAATAATTAATTATAAATACAATTAATTAAAAATAATGCACAATTAACTAAATTAAAAAAAAAATACCCGACTTTGGAAATTGGGTGGTGACATCCTCAGAGGGACATAACAAGTATACTTAAACACATACCAATAAAGTACTGAAATAAATATCCAATGGGTCGCCTAACCATCTATGTGAATGCAGTTTGAGAACAACTTTCTAACAAGTAAGCTATCTGGCTGAGAACTTGGATTGGCATGACTCTCTCGGAGAACCAGGGGCCTCAAAGGCATGTCGTCTTTTGAACGGCAGAGGCCCGCCAAGTAGTAAAGGGGTCATCACCGCCCGTATCTCCAGCGGAGCTTCTGGGTTACAGAAGGAAAAGTGTAAAGGAGCTCAAATGCGGTACTTGTTGTTCTCCCCACCCCCATGCTCTAAGCATGTCACATCCATTACACGATTTGGTGCATAGCCTATTCTTAGTACCTTAGCCCAATCCTGCAACCAAACAAGGACAAGGATGGGACCACCGTACTACAATAGGCTATGTCCATAGACCTCTAATAACTGCTAAGTCTTCTAGCATGCAAAGTTTCTAACAGTAGTTATTCCTAACGCACGGCCCACACGTACAGGAGGCCAACCCTGCATGCAAGTCCGTGATCTCTATATAAGACTCACACTCGTGTACCAACTGTGTCACGGCCAATGAACCTAATGATGCTACATGATAATGGGGTAGTCTCATGAACAAGGTCAATGCAAATACATAAATAAAAATATATCGCGATGACACTGTCGCGCGGATTTTATATAACAGTTAAAATATATGAACTAAAGACAGAAAATAAAGATGCATGCAACATATGGAATATAAATAATAGTACAATGGCAAGGTATACTTGCCTGGGGTCCTGCTGTTGGTATGAATCAGAGTCCAAGTCACAGTCCAAATAGCCTATGTATTACAAATTTATCACGTCAAAAGATAATTTATTTTAATTTATTTAATTCTGGAATAATTACTCTAAAATCCTATTTTAATCTTATTATTCTGATTTTTATATTAATTCCTAAATTTTGTCCAAAAAAACTGAATTTTATCAACTCGAGACTCATGACACGCAAATCGAGGCGATCTGTTGACCAAAAAGTCAACCGATACAAACTCGACTTTCATGCATAATTTCCTGTAGATTTCAGCATCAAAAATATACTGGAATTTATGGCTCATCTGAATTCAAATTCGTTTGAGAATTATGGCACATACAAATTTTGTATTGTGCACCGACGGTTAAATTCTACCCTAGAAGTTCTACAGAATTAACAGTATGTAAATACTTCGAAATAAATTCTGAAAAAAATATATGTCGATAATCTCGACATTAACTTTCCGAAACTTTAAACGGTTCATGATTCTGATTCCTGGTTCTCCCGAAATCGCAAAAATATCGAAACACGTCTATTTTCGGACATGCTGTGCTCTATGAATTTTCCAGAATTTAATACTAATAATTTAGAAAAACAATTTATATTATCAGAAAGCTAACCTCATTATCGTTCTAACAAAAAAACTAGAGCATGTTTGGAGTCCGGAGCTAGGAGATATCGTCTTTTTATTTCGTCATAACTAGTAGAAAATGAGGCTGAATTTATGACGAATTTTGACTATTTTTTTGGACGAAAAAGAGAGAAATTTGGGAAAGAAAAATATGAAGGATGAGGTATTTATAATGGTGGACACTACTTAATTAAATACGAATAAGATTTGTTAATTTGAATAGGATTATGATAAATTTAAGTAAGGATAGGATATGCATGAAGTTGATTTCCTAGTAGGTTCAGGATTTGAATTAATTTAAAATAGAGTTTGAATTTATCTCAATAATTTATAATCTTAAATATAATTAAAGATAATACAAATAATTTATAAAATCTTATTAATATCTATTAACTCTAAATTAGTATATATCTAATATTAAGACTATATATATCCAAATAAATCCTAAATAATTTTAAAATCTAAATAAATTTCTTAAAATTCTAAATAAATTACAAAAAATATAATTAAATATTTTAAACTAAAATAAATATTTGGTAGGAACGACATGCAAGTATGGTCGTATAGTAAATCATAGAAGTCCTAGAAATTTATATTTTTTTAAGTTTTAATTACCAAAAATTCTAGAAAAATCTCCAAAAATCTAAAATAACCTAAAATAATTCTAAATGAATATTTATATAAGTAAATATATCAAGAAATTTATTTTCTAATTAACTAAGAGCATATTATGAATAAATTCAACATATATAATAAATATAATAATATAAAATATACATAAAATACCTATTTTAGGTGAGAGAGTTTACAATCTACCCAACTTAAAATAATTTCGTCCTCGAAATTAAAATACGACATAATTTGTTAAATCCTTCACATTCGTACATAAGGTATGTCAATCGCAATCTCTTCTAAAAATTTAAATAACAAAATCTATTCGAATCTATCGCGATCACTTCAAAATTAATATAACCACTGTTTAAATCAAAATTTAACCTGTCGTACTCTCTTCTCGACTTTTTTTTTTCAACATTCAAATCTAACTCAAGTCTATATGACATCCCACATCAAAATTTATATCACCATTTCCAACTATCATAATCTCCTTTAGACCTTCCTATTCTCAAATTAAGAATTTTGTACTCTTCAAATATTTAAACTCAATTTACATCCTCAATATTTCAAATAGGTGACCCAACCATCAAAATTAAACTTTTAATTCAAATCATCAAATTATAAAATTTAAATCTAGTTCACCAGTTGTTCAAGTCTAAAATTCTATATTTATCCTAAAAATTTAAATCGATGATTCATCCTTCAATATTCAAAATTTAAATCATGTGCTCAAAGTATAAATATTGGGTCCTCCATATCAAGATTTTTAAATTCATTAAATCCTCATTATCTTAATCCTTTTTTTAAAATTCTCCACATTTAAAAAGACTTAATCTCTCAATCTAATCCTACTTGATCACAATCTAAAAGAATTCTCCTCAAGTTTAATAATGCAATTTCTATCCAACTTAGAATTTACCCATCTATCACATAAGGCTCTTACACTTAAGAAAAATATTCCTCAATTTATTTTCTCATGTCATTCAATCCTCAAAACTTTAACACCAACTATATCATATGTGATATGCCCTTAATCAATTATGAAAGATAGTCACCAAATAATGTGATTGGCCTATGGTGTATATCTTGTACTACCCGTGTATCACTTATATCCAAGCACGAGATTTCGTCTTTCCGAAACAAGGAAAGACGGAAAGCAACGGAAAAGAGTTCAAGGAGGGGTAATAGAATGGAAGTATGGGAATCAAAGCGTTTAAAGAATTCAAATAGGAATTGTCAAGACAGTTGTGGATTGAAATCTTAATTTGGTAATTTTCTATTCGCATGCTCACATCGGTGCAGTTATGTACTTGATATGATATGCTTTGTCGTATCTAGAGGGTAAGTATATTTGTCTACTGGTCCACTATACATCTCAATCCACGTAAAATACTATTGCGAAGGGCGAATCAAGCGCACTAAGGTTAGCTAGACCTTAATATACTGATTCTGAATTGTATTATTGTGGGCCTCCCCAATAATACATATGTCATGAACAAGCTCGATAAAGAATAAGCTTGCAAAAACTAGGCTATAATAGCAGCATAAGTCAAGGTAGTACAGCAAATATAAGTACGCTAGATGATGATGAAAGGAAGTACAATTTAATTCAGGTTTACAAAAAAAAAATAAAACAGAATAAGCAATAATAACAAAGATTCTACAATCTCTACGGTTATCATACAACCTCCTTGTCTAAGTTGCTAGTCAACCAAATAGGGCATGGGCCTCTAAATTCCACCGTCTGAATAAACACTGTCGTCTAGTGCTAGCATAAAATTAATGTCATTTAGTTACACTACCTCGATGGGTCAAGTGGACTATGTGATACTAGGTTGTGAGGCATACTACCCAACTTATAATAATTAAACTAATACTGTGACAGTCTTAAGAGGGTCCTACAAAATAATCTTGCACATGTAAATAAAACAGAAACTCTTTATTAGGGTATATGAGGAAAAATCTTGGTATTGATTAGGGTATCCTTTTTATGTAGGTAATGGTCATCCTAAGTCTTAGTCATAACACTTACAAGCAAGTGTCAATGGTAAGGATAGAAGAGTTACTGGCCGTTAAAGGGGAGGGGTCTAACGTGTATCGGGGTGAGGGTACAAATTACGTGGTCTACAATTAGGGGTAATCATCACAATCTAATTGAACAATTTAACTATCAGGTTCTAACTACAAGGCACATAATTCAAAATTTAAAATTCAAGATTACAACTATTACTTTAGCAAACCATATATCCTATCATAGAATACAATTGCTTGGTCTAAAATCAGAAGCGTCAGATTGGCATGAATTGAAAGATGGAGAAAAGAAGATCATAATTTAGTCGTCGCGCGAGTGGTGAGCGCTAGGGTTTCAGAGAAACAAGATGTGAAATTTAAAATAGGGCCTATAGATAGCATCATGGTTTCTAAAGGGAAGTGGTACACTAGCTACTATGTTTGAGGTATGATTAGGGAAATATTCTATGCATTGCTCTTGGCTTTCTAGGGTACTTGTCTACTAATAATAAGACAATGACATAAGTTTTATAGTTCTCTAATACTATCCAGTTATGAAGGTTAGGTTCAGTCCTAATGTTCAATATTGGTTCTCCATTGGTTCCTCAATACTAGGGTCAAACATTATGGTAAAACTTCTAACTATCTCTAGCAGTGTCTATACTACTCAAGTCTTCTTAATACATCAAGGGGTAATGGTATACCAATCTAAAGATGAGGAGTTCTAGGGTTCACTAGATATTCTAAACTTAGTGGTGTGTCTATATCCTCGTTGTATTCTTAATAGGTGTGCTACCATGATTATCATCCTAATAATAGGGGTTCCTATATTCTAGCAGAAGGCTATTCTCAAAGAACTATTAGGGAAGTACATGAATCAAGCAGGATGCAATTATTCGAATAGAATAGAGAGGAGGAAGATGAATCATAGTCAATGTGGATGAGATCCTATACTCTAGTCCTAGGTGCAGGCTTGTTCGGTACAGTAACGTAACCGAGACAATATGCTCTCGACCTGCATGGGCCACCACAAAAACATGTCACGCCCCAGTCCCAAAAATACGTAGGACTAGGACACGTAAGCATGCCAGCCGCATGGATATGGCAACTCCAATATATGGAAACCAAATCCATACGTACGCTGTATTATGAATATCAAATCCACAAGTGGTAAAAATATAATACAAGTCACAGGGTAAAGTCTAAATCTCATCCACCAAAATCATATAGAAATAAATAACCAGTATCTATGAAACTAGATCCCAATAAGAAGGATCTAAAGATAATAGTTGGGTGGAAACAAATCCACTACCAACTCAAATGAGAAAAGTAAATACAATATAAGTACAACTCACTCAAACAATATAAGTACCAGCTACCAATCATGGCTCGAAGGAAAGACATCCACGAAGCTTCTATATCCTTCCAATCTGCGCTCCTGCAAATACTCAAGAACAGGTACACCTGGCAGCGGACCAGGTCCTCAGAGGGACATAACAAGTATACTTAAACACATGCCAATAAAGTACTGAAATAAATATCCAATGGGTCTCCTAACCATCTATGTGAATGCAGTTTGAGAACAACTTTCTAACAAGTGAGCTATCTGGCTGAGAATTGGGATTGGCATGACTCTCTCGGAGAACCAGGGGCCTCAAAGGCATGTCGTCTTTTGAACGGCAGAGGCCCGCCAAGTAGTAAAGGGGTCATCACCGCCCGTATCTCCAGCGGAGCTTTCGGGTTACAGAAGGAAAAGTGTAAAGGAGCTCAAATGCGGTACTTGTTGTTCTCCCCACCCCCATGCTCTAAGCATGTCACATCCATGACACGATTTGGTGCATAGCCTATTCTTAGTACCTTAGCCCAATCCTGCAACCAAACAAGGACAAGGATGGGACCACCGTACTACAATAGGCTATATCCATAGACCTCTAATAACTGCTAAGTCTTCTAGCATGTAAAATTTCTAACAGCAGTTATTCCTAACGCACGGCCCACACGTACAGGAGGCCAACCCTGCACGCAAGTCCATTATCTCTATATGAGACTCACACTCGTGTAACAACTGTGTCACGGCCAATGAACCTAATGATGCTACATGATAATGGGGTAGTCTCATGAACAAGGTCAATGCAAATACATAAATAAAAATATATCGCGACGACACTGTCGCGCGCATTTTATATAACAGTTAAAATATATGAACTAAAGACAGAAAATAAAGATGCATGCAACATATGAAATATAAATAACAGTACAATGGCAAGGTATACTTGCCTGGGGTCCTGCTGTTGGTATGAATCAGAGTCCAAGTCACAGTCTAAATAGCCTATGTATTACAAATTTATCACGTCAAAAGATAATTTATTTTAATTTTTTAATTCTGGAATAATTACTCTAAAATCCTATTTTAATCTTATTATTCTGATTTTTATATTAATTCCTAAATTTTGTCCAAAGAAACTGAATTTTATCAACTCGAGACTCACGGCACGCAAATCGAGGCGATCTGTTGACCAAAAAGTCAACCGATACAAACTCGACTTTTATGCATGATTTTCTGTAGATTTTAGCATCAAAAATATACTGGAATTTACGGCTCGTCTGAATTCAAATTCGTTTGAGAATTATGGCACATACAAATTTTGTATTGTGCACCGACGGTTAAATTCTACCCTAGAAGTTCTACAGAATTAACAGTATGTAAATACTTCGAAATAAATTCTGGAAAAAATATATGTCGATGATCTTGACATTAGCTTTCCGAAACTTTAAACGGTTCATGATTCTGATTCCTGGTTCTCCCGAAATCGCAAAAATATCGAAATACATCTATTTTTGGATATGCTGTGCTCTACGAATTTTCCAGAATTTAATACTAATAATTTAGAAAAACAATTTATATTATCATAAAGCTAACCTCATTATCGTTCTAACAAAAAAAACTGGAGCGTGTTTGGAGTCCGGAGCTAGGAGATATCGTCTTTTTAATTCGTCATAACTAGTAGAAAATGAGGCTGAATTTATGACGGATTTTGACTATTTTTTTGGACGAAAAAGAGAGAAATTTGGGAAAGAAAAATATGAAGGATGAGGTATTTATAATGGTGGACACTACTTAATTAAATACGAATAGGATTTGTTAATTTGAATAGGATTATGATAAATTTAAATAAGGATAGGATATGCATGAAGTTGATTTCCTAGTAGGTTCAGGATTTAAATTAATTTAAAATAGAGTTTGAATTTATCTCAATAATTTATAATCTTAAATATAATTAAAGATAATATAAATAATTTATAAAATCTTATTAATATCTATTAACTCTAAATTAGTATATATCTAATATTAAGACTATATATATCCAAATAAATCCTAAATAATTTTAAAATCTAAATAAATTTCTTAAAATTCTAAACAAATTACAAAAAATATAATTAAATATTTTAAACTAAATAAATATTTGGTAGGAATGACATGCAAGTATGGTCGTATAGTAAATCATAGAAGTCCTAGAAATTTATATTTTTTTAAGTTTTAATTACCAAAAATTCTAGAAAAATCTCCAAAAATCTAAAATAACCTAAGATAATTCTAAATGAATATTTATATAAGTAAATATATCAAGAAATTTATTTTCTAATTAACTAAGAGCATATTCTAAATAAATTCAACATATATAATAAATATAATAATATAAAATATACATAAAATACCTATTTTGGGTGAGAGAGTTTACAATTTCTTTCCATCCAACTATTATCTTTAGATCCTTCTTATTGAGATCTAGTTTCATAGATACTGGTTATTTATTTCTATATGATTTTGGTGGATGAGATTTAGATTTTATCCTGTGACTTGTATTACATTTTATACCACTTGTGGATTTTATATTCATATTACAGCGTACGTATGGATTTGGTTTCCCTATATTGGAGTTGCCATATCCATGCGGCTGGCATGCTTACGTGTCCTAGTCCTACATATCTTTGGGACTGGGGCGTGACAGATAAGGACTATAAAGCAATAAACATGTGATGCTAGCTACTAAGAAGACAGTAAAATAAATGCAATGGCAATTAAAGAGAGACAGGCAATATAAAGAGACAGGCAATAGGCAATATGATATAGTCAGTGCATGTATGAAAATGAAAAGAACAAGGAACAGCATCATATACGGGTGATGTAGTATATGATTTAAAATAGGGAACTGTAATCTATTCTAAGTGTTTGAAATAGTAGTTTTAAAATGTGATCGGCTTGGGAACATGTACGATAGCTACAGGGCCTGGCTAATCATGGATGAAGAGCATGATTAACACTTACATTGTTCTACACTACAATAAGAGGTTATGATCACATTTCTTACTAACTACTTCCCCGCCCCCAACTAGTACTGTGGATCCAACCATGACACGTCACGATACACGAGCAAGTCCAATCTATCATGTACGATGTCTAATATACATGTCGTGTACAATGTCAATACGATAATCAATGTAACATCTCATGACTGCAGATCCAAGCTATACTAGTCCGTGTAGCACAGTGTCAAGGATTCAGATGTAACATTTCATGATTATTGAACTTATAGAAATTATCAAGGAATTGGAAATTATCAGAGAATGTACTTGCCTTGGGTCCTTAGCTGGTAATTATGGATGTCCTGTTCCAGAGTATCCCCTGGGTAAAGCAACAGTCCTAAAAACATATCACAATAACACTGGTATCAGGTGCTACCCTAACACACAGTCTATAAACACTGGCCTCAGGGCCATGCCAGGCAGGGCACTAGTCAACTAGGGTCATCTAGTAGGGATACATATATACATATTATACTATACCAATTGAACAAAGAAGATATATATATATATATATATATATATATATATATATATATATATATATATATATATATATATATATACTTACATCATATGTATGCCAAAACATATTTAAATATATATCTATTAGTTTAAGAAAATGTATATATATATATTCGTACCAATAAAATATACTATATACTTGCATATGAGTACATATATATATACTAATATAAAAATACAATACTACCATATATGAGGAATACATAATACTAATATATGAATTTAGTTTGTACTAGTATATGCTTTTTATTTACTAGATATCTTATATATATAAAATAACCAATATACATATATACAATATATATATATATCAATTTAATCATTCATACTAGAATACGTATATATATATATAAATCATATTTTAATATATACATGTACATATATATATATATACATATCATCTTTTAATTATACACATTAATTACATTAATTTATCAATACATTACATTAACCATACTAATACATTAATTACATTAACATACTAATGCATTATATATATGCTATACATTATGTGTTTAAATATTAATTAAATAAACAATATACATATACATATACTAATACGTATTTATACTAGAATACATATGCAAAATATATATATATACTATATATATTTATACCAAAATAATAACTATACTATATACATGTATATTAATATACACATACACACAGATATACGTATATGTATTTCATAATCCTATATTTATACACATTAATTAAATAACTATTATACATATACATATATTATATATATACCCATACGTATATACGTATGTATATATATACACATATATATATATATATATATATATATATATATATATATATATATATATATATATATAAGAAGAAGGAAGGGGAAGAAGAGGAGAACTTACAGAGTGGGGGCTGGCCGAAATTTGGCCGGAGACTCGTGTGGAGTTGCCGGAATGGGGAGGAGCAGCCGGAGTAATGGCCGGGGGAGTTGACTCTAGGTCGGTGATGTAGGAGGAGACGAAGGGAGAGCCGCCGGCCGGAGTTAACAGGGAAGGGGGTGGCTGAATGTTGAACTCGGGTGGTGATGCTCGATGATGGAGGTGGTGGTGAGAGTTGTTGGCAGCGAGAAGGCGAGCACAGCAGGGGAAAGGAGCCGCCGGAGCACAGGGACTGCGGGGATGGGCTGGCCGGGAAGCACAGTATGTGGGGAGGAACAGGGTGAGGTGGAACTCGGCAATGGAGGAGGCGCGGGGATCAGTGGGGTGCCGGCGCCGGAGTGCAGAGGTGAGGGGGTTAGGCCGGGGACTGCTACGGGCCGCCGGAGTACAGCGGGTCGGCTGAAGCTTGACCGCCGTGGGAATGGTGGTAATGGTGGTGGCGGTGTTAGAGGATGGGAGGAAGAGCAGCCGGGGCCGGCTGTACACAGCAAGTCGGGATGGCCGCCGCCGCCGGGAACAGTAGATGGGGGGAGATGAACAGTGTTCCCCCCTCCCTTCTCTTTGAATTTTAAAAATTAAAGAAGAGAGGAAGAAGAAGAAAAAGGAAGGAGAAGAAAAGAAGAAGAAAAGAGAAAGGAAATTTTCATATGGTTGGAGAGAAGATGTGGGGGCTTGGGGAGGTGTGCTACCTAGGTTTTCTAGGGATTAGGGTTTGATGGGACAAGACATAATATAGGAGAGAGGGTTTTGATGGAGGGTGAGGATGCACTCAATTAAATGAGTGGTCCAGATTGGTCATGAGGTTTCTTCATGTGGGTATGATGGTGATAATTAACAATTAATAGGGCTCCCTCATTGGTTTAAACAAATGGGTGTTGGCACCAAAAATGCAAATTTGCAAATTAGCCCCCTTAAATTTGGGTATTTGCACAGACGCATGAAATGACGAAAATTTGGCGGGCGATTCGGTGTCCGATGTTTTGTAGGGTCAGGGGGCGCTGTATGTTTGGTATGGGCTCAATTTGCAGGGCACCGGAATTAAATTGGGATTTCAGAATCGGTTAAAATAGTATCCTCAATTTAATTAGAAATAAATATAAGTTGTGTTCTAAAATTAATTAGGAGTACATGGAGCCAAAATCAGGTCAGGTCATCAATACCAATAATGAAGAAGACTCAGAACAGAATATTACTCTAATTTGGGCCGCATGAAAAATAGGTCAAGATTAATTTTAATTGGAACGCACAACGATACAAAATAGGGATTTATTAAATAACGTCCGCGACGATTTTTGTGCGGCTAGAAGTAAGGCACAGGGAGCATAATTATGAGTTGCAAAAATAGCAGAATGGAAGGCGGGCATGTCTAGGGCAAGATTGTGAAATTTGTTGGAAGACAAAAGCTAGGGTAGCGCTCCAAATATCAAAGCAAAGGCAGGGCGCAATAATTAAATAAATTACGGTAATGAATGAAAATCTCTAAGAATTAAATTCTAAATAAATCAATCAAATACGAATTCCACAACTTGGACAGGTCTTCATCTACTGGGCTTCTAGGTCAAGTCTACTAGCTTAAAATAAATGAACACTGTATATAATACTAGATTTAATTTCACATCACACATTTATTTAAAATCAAATATACTATCATGCAATTACTAAATTATAACTACCAATAATATTAAATATTTAAAAAGTCAAAAATACCCCTGTTTTCGGAACGTGGTAGTGACAGTTTTGCCTTAGAACAGCAACAGTCAATCACAATTTTATGACTATTACAACATTGCTCGCTAGGGGGCGTAATAAACATGTTGGAAGGTCCTCTCTCCTTATGCTTCTGGATTAAGTATTTGCGCAGGTCAGGGAGAGTAGCAACTTGAGCTTATTTTACGTCGTTGGACTTTCCCGGCGTAAATTGGAGATTCGCTCAGAGTGGCGTAAGGCTGAAGAGGTCCTCAGCTGGCCGTCGGCTTCCCGCGTAATCCGGAGGGTAGGCAGATTGCTCCTTCGCTGGCGTAACGGCCGAGGAGTCGAGTATTCCGCTGCCTGCTTCCCTTCGCGGAAATCACGGCGTTCATCTGGTTTCTCGTAGAGGTCAGATGTTGTCTGTCCTGGCGCTGAGGCATCACCAGAAGTTTGGTCTGTACCGCGCGTAGCGGGAGACTGGTTCCTACGCGTAGAGCGCAGCGGATACTTCTGGGTTAGCGCTGAGGCTTTGTCCGAAGTTTTGTCTGTACCGCGCGTAGCGGGAGACTGATTTCTGTGCGTAAAGCACAGTGGGTACTCCTGGGTTAGTGCTGAGGCTTTTCCCAAAGTTTTGTCTGTACCGCGCGTAGCGGGAGACTGATTTCTGTGCGTAAAGCGCAGTGGATACTCCTGGGTTAGCGCTGAGGCTTTGCCCAAAGTTTTGTCTGTACCGCGCGTAGCGGGGGACTGAATTTTACGTAAGGGGTACGGAGGGAGCGATGCTACCACCTCATTGGTCGGAGAGATCGGAGAGATCGGAGAGTCCACAAGAATGACGGAGGATGTCTTGGGCATCCACACTTTGCGCAGCTTCCTGTTGTCTCAGACGGAGAGAGTATGAGAGCTACCCCCAGTCCAAAGCATGTCTTCGTAGGCAGACTGGTCGAATTGGACGACCAGTGTCTTCTTTACGGATCCCACGGATACCGCATCGTATTGAGCAATTACTTCCTCGTCAGAAGAGAAAGACGTCCCCAGCAGAGTCGCCATCTTGTTTGTGGTATTAAATGAAAGAATGAAAGTGTATTTCAATGACAGGGTTTATACGAGACCCGTGCCCTTTGGTTTACAAACAAACTTGTATAATTCGATCCTATACGAGGATGCGGGAGTACAATTTATTTAATCTGGGTATAAATTGCTATAGGTGTCTGATCTGCAGTCGATCACTTTAGCCCTTGGACTACACGATGTTGAAGAAGTGCCGTGGAAGACGGGTAGCGGCTTCGAAGGCTGCGAAGGAGGGTGGATGCACGGTGCCAGAGCCGTCGACCCCTACTCTTTTGCCTGAGCTCCGGACTCTTCTCTCCTTCTCCTTCTCCTTCTCTCTCTCTCTCTTTACTAATTCTCCGACCTGGTTCGATCTTCCAAATTGTCGACCTT
This sequence comes from Iris macrosiphon, assembly GCA_036927795.1. Lineage (NCBI taxonomy): Eukaryota > Viridiplantae > Streptophyta > Magnoliopsida > Asparagales > Iridaceae > Iris > Iris macrosiphon. Next base: position 105,315,047 of record JAYESA010000010.1, on the reverse strand, counting down.
GTTCCCCATTGATAGGGGTCTCTATTTATAGAGTTTTGGTGACAGTGACCACTCCATCGGTATAACAACCGAGGAGTGGACAGTACAACACCCTTTTATACAACGGTTAAAATAACCAATGCCTGCGCATAAATGACCTTTTGAGTGAGCATGTGACACGTGTCCAACTAAGGGAACAAAACGCGTATATCTGCTGCGAAGATCACAACGTAGAAGCCACGTAGGTAGGTATCCCTTGTGTAGAAGAGGTTGGCGTAGAAGCCAAATGACTGTCACCCCTGGCGTAGAAGCCAAAATAGGCATAGAAGCCGAACAGGCATAGAAGCCGAACAGGCATAGAAGTCGAACAGGCATAGAAGCCGAACATGCATAGAAGCCGAATGGTCGTAGAGACTGAGTGGGCATTTGAAGCCGAATGAGCACAGATCCTGGATGGGCGTAGAAGCCGCTACGTACCATGCCAGAGTGTTGATGTGGACGTCTTCGCCGGAATTACGGCTTTCGAAGGTGTAATCAAATCTCTTACAGAGATTTGCCACCATCCTGTGCATTAAATACGGAGACGTGTTTTGAAGGTCTGTATCCTTTCTGTGCATCCGTCGCAGAGACGTGTCTTAAGGAAAACTGTCACCGCTCTGTGCAATTTGACGTAGAGACGTGCCTTGGGCCCTGTACGAAGTATAGCTTTTGACGTGGTAGGCGGTTTGTCTACTGCGGAGCGTAAAACAGCTCATGTTTGCCTGTGTAAAATAAGGCGGCATATTTCCTTGTACGCGAAAGAGCGATTTACGCTGGGGGGACTTTGATAACCGACGGTTTGGTGATATTTTAACCAAATCCTCTGCATTAAATGCCGAGATCCGCCATCATACTGTGGGCGCATCCCGAGGGGTCTGCCATTGTTTCCAGTCGTCGTCTGGGTAGCCGTGCAGCACTTTTTGTCAGAAGTCAGAGGCCAGGTTCACTGCGTGACTTGACAGGTTCATTTCGGGGAAAACGAAGCGTTCCTCGTACGCATTAACGCTGCTTTGAGAGCGGCTGAGTTTTACACCATGGAGGCGATGAAGAACTCTGTCTTACGCTAGAGCGGCCTGGACGTACTGCACTTACGCGGATGGTCCTTTGAGCTTATACTTCATGCTGTGTTTTAGCAGAAAAAACTCTGTTGCACGCTTGATGGCTCTGAAGGCCTCTGTTTACGCTACTCTGCATCAAGAGGCTGTGTAGATCCTCCCAGCGTATTTTTCATGCTTCTACAGGGGTATCCGTAATTACACTTGGGTCATCTAGTACATATAATTATACATATTATTAACTAGCATATAACATTAATACTCATAATATATATATGTATACCAATTGGTTACATATAATATATATATATATATATATATATATATACACACTAATTGAATTTATACTATATATATATATATATATATATATATATATATATATATATATATATATATGTATATATATATATTAAACATATACTAGGGGATACATATACTATACGTATATACCAATTGGGTTCATATACTTTATATATATATATATGTATATATATACCAATATATATATAAACACATACTAAATACATATACTAATACGTACATATATACACCCATATACCATACAATACGCGTATATTAAACATGGCTAAATACGTATGCATGCTAACGATAAATACGCGTATGCGTGTACGTGTACATGTACGCAAGAGGGAACTCGAACCTGTGTACTTGGGACGAGACGTTCGTGTCGAGGTCGTCGCGAAGGGGGTGCTCGGCTGCTCCTGCTGTTGCTATATCGAAGAGTCCGGCGGGTTGGCAGCGGGTTGCTGCTCGACGTGGAGGCGGTCGTGCAGTGCAGCGGGTCGGGTCGTGATCCGGTCGACGAGGAGAGACGGGGTAAAGCTTCAACGTAGAGGCGGGTTGTGCAGTCGTTCATGTGGACAGTGGCTCGGTGCAGCATTGTGCAAGCGGGTTCGACGAGGGGTTCGTCCGACGGGAGCTCTGGTAGAAGTGGCAGGAGGAATGCGAGCGGGATTGAGGCAGGGAGTTGGGCGAGTCGTCGTGTGGAGGAGGGTCTCCGGTCGAGGGGGTTCGGGACTCCGGCGTTGGTCGGGGGAGAGTCGGTAGGGATCAGCGGGAAAGAGTCGGGGAGTTAGGATGATGAACAGTAAGATGGGAAAATAGAAATCGGCTGTAGCTTTATGTTTAGGTTTAAGGAAAAGAAAAGAAAAGAAAAGAAAAGAAAAGTAAATGAATACTATTTATATATAGGTATAATATTGGGTTGACCTAGAATTAGGGCTTGGTCAAACCTCTTGGGAAAAGGGCTTGCCATGGATATTTTTCAAGGGCTAGGATTCAATTGGATTCAAAATAAAGGGCTATGATTGTCACGACCCGTACCCGGTTTAGGGGCACGAGTGCGTGGGTACGTCCAGCCTACGCCGGAGCATCGGCGGTAGAACGCTGTCTAGGTCAAGTACTATCTAAATAATCTCACACTAGTATCCAACTCCATAAGGAGACACGGATAACACTATAAAGATGAACAACATACTCAATCACAATTACAGCACGATAAGAATTCGAAGAACAAAAGAGTACAACACAAGACTAATGATAAAACAATCATACCTGTAATCAGTAACAACCAATCTCCAAGTGTCAGAACAAGTCCACTAAGGTCACAGTCTGGAAAAATATTTTCCAGTCAGGAAGGAGCAAAGTACATCTCTAAATAGCAGTTCTATATAAATGACATAAACTATGTAGCAGTTCTAGATGGAAACATACCAGATGCATGTATAAGTACGAGAATGTACAATGAGAGAAATACTGGAAATACTGTAAGTAAATGCAGGAAAAGAAACATTATGTCCATGAGCAAGAAACCTATGACTAAGTGTGTGAGTACTAGCTTTAACATGTGATCGGCTTGGGAACTTGATCAGGCTGGTTACATGTGATTAGCTATGGTTCATATAAAGTCAGGCTAACCGTTGGTTAGCTATGATGCATGTAAAGATCAGGCTAATCACACGTAACAGCTATGGAGCATGTAAATGGTCAGGCCGCACCTGACGTGAGATGTGGGGTGAGCTATGGTGCATATAAAGTTGGGTATGATCACATATCTACACTAAAGTACTCCCCAAAACCCCGACTGGTATAGTAGATCCAATCATGGTACGCTATGGCACGGGATTCCCTAGGAAGGTAGCAAATCTCCCCGGGAATCAGTGTCTGTACATGCACAAGATATCAAGGAAACAAGTCCTGTACAAGCTACACCATGAATAAGGAATAACATCTCATGACGAGATCCGTGTATACCAATTCGTGTAACCAATGTGTCAAGAACATGGATATTTACACTAGATACAGTGAACATAGGAGATATCATAAATTAGAAACTAATCAGAGAATGTACTCGCCTTGGGTCCTTAGCTGGTAATTATTGATGTCCTGTTCCAGAGTATCCCCTGGGTAAACCAACAGTCCTATAAACATATCACAAGCAAAACCACATTTGCATCAGATGCTACACTAACACAGTCAAAAATACTGGTCTCAGGGCCAGGTCAGGCAGGGCACTAGTCAACTAGGGTCATCTAGTATAGACACGTATATCATACACATTTACACTCCAAGTATATACTAATAAAAACGTATATAATATATATATATAAGTGTCTCTTAGTATTTGTACAAAATACATATTTGTGTATATATACTAATAGATGTTTATAAATATATATTTTTTTATACCAAAATACATATTTGTATATTTATATATCAATCAAATATTCTTATATATGTATATTAGCAAATCAAAGAATGTACATAATGCCACACTTCTCAAGGTGATCCCAAATGAAGTAGCAGTTAGTTCCAATGGGTCCGGAGCAGTCCAATTAGCTAGAAACTACATAAGGAAGTCCACGATCGGAGCTCGGCACGAAAATCGAGATAAGGATACCGAGTCCTCAATACATAGAGAAATTTACCGGGGTTTAGCTAAGGTTAAGATTCACAAGTTAGCTAATAAGAGAAAAGGGTCGATTGTTCGAAATCAAGGTAACTCCTTAATTTATGAAAAAATCATTTGGAAATCATTTTGAACAATAATTGTTAAAACTTCCCTTTTGAACAAAATTACAATTTAAAGGTTTATTTATAAAAATCTAGAATTTACGTAAAAGCCAATACATTTTTATTTATGGTAAAATCGGTCACCGATCCATATAAACAAATTTTGAACTCATTTTATTATTGGAACTATATTTTTAATAATAATATAAACCCAAGATTTATTATATTTAACATAATCAAAAACCTTTTAATTATAACTAAATAAACTAATTACATAATATTAGCTAATTACATATACTAAACCAATTATATTTATTTACTACATCAATTACAAATTAACTAAACTAATTATAAGAAAATACCAAACTAATTAATTAATATTTACTAACTGGTTAATAAATAAATTCCTGATTAATAACTAATTACTGTTTATTAATTATTAACTAATCAAATCATTAACTAAACTAACTATAATTAATTAATTAACTAATTAATCATACTTAACTAAACTAATTAAATATTAATTAACTAATTAATTATATAATTAAACCATTTAAACTCACTCCCCCTCTGAGAAATCGAAAGGAAAAGGAAACAGGGAAGGGGGCTCACAGTTTGGGTCTACCGGCGTCGGCGGATGAGGTCCGCCGGGCAGGGCGGTCGACGTTGAGGGGAAGCGGCCACAGCTCGACGCGAGGCGGTGGCGGGCTGCTCGAACTCGGCGAGGAGGGGATCCGCGGCGGCGTCTTCGGCAGATCTGCGGCGGCGTGGGACTCGAGAGCGGCGGGCGCTCTGTTCGAGGAGACGGTGGCGCTCTCGTCCCGAGGAGGCGGTCGGCTGAGTTCGACGGCGCGGCGCTCTGTCGATCGACGGATCTGAGGAGATCCGAGGCGGATCTCCGAGCTCGACGCGGTGGCGGCGTCGACGAGGGCTCGACGTGGTGGCGACGTCGACTGGCTCGAGGAGGGCTCGACGCGGCTGCGACAGGGCGGCGACGGCGGCTTCGTTCCAGCGGCGACCACCGGCTTCAGCGGCGACGGCGGCTCGATCTAGGGTTAGGGTTCTTGGTGTCAGGGGGTCGTGCCCGGGTCTGCCGGACACGGGGATGGTGTTGTATACGTGTCCGGGTTGGACACGAGGGTGGTGTTGTGTGGGGGACGTGTCCGGGGCAGGACACAGAAATCTGATGTACTGTGGGCGTGTCCGGGTGTATCGGACACGGAAAGCTGGTTGTAAACTGTAATCTGGACACAGGAAATGAATGGATACGTTGGGACACCCGGGGTCGGACCCGAGGCCATCACGGCTGACACGGTGATGCTGGACACACGGACACGAGCACACAAAAAATGGTGGTGGCTGTGGCTTTGTGGGGATTTGTGAAGGCTAGCTAGGGTTTCTAGGGAGGTGTGATGAGGGACTTAAATAGGGGGAGATGGTGTAGGATAAAGGGTTGCGGGTTGGCCCAATAATGAATGGCCCAGAATTAAATATAAAAGGGTTTCTCATGTGGGAAAAATGAGGGTGTGAAGGCTAGTTGATGGGAAAATGGCAACTTGTAAAAATAAAAATAAAGATATAATTTCAGAAAATATTTTAGGAAAGCTATGTAATTTATTGATTTACCATCCCATTAAATATAAAATTATTTTGAAGAACGACTAGTCCTTTAATTAATTTTATCCAATAAATAATTTTATGATTTTAAGCCAATAAACATTTGAAACTAGAGGAATATATATATATTATTATTATTTATTTATTTTGTACTACAGCGTCATTTAGGAAAAATGATTTTTATAAAAGATTTTTAAATTACCTTCTACAATCAAACATCGTTCAAAAATCAACTAAAAATTTTCAAGGAGAAATGTTTTATAAAACTTGATATTTTAAAATGAATTAAAATCTAATTATTTTGGAAATTGGAAATCGGAGGTTACAAGTCTATCCACCTTAGAAAAATTTCGTCCTCGAAATTTTAGGGATGACTAGGATAGAAAAAATTTGTTGTTCATAATGATGAATATATCATTGAAGAAAATATTTCTATGAGGAAAATATTTACCAAACAGAAGGAAACATGAAGAAAAAGAAAAAATATGGTTTAAGACAGGAATAACTTGAAGGAATTATGGCTCGGCCTTGAATCCTCTAGAAGGTTTAGGTTTTGGGAAGTAGACACGATCACAAAAAAACAGATAATTGGAATAATGCACGTTACCTTTTCAAAGTAACTAAACCAAGGAAGACCCAGTATAATGAATGATATAGACATGAAAGTTATAGCTAATTCGAAAGATACGGTCGACAATTTGATTTAAGAAACTTAAATACATCCTTCAGAATGTAATCAAGAGACATCTAATCGCCTTTCTTGATTTCTAGGAAAAAGAGTAGTCTTTACTACCTTCTGAAAATAATCCTTCCTTTTTATCCTCGTTCATTTTACTTTTCTCAATCTTGTGATTCATCATTAACTAATATCTATAAAAGTTTCAAATTCCACAAACTTTATTAGATTAGATCCTAGAATTTTTGAATCAAAATTTATTACATGTCCAAAATCCTTATCATCAAATTCGAGTTTGTTTATCTTCACATCAACTATACCTCGATTATTTTCTTCGATTTTAAATGTTACTGTCATGGTCAAGATTTTAATTTAAATCACAACCTCAATATACCATGATCTTACCTTACGACCTTCAATTATATGATCCCATAATCAATTATATTATAATCTTCTTTACCATGAGCTTCATTTTATTCCATATTTCTTTATCCGTATGTATAATGTTTCCGAATTTGAACTAATATTTTTTTTTTCATCCTCTGAATTTATTATCCCAATGTAAAAAATTTTACTACTCAAATCCTCAATATTTTAATTGAATTCCAGTCGTATCATAATCTCCTCAAATTTTGAGTAAATAACTAAATACAAAATTTACTATCCAATCCCTTTTAATTGAAATCCAATCAATACATATTTATAAAACTTAAAAAATCTGCATCCCAAAATTTAACTTTAAACACTCATCAATCATCTAACTCAATTTCAATCGATGCTTATTCCAATCTAACTCCTCATTCCAAGAGTTTAATTTGACACTATTCCATTTACGATTTTATTTCCTGCTTTTCTTTTTCCTCAAATACTCAACGATGCGATACTTCCAGTATCTTCAATGCAACATTCCTACTATATAAAATTTCTATCTTGCAGTCAAATAGATAAAATAATAATCTCTCAAATTTCTCAAATTTTTAATAATCAATTCAATCATATCAAGACCTCCTTAAAATTAATAAATCCTCAAATTTTTTTGGCTCTGTGAATTTCTTAATTCTCCCTTTAAGTAAATGTTTGTCCTCGAATTTCAATCAAACCTCGATTTTCGCAAAAACAATGATTCCATCAACTCTGTTATAACAATCCCCTAAATCTTTATTTAAATTTATGCTCATCCATAATTTAATCATCGTGTCCCTTTTTGTCGGTCATACCCTTGTCATAAATCCTTGCTATGGTCAAAACCCAAATGATCATGGTTTAAGAAAATTCTACTTACATCCATGCAATTTAAGAAAATATATAGGTCATGTGTCTTGTCATGGTATTTCAGTCTCTGTTAAGGTGTACTACTAGCTAAGTTCTAACAAGAAAATCACGAATATAAACCACGTTACTAGGGAATCAATCAATCAAAAGACGAAAAAGAACATTAGGAAAGAAAAGAAAGAACCTGCTAACATATTACTTGCGGTATCTGCTATCAACCACTTAACTCTAGCACATTCACTAACAAATTCCTATTCATGTACACTGGTACCCATATCAACTAATCATATATTAATATTCATATCTCTCATCTACCAAAAATTAATCCTCAAAATAATCGTCAAGGTTTAACTTCCCGATCAACTTAAAATAAAATGCATATACCTCCTCAAAATCAGATACTTCACATCGAAATAAAATTTAATCACTTCTAAAATCTTTGTAGCCTTAACTATGTTTATTGAATCAAATTTAAATCCTCAATATTTTAACAACATAAAATCTCAACTCCTTAAAAATTCTGAAAATTTAAAATTCATTTCCACCTTTTAATTTATAACTCCTCAATGTACATATCAGTGCTCACGGTCTCTGATACTCAAGGTGCACTCAATACCTATATTGTCTAGAACTGTGTACTAAATTTGTACTGCCCGAATCACTTGCACTATTACCTCCAATGATCAAAGTTACCATCAACTGTGTTTTCTTTCATAATTTCAATTTATGTCAACTGGTATATCATCTAATTATCATCACACCGAGTGCTTACTGTTACTAGCACCATTTTCAATAATCCTTGATATAGAATCATCGGCACTCTTGGTATTATATCACTAGCTGCATTAATGGATTATCTCATCAAGCTCATTAGACTCATGATCACCTGTATCCTCTATAACACTCATGTTTCTTTACTCTCATGGGTATGTGTATGGTTCCTCATCTCGATGGTTGTATATGTATTTCCTTCAATCCTTTAAAGCCTATTAAACTAATCCGTGATATGCTTCATAACTTCCATTACTAATCCTGATATTTCTCTACTTATGACATCTCATTAAACCCTTTATACATATACATTTCTTTACCTTTAACATTTCCGATATCAATCATCCAATTGGACATCATGCTCCATAAATCCTTAACACAATTCCCGGATACTTAATCGTTTACATAGATCACTCAATTACATAATCATGATTATCCAGGACGGGTAATTGGCTTTGATACTAACTCTGAGAACTATCACTGATACTCTATACTCTCCTTAACTCTCAGTCTCTAATGACACTACTCCTAGAATCATTGGTACAAGGTACTATACTAAGGGCTAACTCTAGATTAAAGCCTACTGCTCACATGCCCAACTAAGAAACACTTACAAATTACTAGCAACACAGTCAATACTAATACAAGACAAACAAAATTACAAGCCACTAATTACCATGCTTAACAAGAAATCCTCAAGGAATAGGAGCTCAAAGACTGAACTGAGGACAGAAGGTATCTTTACTGCTAGTAAAGAAAGAAGCGGTGGAACAAAGTCCTGGAATAACAGAAATAGATAAGTCTTGAGATGATATTTTAAGAATCAATTTAAGATACAACCTGATAATCATACACGTCTGTCAGAAATCATGACACACAGAATCCTCGCCACGCCAGTAAGCATAGATGCGATAAACGACAGGTTCCGTAACTAAGATATGCAACTCTATAATCATGTCATCTAGAATCTTCGCCACGCCAACCGGTATGGCTGCGAGAGACCCTAAGTTTCATAACTACAGTATGTACATCCAAGTCAGGTTCCTACGTTCTCGTCACGACAGCTAATATGGCTGCGATAAACTCTAGGTTCCATAACCAAAGTAGACGTTTTTACCTTTCTCACTGTCCTCATCAATATATGTCATCAGATGATATCGTAAATTTTAGTCCGTAAAATTCATCTCAGTTTGAAATCAACTCAACAACGATACCAGGAATTAAAGTTAACAACTGGTCAACAAGAATCAAACTCAATAATGATACCAAGATTTTAATTTAATAACTGCTCAACAAGAATCAAGTTCAGTAACAACAAGCGAGAGTGGACGGAAACAAGGAAAAGATTTAAATTGGAAATTATAAAAAGATTCTCAAGGGGTCGTCCCAGGAATCTCTCAAGAATTTGTGATTGAGTATTCTCTCTCATCCTAGTATCCTATGTCCTATATTCTATAGCAGGCACGCGGTAGCACAACTAATACGTCGCACTACTACGACATCGCACAACTAGCAAAGTCTGACCTGCATGGGCCACCACTAAAAACGTGTCACGACCCGTACCCGGTTTAGGGGCACGAGTGCGTGGGTACGTCCAGCCTACGCCGCAGCATCGGCGGTAGAACGCTGTCTAGGTCAAGTACTATCTAAATAATCTCACACTAGTATCCAACTCCATAAGGAGACACGGATAACACTATAAAGATGAACAACATACTCAATCACAATTACAGCACGATAAGAATTCGAAGAACAAAAGAGTACAACACAAGACTAATGATAAAACAATCATACCTGTAATCAGTAACAACCAATCTCCAAGTGTCAGAACAAGTCCACTAAGGTCACAGTCTGGAAAAATATTTTCCAGTCAGGAAGGAGCAAAGTACATCTCTAAATAGCAGTTCTATATAAATGACATAAACTATGTAGCAGTTCTAGATGGAAATATACCAGATGCATGTATAAGTACGAGAATGTACAATGAGAGAAATACTGGAAATACTGTAAGTAAATGCAGGAAAAGAAACATTATGTCCATGAGCAAGAAACCTATGACTAAGTGTGTGAGTACTAGCTTTAACATGTGATCGGCTTGGGAACTTGATCAGGCTGGTTACATGTGATTAGCTATGGTTCATATAAAGTCAGGCTAACCGTTGGTTAGCTATGATGCATGTAAAGATCAGGCTAATCATACGTAACAGCTATGGAGCATGTAAATGGTCAGGCCGCACCCGACGTGAGATGTGGGGTGAGCTATGGTGCATATAAAGTTGGGTATGATCACATATCTACACTAAAGTACTCCCCAAAACCCCGACTGGTATAGTAGATCCAACCATGGTACGCTATGGCACGGGATTCCCTAGGAAGGTAGCAAATCTCCCCGGGAATCAGTGTCTGTACATGCACAAGATATCAAGGAAACAAGTCCTGTACAAGCTACACCATGAATAAGGAATAACATCTCATGACGAGATCCGTGTATACCAATCCGTGTAACTAATGTGTCAAGAACATGGATATTTACACTAGATACAGTGAACATAGGAGATATCATAAATTAGAAACTAATCAGAGAATGTACTCGCCTTGGGTCCTTAGCTGGTAATTATTGATGTCCTGTTCCAGAGTATCCCCTGGGTAAACCAACAGTCCTATAAACATATCACAAGCAAAACCACATTTGCATCAGATGCTACACTAACACAGTCAAAAATACTGGTCTCAGAGCCAGGTCAGGCAGGGCACTAGTCAACTAGGGTCATCTAGTATAGACACATATATCATACACATTTACACTCCAAGTATATACCAATAAAAACGTATATAATATATATATATAAGTGTCTCTTAGTATTTGTACAAAATACATATTTGTGTATATATACTAATAGATGTTTATAAATATATATTTTTTTATACCAAAATACATATTTGTATATTTATATATCAATCAAATATTCTTATATATGTATATTAGCAAATCAAAGAATGTACATAATGCCACACTTCTCAAGGTGATCCCAAATGAAGTAGCAGTTAGTTCCAATGGGTCCGGAGCAGTCCAATTAGCTAGAAACTACATAAGGAAGTCCACGATCGGAGCTCGGCACGAAAATCGAGATAAGGATACCGAGTCCTCAATACATAGAGAAATTTACCGGGGTTTAGCTAAGATTAAGATTCACAAGTTAGCTAATAAGAGAAAAGGGTCGATTGTTCGAAATCAAGGTAACTCCTTAATTTATGAAAAAATCATTTGGAAATCATTTTGAACAATAATTGTTAAAACTTCCCTTTTGAACAAAATTACAATTTAAAGGTTTATTTATAAAAATCTAGAATTTACGTAAAAGCCAATACATTTTTATTTATGGTAAAATCGGTCACCGATCCATATAAACAAATTTTGAACTCATTTTATTATTGGAACTATATTTTTAATAATAATATAAACCCAAGATTTATTATATTTAACATAATCAAAAACCTTTTAATTATAACTAAATAAACTAATTACATAATATTAGCTAATTACATATACTAAACCAATTATATTTATTTACTACATCAATTACAAATTAACTAAACTAATTATAAGAAAATACCAAACTAATTAATTAATATTTACTAACTGGTTAATAAATAAATTCCTGATTAATAACTAATTACTGTTTATTAATTATTAACTAATCAAATCATTAACTAAACTAACTATAATTAATTAATTAACTAATTAATCATACTTAACTAAACTAATTAAATATTAATTAACTAATTAATTATATAATTAAACCATTTAAACTCACTCCCCCTCTGAGAAATCGAAAGGAAAAGGAAACAGGGAAGGGGGCTCACAGTTTGGGTCTACCGGCGTCGGCGGATGAGGTCCGCCGGGCAGGGCGGTCGACGTTGAGGGGAAGCGGCCACAGCTCGATGCGAGGCGGTGGCGGGCTGCTCGAACTCGGCGAGGAGGGGATCCGCGGCGGCGTCTTCGGCAGATCTGCGGCGGCGTGGGACTCGAGAGCGACGGGCGCTCTGTTCGAGGAGACGGCGGCGCTCTCGTCCCGAGGAGGCGGTCGGCTGAGTTCGACGGTGCGGCGCTCTGTCGATCGACGGATCTGAGGAGATCCGAGGTGGATCTCCGAGCTCGACGTGGTGGCGGCGTCGACGAGGGCTCGACGCGGTGGCGACGTCGACTGGCTCGAGGAGGGCTCGACGCGGCTGCGACAGGGCGGCGATGGCGGCTTCGTTCCAGCGGCGACCACCGGCTTCAGCGGCGACGGCGGCTCGATCTAGGGTTAGGGTTCTGGGTGTCAGGGGGTCGTGCCCGGGTCTGCCGGACACGGGGATGGTGTTGTATACGTGTCCGGGTTGGACACGAGGGTGGTGTTGTGTGGGGGACGTGTCCGGGGCAGGACACAAAAATCTGATGTACTGTGGGCGTGTCCGGGTGTATCGGACACGGAAAGCTGGTTGTAAACTGTAATCTGGACACAGGAAATGAATGGATACGTTGGGACACCCGGGGTCGGACCCGAGGCCATCACGGCTGACACGGTGATGCTGGACACACGGACACGAGCACACAAAAAATGGTGGTGGCTGTGGCTTTGTGGGGATTTGTGAAGGCTAGCTAGGGTTTCTAGGGAGGTGTGATGAGGGACTTAAATAGGGGGAGATGGTGTGGGATAAAGGGTTGCGGGTTGGCCCAATAATGAATGGCCCAGAATTAAATATAAAAGGGTTTCTCATGTGGGAAAAATGAGGGTGTGAAGGCTAGTTGATGGGAAAATGGCAACTTGTAAAAATAAAAATAAAGATATAATTTCAGAAAATATTTTAGGAAAGCTATGTAATTTATTGATTTACCATCCCATTAAATATAAAATTATTTTGAAGAACGACTAGTCCTTTAATTAATTTTATCCAATAAATAAACATTTGAAACTAGAGGAATATATATATATATTATTATTTATTTATTTTGTACTACAGCGTCAGTTAGGAAAAAGGATTTTTATAAAAGATTTTTAAATTACCTTCTACAATCAAACATCGTTCAAAAATCAACTAAAAATTTTCAAGGAGAAATGTTTTATAAAACTTGATATTTTAAAATGAATTAAAATCTAATTATTTTGGAAATTAGAAATCGGAGGTTACAATGATTGTATTGTTTCAAGGTTTTGAGGGCCATGGTTTAAGGAGGTTGATGTTGAATTACACACTCCCAAAAATTATGGAAAAATATACATGAAGGAGAAATGGGTTTATTCACATGTCGTGTCCAACGGGGTGGATACCTTAATACACTTTTGCATAAAAGTGCCCAACAATTAGAAAATTACACAAAGTCAGATTTATGGTTTAATTTAATTAAAATAAATGAAATAGGTGTTCTAAAATTAATTAGAAGTACAATGGGCTAAAATTGAGTGGGACACAAGTGTCATGAATGAAGTAGGCTCAGAATAGAATATTACCCTAATTTGGATTGCTCAAAATGGATCGAGATTGTGTCTCCAATTTTGATTGGAACGCACAAGGATACAAAGTTAGATTTATATCGAATTAAATATAGTCGGTTGCGACGAATGTTGTACGACTAAAATAAAGCACATCATGGCATAGTTATGAGTCACACAAAGATCAAAATAAAAGTCTGGCACGTCTAGGACAAGGGTGTGAAATTAGTTGGAAGACAATGGCTAGTGTAGTGCTCTAAATATCGAAGTAATGGTAAGGTGCAACAATCAAATAGAATCACAGCAAATTAAATATAAATAATTATCATGCAATCATTTACATATTAAATTATGAAAAGACGAAAATACCCCTATTCTAAAATATGGTAGTGATAAGTCTACCCTCCTTAAAAGAATTTCATCCTCAAAATTTAAAATAAACTAGCACAAGAACAAACAATCAAATAATGAATTATACCTCAAGTCTCGAAGAGATACGGATACTGCTCACGCATTTCGTCCTCTCTCTCCCAGGTTGACTCGCCTGGAGAGTGATGTCTCTATGCAACACGAACCAAGGGAATAGTCTGGTTCCGCAATACCATCTCTCTACGATTCAAGATCTCTACACGCTCTCCGTACAAATAGTATTTCCACAGTTTAGAGCGAAGATAACTGCTGCTAACTCCAAATCGTGAGTAGGGTAGTTCTTTTCATGAGGGCATAATTGTCTTGAAGCATAGGCAATTACTTTCCCGTGCTGTTGAAGAACACATCCCAAACATTTTTCTGAAGCATCACTGTAGATAGTGAATCCACCTGTCCCTGATGGCAATGTCAAAAATGGTGTTGTAGTCAATCTCTTCTTCAGCTCAGCAAATATGGCTTGACATTCTTCTATCTAGACAAATTCCATATCCTTCTTGGTTAGCCTAGTCATTGGCTCTGCAATCTTGGAGAAGTCTTGTACAAATCTTCTATAGTATCCTGCTAGTCCGAGAAAGCTCCTGATCTCAGCTATCGAACTGGGGGTAGCCCATGACTCCATTTCTTCGACCTTCTTTGGGTTAACTGAAATCCTGTTACCCGTTACCATATGTCCAAGAAATTCAACCTTGTCAAGGAAGAAATCACACTTTAAAAGCTTCCCGTACAACTCTTATTTCCTGAGAGTCTCCAAGACCATCCTCATGTGCTCTTTATGCTCTTTTGGGATCTTCAAATACACAAGAATATTGTCAATGAACACCACTACAAACTTGTCAAGGTACTGATGGAATACCTTGTTCATCAAGTTCATAAATACTGTTGGTGCATTGGTTAAACCAAATGGTATTACTGTGAACTCAAATTGGCCATATCTAGTCCAAAAAGCTGTCTTTGGTATGTCTTCCTTCTTCACCTTTATCTGGTGATAGCCTGACCTCAAGTCTATCTTTGAAAACACCTTCGCTCCGCTCAACTGATCGAAAAGATCATCTATCCTTGGCAGCGGGTATTTATTTTTGATAGTGAGGTTATTCGGAGCTCTATAATCGATACACATGCGTACCGTGCCATCCTTCTTTGGTATGAACAATACCGGGGCTCTCCATGGCGATGAACTGGATCTAATAAAATCTTTGTCCTGCAGGTCCTCAACTTACTTCTTCAGTTCTACCAACTCATTATTGTTGACTCTATAGACATGTTGCGAAATAGGCTCCGCTCCTGGTATCAAGTCTATAGAGAATTCAACATCTCTGTCTGGCGGCAAGCCTGGCAACTCCTTTAGAAATACATCCAGGAACTCCACTATCAATGGATGTGGTAACTTCTCTTCTTCCATCCTGGCTCCGTAAAAAGTGCCTCTGCTCTGCTTTGCTGCTCCTCTGGCGACCTCAAACTCTGGTTCTCCTGGTGGTCGAAATATTACTCTGCCTCCGTGACAATCTTTAGTAGCATGGTGTCTACTCAACTAGTCCATTCGGAGTACAATATCGTATCCTAGAAGTGGCATAACGAGTAAACTCACACTCAACTCTCGGCCTTCCAATGACACTCTTCGATCCTTACAATAATCACGGACTAGGATAATGCCTCCTCCTGTCGTGATCTTGCAAGTCCTATCTAATGGTTCCATTTTTAAATGATGCTTCAGGGCATAAAATATAGATATGAAACTATGGGAAGCACCAGAATCAAATAATGCAAGTGCTGGAATAGAATCGAGAGAAACTGAACCTGAAATTATGTCTCCAGCTGGCTCGGCCTCCTCAATCGTCATGGCATAAGCACGTCCCTGTGGTGCTCCTCTCTACTGCTGCTGGTGCTGAGCAAACCTCTGATGCTGTGGTGGAAGTGGAGGTCCCCTCTGCTGGCCTTCTGGTACAGTAGGTACTCTGGCTGGTCCTCTTTGAGCGGCTGCTCCACCCTGACGAGCCTGAATAGATGGACAGTCCCTAAGATGATATGCTGATGATCCATAGGACAAGCAAGTATCCAATCTCTTCCTACAGATGTCTATAGTATGTCCCATCTTTCCGCAATATGCACACTGGGCAATGGGCTAATTCTGTCTCCGTGGCTGCTGTTGTTGGATGTGTCCCCGAACTGGTGCCTGGTGCTGCTGATGCTGCTGCTGGTATGACCTCTGTTATTGTTGAAAGTGTGGGTGCTTGGCCGGTCCTGTGTTACCACCTGTTCCTCCAGAAGTATCGCATCCTATCTTGGGCCTGAGGTCCAAGTCATCTTCAGCAATCTGGGCATCCATCAGAATACCCTCAAATATAGCAGTGCGTCATCCTGAAGTACGAGACTTGATCTCTCTATTCAACCCCTTCCTGAATTTCTGTTCTCTGTCTCCTGGGTCTCGAATCATCGATGGCGCAAATTGACTCAATCGACAAAACTCTGCGGCATATTCGTCGACTGACATGCTTCCTTGGACTAAGTCATGAAACTGACTTTCCAATGCTCCCAAAGCTACGTCAGGAAAGAATTTCTCCTTGAAGAGCTCCTTAAAGTCCTCCCAAATAAGTCCTTCGACAGTGAGTCTCGGCTCTGTACGATACCACGTCAGCGCGATATCAAACATCTGACTGCCAGCGGCCTCGATATGAAGAATCTTCTGAATCTGCGCCAAACACAAGTTTCTCTCTATATCCTCTAACCAATTATCAGTATAGAGTATCCCCTCAGTGCCTTTGAACTCTCGAGGCATCATCCTCTTAAAGTCCACTATAGTACCTGGCCTCTGGTGTTGTTGGCCAGCATGCTGCTGTTGTCGTGCTCCTCTCTCCACAGCCTGGAGAGCCACCTGATGAGCATTCTCCATGCTCTCTCTTATCAGCTCTGTCTGTGCCTGGTGCACCTCTGCTTGCACCCTCTGAGCCTCAGCTTGAACACGCTGAGCTTCTGCTGTTACTCTCTGGGCCTCTAACATGCCCTGGATAAGTGCGAACATTTGTGCCCCGTCAGTGGGCATACCTCCGGGAATCGATTTCTGTCACGTCCCAGTCACAAAATACGTAGAACTAGGAATACGTAAGCATGCCAACCGTATGTATATGGAAACTCCATTATATGGATACCATAATACATACGTACGCTGTAATATGAATATTAACTCACATATGGTATATATATAGTCACAAGTCACAAAAATACTAATCTCATCCACACAACAAGTCATAGAAAAGAAATAACTAAACTAGAATAATGGGTCTGAATAACCAAAAATAATAGTCGGGTGGTGACAAATCTACTACCAATGACTATATCAATACTAAAATGAGGGAGAAGGATAAATCTCCAATATGAAATAATATGATGATATAAAAGTATCAGCTAAGAGATCCATCGCTAGAGATAATCAATGATGCTCAGAAGGTAAGACCTCCTCGGCAAAGATAAGTAGTAAGTCGTGATCCGTGCTCCTGCGAATAGTCAAGATCATCTACACCTGGAAATGGACCAGGTCCTTAGAGGAACGTAACAAGATACATAGAAGCATGCCAATTTAAATACAGTAAACATGCATAATAGGTAGAAAATATATAAGTAAGTTATACAAGACAATCTATATAAATTTGTCACTACCACATTCCGAAAATAGGGGTATATTCGACTTTTTATAATTATTAATATTGTGGTAGTTACAATTAAATGATTTCATGAATAGTCTATATATTTAATTTAAGTAATTGTATGAGATATGTACTTAAATATATTATATTATATATACTGAGTTCTTAATGTGGAGCTAGTAGACTTGACCTAGAAGCCCACTAGACGAACACCTGACCGAATTATGGGATTATGTATTAAATTGTTTTATTTAGAATTAAATTATTGGAGGTAGTAATTAACTACCGTAATTTTATTTAATTATTGCGCATTGCCGTTGCTTCAATATTTGGAGCGCTACCCTAGCTTTTGTCTTCCAACAAATTTCACAATCTTGCCCTAGACATGCCTGCCTTCCATTATGATCTTTTTGTAACTCATAATCATGCTCTCTTGTACTTTATTTTAGCCGCACAATATTCGTCGCGGATGTTTATTTAATTCTTAAATAAATTTTAATTTTGTATCGTTGTGTGTTCCAATCAAAATTGGAGGCAATCTTGACCTATTTTTCGTACAACTCAAATTAGGGTAATATTCTGTTCTGAGTCTTCTTCACTAATGATATTTGTAACCCGACCTAATTTTGGCCCCATGTACTCCTAATTAATTTTAGAACACAGCTTGCATTTATTTCTAATTAAATTAAGGATATCATTTTGATTGATTCCGTAAATCCCGATTTAATTCCAGTACCCCGTTAATTAAGCCCATACAATACACACAACGCTCCCTCACCCTACAAAACACCAAACTCCGAATCGTCCACCAAATTTTCATCATTTTATGTGTCTGTGCAAATACCCAAATTTAAGGGGGCTAATTTGCAAATTTGCATTAGGTGTCAACACCCCATTTGTTCAAACCAATGGAGGAGCCCTAATATTTGACTAGTCAACCACTCTCATCCCCATATGAAGAATTTTTCCATGTCAAATCTTGACCATCCATTCAATGGGTGCATCATCACCCTTCATTCCCACACACACCACCCTATTTAATGTCCCATCACCCCCTCTTCCCAAGAAAACCCTAATCCCCAAACCTAGGGAAGCCCCAATTTTTCTCTCACCTCACTCCTCCCTCTCTCCAACGTAGGAAGAAATTTTCTTTTCCTTTCTTCTTCTTCTTCTTCTTCTCTTCTTCTTTTGAATATACATAAAGGGGGGGGGGGGAATACACAATCATTCATGTTCAGCCCGGCCACCCGGCCGAGCACCCCGGCCCAGCTGTTGTCCCCTTCCGGCGTTGTACTCCGGGTCTGGCCACTTCACAACATCACCACCACGACCTAGCTCCACATCCACCACCACCACTATTAGTTGCATTACCGTTCATCTCCACCCGAACAACCACTCTCCGGCCAGCTCTCCCCCGGAGCCCCCCGTTGCATCTTTCCCCATCGACCACCACCACCAGAGCTACGACCTCATCCCCTCTGCTCTGCACCCAACTCCGGCAGCCCGCAACTCCTTCCCCGACGACTCCCTGCAATCCCCAACCATCTTCACCATGAATACCATCACCACCTCCTTCATCCCGCTCCTCCCCCATCTTCTCTTCTCTGGCAACCGTTTGATTCCAGCCGACCACCCATCCGATGAGCCGCCGACTGCTCACACCACTGAGCCAGCTCCCCTCTTCCCTGAGCTCCTCTTCCCGCCAGACTTCCACCATCACCGTAGCTCGGCTCTCCCCCGAACGGCCAGCCGCTCCCCTCAGCCTCAAGCCCGACCTCTGAACCACCCCGGTGAGCCCCTCGACTCTGGCCAGTGGCCACCAGCCGACCCCGGTGAGCCTCATTTCCCTCTTCCCTCCTTCTTCATATATATATACGTATTAATACGTATTTTGGTGTGTATGTGTATGTATATATGTATGTATGTTTCGTGTATTCTCCATATATATATATATATGTATTTAATATATATATTATGTATACATATTAAATAATAAATATTAATATGTATTTTGGTATATATATATACGTAGCATATATATAATTATTTTGGTATATGTACGTATTTTGGTGTATATATACGTAGCTTATATATATATATATATATTATATTGGTATATTTATACTTGTATATAGTATAAGTATTAATTTGGTATGTATATATATATATATTTGTTTGGGTATATATATATATATATATATATATATATATATATATATATATATATATATATATATATATATATATATATATATATATATATATATATATATTCCTTGTATACGTATAAAATATGGTATGTATTTTTAAACATATATATATATATATATATATATATATATATATATATATATATATATATATATATATATATATATATATATATATATATATACTTGTTATATAATTCTATTATTGATATACCCTTATATGTATTAGTGCATATTTAATTGGTATAATTACGAGTATAATATGTACATTTCTATACATGTCTCTACTAGGTAATCGAGTGTAAATACGGATACCCCGTAGCCACCCTGACCTATGCCCATGTACTATGATAGCAGACTGCCATATGTACACTAACATATTGGCAAGGACCGTATCATCGACTGTCTGAATTCACAGAATTACAGACGCGACGCCCGTGCAACTTGACGCACTTAACCCTAGTTGACTAGTGCCATACCTGGCATAGCCCTGAGGCCAGCGTATTATGATTATGTGTTAGTATAACATCTGATACAAATATTATATTTGTGATATGTCTATAGGACTGTTGGTTCATCCAGGCGATACTCTTGAACAGGACATTGGTATTACCAGCTAAGGACTCGAGGCAAGTACATTCTCTAATAATTTCTAATTCCTTGATAATTTCTATAAGTTCAGTAATCTAGAAATATTATATCTGAATCCTTGACACTGTGCTACACGGACTAGTATATAGCTTGGATCTGCAGTCATGAGATATTACATTGATTATCGCATTAATATTGTACACGACATTTATATTAGATATCGTACATGAAAGATTGGATATTGCTCGTGTATCGTGACGTGTCATGGTTGGATCCACAGTACTAGTTGGGGGCGGGGGAGTAATTAGTAAGAAATGTGATCATACCCCTTTTATACAGTATAGAACAATGTAAGTGTTAATCATGCTCTTCACATATGATTAGCCAAGCCATATAGCTCTCGTACATGTTCCCAAGCCGATCACATTTCGAAACTACTATTTCAAACACTTAAAAATAGATTACAGTTCTCTATTTTATATCATATACTACATCACCCGTATATGATATTGTACCTTGTTCTCTTCATTTCATATATGCACTGACTGCATCATATTGCCTATATTGCCTGTCTCTTTACATTGCCTGTCTCTTTATATTGCCTGTCTCTTATTTTGCCATTGCATTTATTTACTGTCTTCTCTCAGTATCTAGCATCATATATTTATTGCTTTATAGCCCTTATCAATTAAATAGAACTGTTATTTGAGATTGTACTTTGCTCCTTCCTGACTGGAAACATTTTTCCAGACTATGCCTTAGAGGACCGGTGTCTGACACTTTATGGACCATATGGTGAGTAACTGCAGACTTGGGCTTGGTAGTTCAGTTGTGATTCCGGGAGGTCTAGTCGGAATTACTAGTTTTCTAGTTAGTTCTTTTAGTAGACTATTTGGTACCGGATTTGTCTCTGGCATACTTGTTGAGACATGGATATTTGTTGAGTTAGATAATTTACATTTAGACTTGTGTTGTATTTAATTTTTTGATTGTTCGATATCTTATCGTGATGTAGTTATGTGATTGAGTATGTTGTTCATTTATTTGTGTCATCCGTGCCTCCTTATGGAGATTGGATGCTCGTGTGAGATTGCTTAGATAGTATCATGACCTTGACAGCGTTCTACCGCTGATGCTACGGCATAGGCTGGACGTACCCGCGTACTCGTGCCCCAATTTCGGGTGCGGGTCGTGACACATTTTTAGTAGTGGCCCACGCAGGTCAGACTTCGTGAGTTGTACGATATCGTGGTAGTATGACATCTCAGTTGTACTACTGCATGCCTGCGATAGGATCTAGGATATAGCATACTAGGATGAGAGCGAATACTCAATCACAATTCCTTGAGAGATTCCTGGGATGACCCCTGAGAATCTTATTATAATTTCCAAATGTGATCATTTTCCTTATTTTCGTCCGTTCTCACTTGTTGATATTGAAATTGATTATTGTTGATCAGCTATTTAATTAAGATCTTAGTGTCATTGTAGAGTTTGATTCGTATCAAGATAAATTTTACGGACTAATTTATGGTATTATCTGATGACATATGTTGATGAGGACAGTGAGAAAGATTAACACTAAGACTATTGGACTAACAAGATATGGATTTAAATTATAATTTAAAGATTGAAAATAAATTGCAATTTTTAAGAATTTGGAGAAGTTGAGATATTGTTATTAAAATTTTGAGGATTCAGATTCA
Source organism: Iris macrosiphon (assembly GCA_036927795.1). Classification (NCBI taxonomy): domain Eukaryota; kingdom Viridiplantae; phylum Streptophyta; class Magnoliopsida; order Asparagales; family Iridaceae; genus Iris; species Iris macrosiphon. The sequence continues at coordinate 105,292,554 of JAYESA010000010.1, read as the reverse complement.
ATTCAATGAACCTAGACAAAGCTGTAAGGATTTTTGGAAGTGATAAAATTTTTGTTTCAGTATTTAAATATTTGACTTTGAGGAAGGTATATGCATTTTACTTTAAATTATTCGAGGAGTTAGTTTTGAGGATTTTATTTGGAGGATAAAATCTTATAGTGAAGAAGATATATATTAGTATATGAGTAGATGAGGTGCATGTGTAAGGATCTGTTGGCTTGAGCACGATTGAGATTGTACTACAAACTGGCTTGGGTATTCATCTAGGATTATATTAGAGGGAGCAGTACTTAGTATGGTGTGTTGCATTTGATATGCACTTGAGTGATAAGGACAACTAGTATCAACAATTGCAGTAGGTAAGGAAGCTAGTAGTGAGTGTGCTTGTAGTAGAACTGTGGTACCTAAAGGGATAGAGGTATCAAACCTTGGGTGCATCATTGACCTGTACAATCACAATTAGGAATATTTCCAATCTATTTATCTTGAATGTTGCTTCTTTTGAGCTTTATTGTCCTTCCTTGATGATATCGCATTTTTGCCTTAATTGATTCTTTTGGATCTGTCTTCAGGATGTCGCCGAAGACACGACTATGAGAGCGGGAACACCAGCTTTAGAGGGATCTGCCACCTCTCCACCTGAGGGACAGACAGCCGTAGTTCCTCCTACATCTCCGATGCATGTGGGAGTATCTGCACTTTTCAGGGATCCTCCTCCCCCACCTGTTCAGAGGATTGCCGCAGCTGTGACGGACAACCTTCCTCCTCCATCGACTCCGATTTCCGAAGGTTTGCCCATTGACGGGGCACAGATGTTTACCTTGATCTAGAGCATGGTAGATGCCCAGAGAGTGACGGCAGATGCTCAGCGAGTTCAAGCTGAGGCTCAGAGGGTGCAAGCAGAAGCGCACTAGGCACAAACCGAGCTGATGAGAGAAAGCATAGAAAATGCTCATCAGGTGACTCTCCAAGCTTTGGAGAGAGTAGCACAATACCAGCAGTTTCCTGGCCAGCAACAGCAGAGATCAGGCACTATAGTGGACTTCAAGAGGATGATGCCTCGAGAGTTCAAGGGTATCGAAGGGATACTCTACGCTGACGACTGACTAGAGGACATAGAGAGGAGCCTGCGATTGGCCCAAATTCCGGAGAGCTTACGGATAGAGGCGGCTGGCAGTCAGATGTTCGATATCGCACTCACGTGGTATCGCACGGAGCTGAGACTTACTGCACAAGGACTTACTTGGGAGACCTTCAAGGAGCTCTTCAAGGAGAAGTTCTTCCCCAACGTGGCATTGGGAACCTTGGAAAGTCAGTTTCATGACTTGGTTCAAGGAAACATGTCGGTTGACGAGTATGCTGCAGAATTCTGTAGATTGAGCCATTTTGCATCGTCTATGATTCGGGACCCAGGAGATCGAGCCCGAAAATTTAGAAAGGGGCTGAAGAGAGAGATTAGGTCGCGCACTTATGGTCGTTGTACCGCTACCTTTGAGGGTATCTTGATGGATGCCCAGATTGCAGAAGAGGATCTGGATCTTAGGCATAAGAGAAGTCACAATATTTCTGGAGATACGAACGGTAGCGCAGGATCGGCCAAGCGTCCCCATATTCAGCAATATCCATGGGCATTTCAGCATCCACAGCAGTACCAGGCACCAGTTTATATTTAGCAACATCTATAGGCGTATCAGTATCAACAACAGTACCAAGCACCAGTTCATGTTCAGTAGGATCAGCAGCAGCCTCCGAGAGAGACACAACAGACTTGTTATTTCTGTAAGAAGCCAGGTCACCTTTGGGAGAGCTGTAGAACGAGGCTAGGACTTTGTTTGCACTATGGTGCTGCGGGACATCGAGTAAGGGATTGTCTTCTAGCCCCTTATCTTCCCGGCCAGCGCGCAGCTCCAAATTATAGAGATCCAGTTAGGCTACCTGTGGAACCGTATATTGCTCTGCACCCGCGAAGGGAACCACCCCAGCAGGGTGGGGCATTTGCGATAACGGTCGAGAAAACTGATACTGCAGGTAATATGTTAACAGATTCTGTTCTTTCTTTCCTTCTTTTCCTTCCTATTTGATTGATTGACTGATTTCCTAGTACCGTAGTTTGTATGCATGATTTTTTTGTTAGAATGTAGTTAGTAGTACACCCTGACGGAGACTGCAATACCATGACGAAGGACACCATGACCGTACATATTTTTCTTAGATTACATGACTGTAGGTATAACTTTCTTAGGCCATGATTATTGGGGTATGACCATGGCAAAGATTTATGAAGGGATTATGACTTGACAAGAGAGACAAGATGATTAAAATTCGAGGATAAATATCGATTTAAATAAAGGATTAAGAATTTAACATGGCATAATTAATGATTTATTAATTTTAGGAAGGTTATGATTATTGATTATGATATATTTATCATTAAAAACTTGAGAAAATTAAGGAGATTATCATTATATTTATTTGACTGCAAGTTATGAATGATAAATTTTATATTTTGGATGTTGCATTCGGAGAATCCATAAGTATCGCATTATTGAGTATTTTAAGGAAAAAGTAAATCAAGGAATAAAATTATTGATGGATTAGTATTTGAATTCAAACTTTTTGGGACGAGATTTTAATTTTATATATATGCATTAATTGAAATTAAATTTGAGGAGTAGATATTAAATTTTTACTTAAAAATTCGGAGGAAATTTGTGATAAAAATGGAAACTGATTTTATTTTGAAGATTTTTCAGGAATACAATAATTTCAGAATTTTTGAAAATCGTGAAATGACAAGGTGGATTATTTCAGGATTATGTGGGTAGATGAATTTAAATTTTGACGAAAATAATAATGTGTATGAGTAAATACTACTATGAGGATTTTAAATTTTGAGGACGAAATTCTTTTAAGGAGGGTAGACTTGTCACTACCACGTTCCGAAAATAGGGGTATTTTTGACTTTTTATAATTATTAATATTGTGGTAGTTACAATTAAATGATTTCATGAATAGTATATATTTTTAATTTAAGTAATTGTATGGTATGTGTACTTAAATATATTATATTATATATACTGAGTTCTTAATGTAGAGCTAGTAGACTTGACTTAGAAGCCCACTAGACGAACACCTGGCCGAATTATGGGATTATGTATTAAATTGTTTTATTTAGAATTAAATTATTTGAGGTAGTAATTAACTACCGTAATTTTATTTTATTTTTGTGCATTGTCGTTGCTTCGATATTTGGAGCGCTACCCTAGCTTTTACCTTCCAACAAATTTTACAACCTTACCCTAGACATGCCTGCCTTCCATTCTGACCTTTTTGTAACTCATAATCATGCTCTCTTGTGCTTCATTTTAGCCGCACAATATTCATCGCGGACGTTTATTTAATTCTTAAATAAATTTCAATTTTGTATCGTTGTGCGTTCCAATCAAAATTGGAGGCAATCTTGACCTATTTTTCGTACAACCCAAATTAGGGTAATATTCTGTTCCGAGTCTTCTTCACTAATAATATTTGTGACCCGACCTAATTTTGGCCCCATGTACTCCTAATTAATTTTAGAACACATGTTGCATTTATTTCTAATTAAATTGAGGATACAATTTTGACTGATTCCGTAAATCCCGATTTAATTCCAGTACCCCGCTAATTAAGCCTATACAACACACACAACGCCCCCTCACCCTACAAAATACCAAACACCGAATCGCCCACCAAATTTTTATCATTTTATGTGTCTGTGCAAATACCTAAATTTAAGGGGGCTAATTTACAAATTTGTATTAGGTGTCAACACCCCATTTGTTCAAACCAATGGAGGAGCCCTAATATTTGACTAGTCAACCACCCTCATCCCCACATGAAGAATTCTTCCATATCAAATCTTGACCATCCATTCAATGGGTGCATCATCACCCTTCATTCTCACACACACCACCCTATTTAATGTCCCATCACCCCCTCTTCCCAAGAAAACCCTAATCCCCAAACCTAGGGAAGCCCTAATTATTCTCTCACCTCACTCCTCCCTCTCTCCAACGTAGGAAGAAATTTTCTTTTTCTTTCTTCTTCTCTTTTCTTCTTCTTCTTCTTCTTCTTCTTCTTCTCTTTTTATTTTGAATATACATAAAGGGGGGGGGGGAATACACAATCATTCATGTTCAGCCCGGCCACCCGGTCGAGCACCCCGGCCCAGCTGCTGTCCCCCTCCGGCGCTGTACTCCGGCTCCGGCCACTTCACAATATCACCACCATGACCTAGCTCCACATCTACCACCACTACTGTCAGTTGCATCACCGTTCATCTCCACCCGAACAACCACTCTCCGGCCAGCTCTCCCCCGGAACCCCCCACTGCATCTCCCCCCATCGACCACCACCACCAGAGCTACAACCTTATCCCCGCTGCTCTGCACCCAACTCCGGCAGCCCGCAGCTCCTTCCCCGATGACTCCCTGCAATCCTCGTCCATCTTCACCACGAATACCATCACCACCTCCTTCATCCCGCTCCTCCCCCATCTCTTCTTCTCCGGCAACCGTTCGACTCCAGCCGACCACCCATTTGACGAGCCGCCGACTGCTCACACCATCGAGCCAGCTCCCCTCTTCCCTGAGCTCCTCTTCCCGCCAGACTTCCACCATCACCGTAGCTCGGCTCTCCCCCGAACGGCCAGCCGCTCCCCTCAGCCTCAAGCCCGACCTCTGAACCACCCCGGCGAGCCCCTTGACTCCGGCCAGTGGCCACCAGCCGACCCCGGTGAGCCTCATTTCCCTCTTCCCTCCTTCTTCATATATATATACGTATTAATACGTATTTTGGTGTGTATGTATATGTATGTATGTATGTTTCGTGTATTCTCCATATATATATATATGTATTCAATATATATATTGTATATACGTATCAAATAATAAATATTAATATGTATTTTGGTATATATATATACGTAGCATATATATAATTATTTTGGTATATGTACGTATTTGGTGTATATATATATATATATATATATATATATATATAATATATATATATATATATATATATATATATATATATATATATATATATATATATATATATATATATATATATATTATATTGGTATATTTATACTTGTATATAGTATAAGTACTAATTTGGTATGTATATATATATTTGTTTGGGTATATATAAATATATATATATATATATATATATTTCCTTGTATACGTATAAATATGGTATATATTTTTAAACATATATATATATACTTGTTATATAAATCTATTATTGATATACCCTTATATGTATTAGTACGTATTTAATTGGTATAATTACGAATATAATATGTACATTATATACATGTCCTCTACTAGGTAATCGAGTGTCTAATACGGATACCCCGTAGCCACCCTGACCTGTGCCCATATACTATGATAGCAGACTGCCATATGTACACTGACATACTGGCAAGGACCATATCATCGACTGTCTGAATTCACAGAATTACAGACGCGACGCCCGTGCAACTTGACGCACTTAACCCTAGTTGACTAGTGCCATACTTGGCATAGCCCTAAGGCCAGTGTATTATTATTGTGTGTTAGTATAGCATCTGATACAAATGTTATATTTGTGATATGTCTATAGGACTGTTGGTTCATCCAGGCGATACTCTGGAACATGACATTGGTATTACCAGCTAAGGACCCGAGGCAAGTACGTTCTACCGTCGATGCTGCGGCGTAGGCTGGACGTACCCGCGTACTCGTGCCCCAATTCCGGGTGCGTGTCGTGACAGAATGCATAATGAGGATAACTTTTCGACGTATGGGCATGTGTAGGCTACTCGATCTAAATCTCACAACTCACACACACGGCAGGGACATCAGAAATCGACATACCTCGGGGGTAGCGACCAGCACGATACCATAAATTGACATACATCGGAGGTAGTGACCAGCGTGACACACTACCGTAGTGCGTGCTAGATACTACGGTTTACCAGAGTGGTTGTAGCCCATACGCCTACTAATTGTCCTCCCCTCCCATGATACTATGTGTCAAGTGTGCGTCAACATATATATAGTATATATTTATGACTGAAAAAATAGACACATGCAATGAACATATAAAAATATAATAAGCATGCAAAGTACTGTAAGCAATTTGGCAAGGTATCTTGCCTGACAAGAAAGCTGCAGAGTGTAAGCGTCCAGACGTCAAGCACAAAGGATCAAAAACTAATGCTTCCGAATGAACACCCCCGGATGCTGAAATAAACATCACCAACGTTCCCAGAATAAGCAAGATAGCTAAAAAATACTACCCTTTCGTCCAATTTGGACACAGGGGCAAAACGGTAATTTTGGGTCAAAATGGGGTCCACTTGTAGCCCATTTTGCACCAAAAAATGTGCCAGAGGTAAAGGTCTCTAAATGGGACAAATTTTAGGTCAAACCAATTCTAAACGTCAATACGAACTTAACGGTACGTCCAATTTTGGATTCCGATGAGCCGAACACAAATTCGCCCAAAAGTCAACCGTGGGCCCACAAATAGGCGGCTTGATCAACTGTCTCAGAATTGCGTGAAACTTGGGTCACAGGACCAGTGTGATACCAAGAATCCAATGGTGCAAGTTTTGTCACATTCTGACGAGCGTATACTAAATGGTACGGTATTTTACAAAAGTCGCGATATAGGAACTTTTCGTGGACACGGGTTGATTCCGACGTGCACACGCGTCCGAATCAGTTTTCGCGAAAGTCCACATGTCTGGATATACCATATGTGCTTTTCGGTGCAATTGGTACATGATGGAGTGGTCCCATTTGGCGAGACGCGCTCCGTATCACAATTTTCCAATTTTGAAATAATAAGTTTTTGGTCGTTTTGGAGGACGAATAATTTTACACATAGAACAAATTAACAAAAACTAAAAGAACAATTTTTTTTCCGGTTATATGGAGAAGAAAAACCCTTTAATTAGTTTTCAAAAATAATAAACAGGTTAATGGCAAATCGGGTGTGAACATGGGGGTTTGGTGTTGAAATTCTGGATTGTTTTTGGTCAGTTTTTCGGTCATTTTCCGGTAATTTTTTGACCGATCAAGGACACGAAAACTCGTGTCGCTTGAACAAAAATCCTAGAGTCACGTTATGAACGTATATGAATAAATCGCACGTAAAAAAGACGAGAGATGAAGGAGATACATCACCTTGAAGTAGGGAGGTTGGTGTGGTGCTGCTGTGCACGCGCGACGCACAGGCGGGCGGCTGTCGCCGGCGGCGACGGCGCGGCTGCGGCGGGTCGGCGGCGCCGGGCGGTCAGCGTCGAGGTCGTGGTCGGGGATCGAGGTCTACGGTTAGGGTTTGGGTAATTGGATGGTTATATATATATATATATATATATATATATATATATATATATATATATATATATATATATATATATATATATATATATATATATATATAAGAGAGATGGGAAGTCTCTGAGCGGGGGGGGGGGGGGGAGGAATTGCTTTGGGAATATTTGTTAGCTTTAGGGTTTAGTTGTTTTAAGGGGGGGGGGGGGGTAGATTAGAGTAGGTTTATTTGTAATTAGGTTTTAGGTATTTTTGTTATTTCTTTTTCTTTTCTTTTCTTTACTAAAATTATTATTATTACTACTACTACTACTACTACTACTACTAATAATAATAATAATAATAATAATATTATTATTATTATTACTTTTATTACTATTATTATTACTCTTGTTATTATTATCAGTAATATTATTATTATTATTATTTTTATTATTAATTATATATATATATATATATATATATATATATATATATATATATATATACACATTTATAGATGATGCTAAATATTCTAAAATAATATTTACACATAAAATATATTCTAGAAAATTACTTTGTAAGGTTTTAAAAAATACTACACTCAAAATATTTTATGAAATATTTTATAATTAATAGTTAGATATTTATTTATTTATGAATCAAATAATTATTTTATCTAATTAACTAAGTGATTAATTTAATGGTTATCCACCAAATATGAAATTGTAAATAATGTGCACATTTATAAAAAGAAAAAATGTCTAACTTGGCACAAAAAATTATGGGATGCTAATTGTACGAAATTTGGATTGGAAAATGACCACAATTAAATTAATTATTAAATATCTAAAATTTAATAATTAATCTACGGTCGTTACACTAATGTCTTACTAATGCCAAGGGATCGAATTCTTGTGCCACGAAAAGATCCTACAGGTAGTATCTCCTGTGTAGGCTACTTCCTATGAAGGACGATATAGATTTTGGGACCATCCTATATTATTAATGTCCAAACCACGGTGGAGTATCCTAATAAAATTATTGGATTTTATTTTGTTTTAAAAAAAAATCTAAAACAAATACAAGAAATACAAATACACACGAAATACCTATTTCTGGATGAGGGAGTTTACAATCTACCCAACTTAAAAGAATTTCGTCCTCGAAATTAACACTAACCCATATCCGTAATAAATCACAATAGCTATTAACACTTCGTTGCTAGCTTGCACTACTTCCTAAAAGGTTATGGTCAGCCACCCTAACACTTTTCTTCCTTATTGTCCATACACTATTCTTTTATCCTCTAACTCATCTACACTACCCAACTTAAAATTTTTTTACTAGTAGTCAAGGTCTTTTGTGGCTATTGTCTAGGTTGTAAGACGAATTTATTTATTGGGTCAAAATTTTTGGGATACTTGTCTGGAATCTCATAACTATGATTTTTTCTCCATAATTGTCAAGTATAGTAGTGTGATACTGCCACGCCACCTGACCAGTATGTCTGTAAATACTTCGACTACTCTACTATAACGGTCTAGCTGCAGCTGTTGCTACTTCGCCAGCGATTTGTCATAGTCGTCAGTTCGTAACAAGTGCCTTCAACTCTTTCCTAAGACTAGTCTAAGTTTTTGGGTAACAGTTAAGGTCTAGACTACTTATAAAACTATTAGAAGTATAAACTAATTCAACAATCCAACTAATTCCTATTAGACTAAGGGATGCTATACATGATTTTAAAAAAGTAAGAGAATACAGATATTGCTACAGTGCATATAAATAAGGGTTATCATTATGTACTCATCTTTTAGTTATTAATTATTTACTAAACCATTTATGTTTTTAACTAACAAAATAAGGGTGAGGTTGAAGTAAATCAACAATTCATAATGGCACGAAAGAATACGATTATGATAGGAAGAGTTAAGCACAAGATAAGGAATGGATATAGAAGAGAAGATGAGCCACCCCAAGGGGCGAGATGGTGATAGGGAAAGAGTACTACTACTGCTACTCACGTCATCTGTTAGCATCGCGTGTATGCCATCTGGGTAGAATATTAATATTCTTCTCATAACTGCTAAACCACCATATATATAATTCTACGTCTACTATGTACCTAAGATCTCATGTCATAAGGGGGTTATGAGTATGCAATGACAAATATAACTAAAGGTCGTACTTGTATCTATGACTTCCTGTGCCAGTGCTTTCTTATTTGTTATCATGAGTGCTTAGCCTATGGGGTATATCTAGTACTCTCCGTATATCAAACTTATACTAAGCACGAACGTTCGTCTTTCCGAAATAGGGGAAGACAGAAAACAACAATAAATAATTTAAGGAGGAGGTGATAGAATACAAGTACGGGATTCAATGGGATTAGAGAATTCGAAAGGGAGTTGCCAAGGCAGTTGTGGATTAAAATCTTATTTTGGTAAATTTTTATTTGCATGTTCACATCAGAACAGTTATGTACCTGACATGATATACTCTGACCAGTCTAGAGGGCAAGTATATTCGTCTAACAAGTTGAGTCAACTATATCTTAATCCACGTAAAGTAGTTATACGAAGAGCGAACCAAGCACACTAAGGTTGATCAGACCATAATGCACTAATTCTGATTTAGACAATGTATTAGTATGGGCCCCCAATAATACATGTGTCATGAACAAGCTCAATAAAAGAATAAGCTTGCAAAACTAGGCTATAATAGCAGCATAAGTCGAGGTAGTACAAAAAAAATATAAGTACGCTTGATTATGATGGAGGAAGGTACAAAATAATTTAAGTTCACCAAGAAGATCGGTGTTGTGCCTCTACAGTTGCCATACTAATTTCTTGTCTAAGTCTAAAGTTAATCAAATGGGTGTATGGGCCTCTAAGTTCTACAGTCTAGGTAAACACTATCTTCTTATGTAAGCCTATAGTTGGTGTCATTCAATTATACTTCATTAATGGGTAAAAGGATTATGTGATACTAGGTTATGTGGCATACTACCAAACTTAAAAGAATTTAGCTAATAGTATTATTGAACAATAGAGTGTATACACCTAGTATAAGTCATCTTCTTAACCCCTATCAAGCACAAAAGAAAGATAAGATTGACGTTGTGAAAAGATCAAGCAAGATGCAATGCAAGCAATCAAATAAGAATGCGAGATAAAGTCAAGGGAGGTGATTAAATAAGTGGATGAGATCCTATATTCTAGTCCTAGGTGCAGGCCCGCTCGACACAGTTACGTAACCGAAACGGTTAACTCGACCTGCATGGGCCACCACAAAAATATGTCATGTCCCAGTCCCAAAATACGTAGGACTAGGAATACATAAGCATGCCAGCCGTATGTATATGGCAACTCCAATATATGGATACCATAATACATACGTATACTGTAATATGAATATTAACTCACATGTGCTATATATAGTCACAAGTCACAGAAATACTAATCTCATCCACAAAATTAGTCATAGAAAAGAAATAACTAAACTAGAATAATGGGTCTGAATAACCAAAAATAATAGTCGGGTGGAGACAAATCCACTACCAATGACTATATCAATACTAAAATGAGGGAGAAGGATAAATCTCCAATATGAAATAAGATGATGATATAAAAGTATCAGCTAAGAGATCCATCGCTAGAGATAATCAATGATGCTCAGAAGGTAAGACCTCCTCGACAGAGATAAGTAGTAAGTCCTGATCCATGCTCCTACGAATAGTCAAGATCGTCTACACCTGGAAAGGGACCAGGTCCTCAGAAGGACGTAACAAGATACATAGAAGCATGCTAATTTGAATACAGTAAACATGCATAATAGATAGAAATATATAAGTACGTTGTACAAGACAATCTATATGAATGCATAATGAGGACAACTTTTCGACGTATGGGCATGGGTAGGCTGCTCGATCTAAATCTCACAACTCACACACATGGCAGGGACATCAGAAATTGACATACCTAGGGGGGTAGCGACCAGCGCGGCATCAGAAATCGACATACCTCGGGGGTAGCGACCAGCGCGACATACTACCGCAATGCGTGCTAGATACTACGGTTTACCAGAGTGGTTGTAGCCCATACACCTACTAATTGTCCTTCCCTCCCATGATACTATGTGTCAAGTGTGTGTCAACATATATATAGTATATAATTATGACTGAAATAAAAATACACATGTAATGAACATATAAAAATATAATAAGCATGCAAAGTACTGTAAGCAATTTGGCGAGGTATCTTGCCTGGCAAAAAAACTGCAGAGTGTAAGCGTCCAGACGTCAAGCACAAAGGATCAAAAACTACAGCCTCCGAATGAACGTCCCCGGATACTGAAATAAACATCACCAACGTTCCCAGAATAAGCAAGATAGCTAGAAAACACTACCATTTTGTCCAATTTGGACACATGAGCTAAACAGTAATTTTGGGTCAAAGCGGGGTCCACATATGACCCACTTTGCACCGAAAAGCGTGCTAGAGGTAAAGCTCTCTAAATGGGATAAATTATAGGTCAAACCAATTCTAAACATCAATAAGAACTCAACGGTATGTCCAATTTTAGATTTTGGTGAGCCAAACACAAATTTGCCCAAAAGTCAACCGTGGGGCCCACAAATAAGCGACTTGGTCAACTGTCTCAGAATTGCGTGAAACTTGGGTCAGGACCAGCGTGATACCATGAATCCAATGGCGCAAGTTTTGTCACATTCTGACGAGCGTACACTAAATGGTGCAATATTTTACAAAAGTCGCGATACGGGGATTTTTTGCGGATACGGGTTGATTCCGATGCGCACACGCGTCCGAATCAATTTCTGCGAAAGCCCACACGTCTGGATATACCATATACGTCTTTCGGTGCAATTGGTACATAATGGAGAGATCTCGTTTGGCAGGATGCGTTCCGTATCACAATTTTCTAAATTTGAAATAACAAGTTTTTGGTCGTTTTGGAGGACGAATAATTTTACACAGAGAACAAATTAACAAAAACTAAAAGAACAGAAACATTTTCGATTATATGGAGAAGAAAAACCATTTAATTAGTTTTCAAAAATAATAAACAGGTTGATGGCAAATCGGGTGTAAATATGGGGGTTTGGTGTTGAAATTCTGGATTGTTTTTGGTCAGTTTTTCGGTCATTTTTTGGTCATTTTTTCGATCGATCCGGGATACGAAAACTTGTGTCGCTTGAACAAAAATCCTAGAGGATCATGTTGTGAACGTACACGAATAAACCACACATAAAAAGGACGAGAGATGAAGGAGATACGTCACCTTGAAGTAGGGAGGTTGGTGTGGTGCTGCTGTGCATGCGCGTGCGCGGCGCACGGGGGGCGGCGGTCTCCGGCGACTGCGGCAGCGGCTACGGTGCGGCGGGTCGGCGGCGCCGGGAGGTCAGCATCGAGGTCGTGGTCGGGGATCGAGGTCTATGGTTAGGGTTTGGGTAATTGGATGGTTATATATATATATATATATATATATATATATATATATATATATATATATATATATATATACAGAGAGAGGAAGAGAGAGAGATGGGAAGTCTCTACGCGGGGGGGTGGGGGGGGTGGGGAAGGAGTTGCTGTGGGAATGTTTGTTAGCTTTAGGGTTTAGTTGTTTTAAGGGGGGGTAGATTAGAGTAGGTTTATTTGTAATTAGGTTTTAGGTATTTTTGTTATTTCTTTTTCTTTTCTTTTCATTACTAGTATTATTATTATTACTAATAATAATAATAATAATAATATCATCATCATTATTATTATTATTATTATTACTTCTATTACTATTATTATTACTCTTGTTATTATTATCACTATTATTATTATTATTATTATTATTATTATTGTTGTTGTTGTTGTTGTTATTATTATTATTAATTATATATATACTAACATATATATATATATATATATATATATATATATATATATATTATATATATATATATATATATATATATATATATATATATATATATATATATATATATATATATATATATATTTACATTTATAGATATTGCTAAAAATTCCAAAAATAATATTTACAAACAAAATACATTCTAGAAATTTACTTTGTAAGGTTTTAACAAATACTACACTCAAAATATTTTATAAAATATTTTATAATTAATAGTTAGTTATTTATTTAGTTATGAATTAAATAATTATATTATCTAATTAACTAAGTAATTAATTTAATGGTTATCCACAAAATATGAAATTATAAATAATGTGCACATTTATAAAAAGGAAAAATGTCTAACTTGGCACGAAAAATTATGGGATGCTAATTGTACAGAATTGGAATTGGAAAATGACCACAATTAAATTAATTATTAAATATCTAATATTTAATAATTAATCTACGGTCATTACACTAATTTCATACTAATGCCAAGGGGTCGAATTTTTGTGCCACGAAAAGATCCTACAAGTAGTGTCTCCAGTGTAGGCTACTTCCTATAAAGGACGATATAGATTTTGGGACCATCCTATATTATTAATGTCCAAACCAGGGTGGAGTATCCTAATAAAATTAATGGATTTTATTTTGTTTTAAGAAAAAATAATCTAAACAAATACAAGAAATACAATTCCATGAAATACCTATTTTTGGGTGAGGGGGTTTACAGTGTTGGTGGTGGTAGAAGATTGTTCGTCACAGTTGGGGCAATCCTTTGAACAGGTGGAAGAGGAATCCCATTAGCTACAGATACTCCCACATGAACAAGAGATGTAGGAGGAACTCCAGATGTCTGTTCGTCTGGTCGAGAGGTGACAGACCTCTCTGAAGCTGCTGCTCCCATTCTCAAAGACCTAGTCTTCGGTGGCATCCTGAAGACAGATCGAAAAGAATCAATTAAGGTAATAGACACGATATCATCAAGGAAGGACAATAAAATTCTAAAGGAAGCAATTATTCAGAATAGCATTATAAAGATCATAATTTTCCTAGTTGTGATTGAGCATACTCTCATCATAAATCATATTTCCTATATCCTATCGCAGGCTCGCAGTAGTATAACTAAGTTGTCGCACTACCACGATATCGCATAACTTGTAAAACTAGACCTGCATGGGCCACCACTAAAAACGTGTCAGGACCCACACCCGAAATTTAGGCATGAGCCGTGGGTACGTCCAGCCTACGCTGCAGCATCGGCGGTAGAACGCTGTCTAGGTCTCAATACTACTAAACATAACTCACAACCTGTCAATGATCTCAACTCCATAGGGAGGACAATGAATAATACATTGATCAACAATTCATAATATATACTCAATCACTATAACTATAGGAAATAAATGGCACGATGAGATAAAAAGATAAGGAGTACTGACATAGTCAAGCACAACAACAAAATACAGCACAAGTTTAGAATCTAGCTTACCAACATAATTTATCTCAACAAAAGTCTCATCATAAATACAGTCCAAGTCTCAAGTTTAGAACAAATGATGCATTTATATAACTGTCTAAATAACTGCATGTGGTGTCTCCTCTAAGGGAATAGTCTCCTCTAAAATCTCTGGTGTGTAGTCTGCATCTATACCCGGTCCATAGTGTGTAGTACAGAAATCCTCAAGATCCTCTGAAAAAATATCCAGTCAGGATTGGAACGAAGTACAAGCACTAACAGCAGTTCCACATATATTGACAAAAACTATAACATAGTATAAAGAAATACAAGATAGATATAAATACTGGCAATAAAAAATAATAGAATAATGAAGTACTGGAAACATATTATCATCAATGTACATCTAGCAATGAATAGAAATACAGGTGCATGCTAGAACAATGAACTAGAATATAAGTGATTACTAGAACAATAACTAGAACATAAGGAATGCTAGATCAATATACTAGAGATACATGTCAAGAACATCTAGCTAAGTGTGTGAAACATTAGCATATCATGTGATCGGCTTGGGACTGATCAGGCTTGTTACATATAATTAGCTATGATTCATGTAAGGTTAGGCTAACCATCCGGATAGCTATGATGCGAGCAAGAGTCAGGCTAATCATATGTAACAGGCTATGAGGCATGTAATGGTCAGGCTGTACCGACGTGAGGTATGGGTGAGCTATGATGCATGTAGAGTTGGGTATTATCATATAAGCTACTAATATTTCCCCGTTTCCCCAGCTAGCACGATGGATTCCAAATCACGCTCCTCGTGACAGGTCTCGATGATGCCAACTCGTGTATACAACAGTGTCAGAATCATGTACGCTATACAACTAGAATTATAGAGATAATCAACATAATAAAAACTGTCAGAGAATGTACTCGCCTGTGGTCCTTAGCTTGCAATACCAATGTCTTGTTTCCAAAGTATCGTCTGAATGATCCAACAGTCCTATAGATATATCATATAATACAATATTGCATCAAATATTACACTAACATACACAATCAAAACACAATAAACTCAAAGACTATTCTAGGGGGTATCACGTCTGTAGTTGCTGTGCATAACTGACAGTCAATTTATACGGGTCTTGCCAGTACGTCAATGTAGATATGGCAGTCTGCTAACATATTACATGGTCACAGGTCAATATAACTACGGGGTATTCGTAATTACACTCGGGTCATCTAGTACATATAATTATATATATTATTAACTAGCATATAACATTAATACTCATAATATATATATGTATACCAATTGGTTACATATATAATATATATATGTATGTATATACACTAATTGAATTTATACTATATATATATATATATATATTAAACATATACTAGGGGATACATATACTATACGTATATACCAATTGGGTTCATATACTTTATATATATATATATATATATATATATATATATATATATATATATATACCAATATATATATAAACACATACTAAATACATATACTAATACGTACATACATACACCCATATACCATACAATACACGTATACTAAACATGGCTAAATACGTATGCATGCTAACGATAAATATGCGTATGCGTGTACGTGTACATGTACGCAAGAGGGAACTCGAACCTGTGTACGTGGGGCGAGACGTTCATGTCGAGGTCTTCGCGAAGGGGGTGCTCAGCTGCTCCTACTGCTGTTGTATCGAAGAGTCCGACGGGTTGGCAGCGGGTTGCTGCTCGACGTGGAGGCGGTCGTACAGTGCAGCGGGTCAGGGTCATGATCCGGTCGACGAGGAGAGGCGGGGTGCATCATCGACGTGGAGGCAGGTTGTGCAGTCATTTAGGTGGACAGCGGCTCGGTACAGCGTCGTGCAGGCGGGTTCGACGGGGGGTTCGTCCGACGGAAGCTCTGGTGGAAGCGGCGGGAGGAATGCGAGCATGATGGAGGCGGGGAGTTAGGCGAGTCGTCGTATGGAGGAGGGTCTCCGGTCGAGGGGGTTCGGGACTCCGGCGTTGGTCGGGGGAGAGTCGGCAGGGATCAGCGGGAAAGAGTCGGGAAGTTGGGATGATGAACAGTAAGATGGGAAAATAGAAATTGGTTGTAGCTTTATGTTTAGGTTTAAGGAAAAGAAAAGAAAAGTAAAGGAATACTATCTATATATAGGTATAATATTGGGTTGACCTAGAATTAGGGCTTGGTTAAACCTCTTGGGAAAAGGGCTTGCCATGGATATTTTTCAAGGGCTAGGATTCAATTGGATTCAAAATAAAGGGCTAGGATTGCATTGTTTCAAGGTTTTGAGGGCCATGGTTTAAGGAGGTTGATGTTGAATTACACACTCCCAAAAATTATGGAAAAATATACATAAAGAAAAAATGGGTTTATTCACGTGTCGTGTCCAACGGGGTGGATACCTTAATGTCCTTTTGCATAAAAGTACCCAATAATTAGAAAATTACACAAAGTTAGATTTATGGTTTAATTTAATTAAAATAAATGAAATTGGTGTTCTAAAATTAATTAGAAGTACAAGGGGCTAAAATTGAGTAGGACACAAGTATCATGAATAAAGTAGACTCATAATAGAATATTACCCTAATTTGGGTTGCTCAAAATGGATCGAGATTGTGTCTCCAATTTTGATTTGAACGCACAAGGATACAAAGTTGGATTTATATTAAATTAAATATAGTCGGTTGTGACGAATATTGTGCGACTAAAATGAAGCACATCATGGCATAGTTATGAGTCACACAAAGATTAAAATAAAAGTCTGGCACGTCTAGGACAAGGGTGTAAAATTACTTGTAAGACAATGGCTAGTGTAGTGCTCTAAATATCGAAGCAACGATAAGGTGCAACAATCAAATAGAATCACAGCAATTTAAATATAAATAATTATCATGCAATCATTTACACATTAAATTATGAAAATACGAAAATACCCCTATTCTGAAATGTGGTAGTGACAATACGATATGTTATTATGTATCTTGTTATGTCCCTCTAAGGAACTGGTTTCTTTCCAGGTTATTGTTAAGTGCTGACATAGGATTATTGGAGATATTCTTGGGATTTCAGGTAACGTTACTCAATGCCTTCTTCATTACTCTTCCGCAGATATTTTATATTCTCTAGATTACAATATTATGTAGATAAGGTTGTGGATGAATGTTATTATCGATTTAGATATTGTATCGGATTCTGGATAGCGTAAGTACGCTTCGACGGGTCCATTAAATTCAAAAATCTTTCAGAGTTGTACCAGCTGGCCATTGCCATGTGGTTGATCCTGTATATTTTAGGACTGGGGCATGACATTAGGACTGTCAAAATTTTTGACAGTCCTATGAATCCAGTAGGTCGATTTGTATGCCCTTGGTGCTTCTGTAAGAAAATAACGTATGTCGTAGAGCAGGCTTCGAGTGACCATAACTATTTGCTCATCTATTATTTTTTTATCAATTAATAGGTCAATTTGTATGCCCTCGACGAGGATAACACAATTCACGTAGAAAGAATCTATGTCCGGGGTCAGACACACATGCTACAACCAAAAGTATAAAATTTAAAACTTTAAAGGACCATAACTTTTAACTGGAAGATCGAAACGAGGCACAACTTGTGCTAAAATGAGCGTATTGAAAAGTAGTATGGGTTGAAATAATTTTACCATTTGACAGACTGTTCATAATTTTATAATCGTAAAATAATGATGTTTCGATCTCTAAATTTTACTTTGATTAATTTTTTTCCAGTATTTCGTTGTTAAGGAGTAAAAATTGGTATCTTCGGATGTTCAAATGTTATTATATAATATATCAGTGTGAAGAAGACTAAAAATGGGACAAGAATTTAATTCTTTATAATGACAAAACTATCTTTTTATAATAATTTAGTAATCATAATAAAAATGATTTAACTTTTGATTATGGTAGATTTAAACACCAATCACACAACCAACATCAAGTAGCATAAAATCATGTATTCATCTGTAACCAATATTTTATTATACTCATTAAATTTCCAAAAATTTAGCAACTTTACATTAGATCAAACATCTATCTCGTAAATTTACATTCTAGCATTTTACAACCAACATTAAAGTTCCAAAATCAAATTTTTTACAACACAAACATCTACTTATTTTCGCATTAATCATATGTCAGTTCATGTTCGTCTTCACTTTCTCACCTACTCCAAAGTGCAAGGTAATCATTGTCACAGCAGAAGAGATTATTCTTATCGTAAATATAAGAGTTTACTCATATTCCTATCGTGCCTTATTTATTAGGTCTCCACACATCCTAAATCCCCAATAAATAAGGCACGACAGAATATGGGTAAACTCTCATATTTATAACAAGAATAATCTATTTTGTAGTGACAGCGATTACCTTGCACTTTGGAGTAGGTGTCACGACCCACACCCGATATAAGGGTACGAGTATGTGGATACGTCCAGACTACGCCGCAGCATCGATGGTAGAATACTGTCTAGGTCATCTAACAATAATATATCACCTGTTAATACCATCTAAACTAGATATGAATACTCAATCACAAAATCTATAAGGAGGAATCAACGTACGAATATAATATAAAGAGAATCAGAAATAAGAGTCAAGATACATCTCACAATAATAGTCTAAGAGCTATCAACATCAATACAAGTCTCAAATGTAATATCATATCCAACCTCAAGAGCTGAAAACAAATCTAGTACAATAAAAGCTATCTAGCTACTGAGCTACAGCTAGTGTTGTATCTCCCTCAACTGGTATTAGCTCATCATGAGCCACAGTCTCCAACTCTATTCCTACCACATCTTGTGGTCCATAGTGGGTAGGATACCAATCCTCTAT